>CM077239.1:18707916-19217916 GCA_039654775.1 Spinibarbus caldwelli | reverse complement strand
CGAGTGTTCCATTGGTCAGGGAGTAGAACAGCTGGCAGGGAGAGGTCTCTGGAGAGGCAAACAGGTGTACCTGAGCAGCTTAGAAACGTCTCCAAATCAGCTGGAGCGTCTGGGGATGGAGTCTCCATTCTCCCGGGAGCGCAACTCGTGACAGCTCTTCGGCCACACAGTTGAGCAGACCACCTTGTCGGTTGATGTATGCAACGGTCGCAGTGTTGTCTGTACGGACCAGCACATGTTTGCCTCGTAAGCGCCCTTTGAGGCGGTTCAAGGCAAGGTGCACTGCTAACAACTGGCAATTGGTATGCCACTGCAGTTGGGGGCCCATCCACACCCCTGAGACTGCCTGCCTGTTGTACGTGGCACCCCAGCCGGTGGTGGAGGCATCCATGTGTAACCACAGTATGCCTGGAGACCTGCTCCAGGGGAACTCCTGCCCACAGAAATGCAAAGTCTGAACACGGGGTGAAGGTTTGGCGGCAGGCCGGTGTGACTTGGACCCGGTGAATGCTGTGCTGCCACAGCCACCTTGGGACTCGGCCATGGAGACAGCCGCTGCAGCTGCCATATGCCCCAGGAGCCTCTGAAAATGTTTCAGTGGGGCCGCTGTCCTGCCTTTGAATGTATTCAAGCAGTTCAGCACTGACTGAGCACATTCCTCTGTGAGGCGTGCTGTCTGTTTGACCGAATCCAACTCCATACCGAGAAAAGAGATCCTCTGCGTCGGGGAGTTTGCTTTTTTCCCAGGTCGCCTAGGTCGTAACCCACCGCCTTTCTTGGGTACAATGAAGTAGGAGCTGTAAAACTGTATATCGGCTGGAGGGACCGGCTCTATCGTGTCCTTTGCCAGAAGGACTGCAATTTCCGCACGGAAGACATGAGCATCGGCTGCCTTCACTGATGTAAAGTGGATGCCACTGAACTTGGGGGGACGCCGGGAGAACCGCGTCGTATAGCCGAGTCTGATGGTCTGCAGGAGCCAGCGAGAAGGACAGGACAGTGCTAGCCAGGCTCCCAGATACCGTGCAAGCGGGACCAGCGGAACCACCGACATACCCACAGTGGGGCAGCGTGGTGGAACACAGGGACCTGGCTTGGACGGCTCATGGGCGGACCAAAGCGGGGTCTGAGTGTGTGGTGCAACACTTACCTGGTTCCACGATTTGGCAGAGGGAGCGTGAGTAGGGCCTTTCATGATGCTCTCGAACCGCCCGCTGCTGCCTGCAGGCAAGAGAAGAGGATGAGTGTGGTCTGGGTTTAGCCCGTCCATGACTCTCTGTGCCCTCTTGGGACCCAGAGATAGAGAAAACTGCTCTTTGTTGAGAATATGGGTGCCATTGACCTGTGAGGCCGACGGCGGGCCAAAACGAAACAAAAGATTCTCCACCCGGACCTCCACCGGGGGAGGGAGTGGTGCATTCAACATCTCCTGAAGAGCAGCTCCCTCCATCTCTGGGTCGCCCGTCTACTGCCTAAAGTAGTCATCCCCTGACTGCTGCCAGGAAGAGAACTAGATCGAGGCATAGGCACCGAAGCTCTGCCCCTTTTGAGGAAGCGGAGCCTGGTCCGCAACTCCGAGATAGTCATGTCCCCACAATGAGAACATGACTCATCCATGAGCTCAACATCAGTGTTCTTAATGCCTAGGCACGTGAGGCAGCGATCGTGACCATCATCCGGCACCAGGTAACGACCGCATCCAGAAATTCACAGGTGGAATGGCATCTATACTGAGACACAACATCATCTTTACAAAGACGCAACATTGAGTTGGTACAGACGCAACATGTGCTGAAGCGAAAAGTTGAGTATGCGTTGCACTTGCTGCCTATTTATACTCGCGCGGTGATCAGTGGCAGCTGGATGCAATCATCGCATGCCAATGTGCATTGGTTCGTTTAAATATCAAATATTTTAAGCATCTCTTTGTAAAGAGATTCAATTGATTTTAAAACTGTTGTGCTTGCTTGTGACCAACTAGTAAAACAATATGTAATATGAGAAAAAAAAAAAAACAGAGTGCATAAAGTTTTGCTGCTTCTATTGTTAAGTATTGTCTTACATGTCTGAATTAAGCCAAATTAAATTGAATCATTTTGGCTACATTTTTTGGCATGCTTTTGAAATGTCAGTTGTGAATCTAAAATTACTCCTAAATATTTAAAATCAGAAACAACCTTGAACTTTTCTCCTTTAACAAATACATTAGGATGAGGAATCACTGTCAGTTTTTTGTGAAAAGAACATACAAAGTTTTGCTTATATTCAAATGTAGATATGAGTTACTTGAAACATGGACCAATGCCTCAGTTAGATAGTTCACTGCTTGTTGTTTGTTTTTAGCATGCACATAGAAAACTGTGTCATCAGCATACGTTTGAATACTAACAGATGGACAGACTAGCGGCAGGTCATTAATATACAAACTAAACAGGATAGAGGTATAAAAGACCTTTGCCATTAACATTTCCGTATGTTTTGAAATGTATTTTTGCAATTCTTTCTGGTGCTGCCAGTGGTGTATAAATTAACTGGACCAAAAAACAAAGATTTCGTGGCAGAGGTTTTATATTTTGATTGAGGATCTGGGAGTACACACATACAAAGAAAAAAGGTACATAAAATTTTCATATATAAAATACAGTCCAAACTTAAGTTAATAAGAATAATAAAGCCACTTACAAAAAAAGGATCAGAACAAACTTTCTAGCTCAGTAGTACTTAATGTGTGACTGATCATAAAACACTATATTTATTATGGTATATGTGTGTCTGTGCCCGTGGATAGTTGGAATTGATTTGATGATTTGCAGAACCCTCAATCATTTCATATCTGTTTAAATTTTTGTGAAACAAAAATGCTGTAGAGAATGATGGTCACTGATTAATGCTGTATTTGAGTTGTGTCTCTTCAGTATGGCTCTGATTTCAGACTCCTGTACAGACAGCAGGTGAAAAACATGCCGACAACCTGAAACGGCACACAAGAGAAGAAAAGCCTGACATTAACACATTTCCAAACAATATCATAAATGTACATACGGTCATGGCAAAAATCATAATATGGACAGAACTACATATACATTTACATTTAGTCATTTAGCAGACACTTTTATCCAAAGCGACTTACAAATGAGGACAATACATAGAAGCAATCAAAAACAACAAAAGAGCAACAATATGCAAGTGCTATGACAAGTCTCGGTTAGCCTAACGCAGTACATGTACCAAGTTTTTTTAAAAAAAATTTATGAAAAACTAGCAGTTAGAGAATGAATAGAGAGTGCAAGTGATAGAGGGCCAATTTCTTTTTAGAACTTCTCAGTTATAGCATGTGATGTGTAAAATTGATGATTCAAAGCCCTTAACTTATGATCCCTGACTGACATGGCATAATGTGTCAACCATGTATTGGTCAGATGTAAATTCATAAGCTTCTACCTCTCCTGTCTGGGCAGTTTTATATGGTGTAGTTCCTTCCTCGTCTCCTTAGACTTACTTCTAAACAAGATTGTTTGGTGATTAAAGACACTTACATGGGTCAGTCCTGCCTGATCTGTTGGCTAAATGTTTAAGCGTAAGACAATCACCACACTGTCTATAACCTTCTGAATAAGAAAAGGTGTCATGTTTGGGCATGTTCTCTCTAGAACCTTCTGACAGGCTAAATGTTAGAAACTTAAGAGTCAAGACATTTATTTGAGCCACCAACTATCCAATCCAGCCCACCCCCATCTATTTCCTTTTGACACTGAAAGTGTTTGTGAATCTACCCGACGGGATGAGAGCATCTTTAATGTGTTTGTGTTTCACTGTAGCTGCTTCATTTAGATGTTCACAAAATGACACTTGGGACACTTCTGGGATGATTCTTTGAGCTCAATATTTAAACATGTTTGTCACTAAAGTAAACCTACTGATGTTATCTTTACATTGCACTTTGGCCTTATTCTATTCTTTCGATTCTTTAAAACAGTCTGACGTCCAACAATGTTTCTTCTGAAATGTATCAAAGCTTGTGGGTTGAAGAACTTAAGTGTTGGGCTTCCAGACTAAGCTTCATACTAAACAAAGGTTACACTTTATTTTAAGGTGTACTTGTTACAGTGTAAATATACATTTAAGTACTGAGTAATATTAATTAACTACTTGTACTTACTATATGGTTAGGGTTAGGATTAGGTTTAGGGTTATTTACATGTAACAAGGACACCTTAAAATAAAGTGTTAACGAAAAGAATATGGATGTCAATTTCATTACTATCTTAGGTTATTTTTACCCAAACAGGTATTGAATAAACAAATTTTTCTCTTGACTGCAAGCATCAGCTCTGGTGTTTATCACAATAGCTGGGGGATAATAAGGGATTCATGTGCTAAGTATTTGAATATATAACTTGATTTTTTTTCTACTAGGTGCATAAATAGATGCTAAAAATCCAATATATATATATATATATATATATATATATATATATATATATATACATACAGTCAGGTCCATAAATATTGGGACATCGACACAATTCTAACATTTTTGGCTCTATACACCACCACAATGGATTTCAAATGAAACGAACAAGGTGTGCTTTAACTGCAGACTGTCAGCTTTAATTTGAGGGTATTTACATCCAAATCAGGTGAACGGTGTAGGAATTACAACAGTTTGCATATGTGCCTCCCACTTGTTAAGGGACCAAAAGTAATGGGACAGAATAATAATCATAAATCAAACTTTCACTTTTTAATACTTGGTTGCAAATCCTTTGCAGTCAATTACAGCCTGAAGTCTGGAACGCATAGACATCACCAGACGCTGGGTTTCATCCCTGGTGATGCTCTGCCAGGCCTCTACTGCAACTGTCTTCAGTTCCTGCTTGTTCTTGGGGCATTTTCCCTTCAGTTTTGTCTTCAGCAAGTGAAATGCATGCTCAATCGGATTCAGGTCAGGTGATTGACTTGGCCATTGCATAACAGTCCACTTCTTTCCCTTCAAAAACTCTTTGGTTGCTTTTGCAGTATGCTTTGGGTCATTGTCCATCTGCACTGTGAAGCGCCGTCCAATGAGTTCTGAAGCATTTGGCTGAATATGAGCAGATAATATTGCCTGAAACACTTCAGAATTCATTCTGCTGCTTTTGTCAGCAGTCACATCATCAATAAATACAAGAGAACCAGTTCCACTGGCAGCCATACATGCCCACCACCACCATGCTTCACTGATGAGGTGGTATGCTTAGGATCATGAGCAGTTCCTTTCCTTCTCCATACTCTTCTCTTCCCATCACTCTGGTACAAGTTGATCTTGGTCTCATCTGTCCATAGGATGTTGTTCCAGAACTGTGAAGTCGTTTGGCAAACTCTAATCTAGCCTTCCTGTTTTTGAGGCTCACCAATGGTTTACATCTTGTGGTGAACCCTCTGTATTCGCTCTGGTGAAGTCTTCTCTTGATTGTTGACTTTGACACACATACACCTGCCTCCTGGAGAGTGTTCTTGATCTGGCCAACTGTTGTGAAGGGTGTTTTCTTCACCAGGGAAAGAATTCTTCGGTCATCCACCACAGTTGTTTTCCGTGGTCTTCCGGGTCTTTTGGTGTTGCTGAGCTCAACGGTGCGTTCCTTCTTTTTAAGAATGTTCCAAACAGTTGTTTTGACCACACCTAATGTTTTTGCTATCTCTCTGATGGGTTTGTTTTGTTTTTTCAGCCTAATGATGGCTTGCTTCACTGATAGTGACAGCTCTTTGGATCTCATCTTGACAGTTGACAGCAACAGATTCCAAATGCAAATAGCACACTTGAAATGAACTCTGGACCTTTTATCTGCTCATTGTAATTGGGATAATGAGGGAATAACACACACCTGGCCATGGAACAGCTGAGAAGCCAATTGTCCCATTACTTTTGGTCCCTTAACAAGTGGGAGGCACATATGCAAACTGTTGTAATTCCTACACCGTTCACCTGATTTGGATGTAAATACCCTCAAATTAAAGCTGACAGTCTGCAGTTAAAGCACATCTTGTTTGTTTCATATGAAATCCATTGTGGTGGTGTATAGAGCCAAAAATGTTAGAATTGTGTCGATGTCCCAATATTTATGGACCTGACTGTATATATATATATATATACATACATACATACATACATACATACACACACATACATATATATACACATATATACACACATACATATATATACACACACACACATATATACACACACACACACATATACACACACACACACACATATATATATATACACACACACACTGAATATATATATATATATATTAGGGGTGTCAACGTTAACGCGTTAACGCATGCGATTAATCTAAAATTTTTAACGCGTTAATATTTTTTTAACGCAAATTAATCGTTTGATAAGGTTTGACCCCAACTTCCCGCCGTCATCGCAGCGCAGAAGGTTATCTATCATTGTGTAATGAGGGCCCAGCGAGCCAGTGTTGCCAGGGTAACGGCACAAGTAGGTTATTTTGAAAATACAGTCGCGGGAAAAATAACAGAGCTGCGGGTTGCGTTTTTTTTTGGGGTACTTTTATAATGTACCGCGGCCGCCCAAAGTGTATATAGACAAATAAAAATTAAAATAGATCCTTTTACTAATGTGTATTATACTTGGAATGTATACCTGGCAACTTAAGAACGGAGAGGCGGTTGTAAACATCACAAACAACGTGAGTTTCATCCAGAGCATACATGTTAAGGCTTTTACACAGCAGAAATAAACATGACAACAGCCACTATAGATTATATAAGATAATAAACACACGATTACGATAGGATATGGTTTGTATGTGATTTTTTTGAGATGAATGTGTACATCTATGCTAATTTGTGCAGCGATATAAAAGGCTATAAATAGCATATTTTAACAACAGTAAACGACCAAATTCCACATGTGATCACAAAAGGAAGTTATTACAAACACTCGATGGTGGTTTGAAGTGAGTTCTGAGTAAAAGTGTACTATTAATCTCATAAATCGTCTTATGAAGTATGATGCTAATATTAGCTCTAATGCAGCTGCAGAACAGGTCCAATTCTTCTTAATGCATTTTGTCATAATACTTCACGTAAGGTCGCAAGAAAATGTTTTGTTGTATTTATTTAGAAATACTTTTGATAATAGTTGGGTAAATGTATACTTGGATTGAAGCGATGTGGCTTAGTAAACGTTTTATTGTCAGTATAAAGGCTGATAATGGCTGAATAAAAACAAAAGAATAATGATAAATGAATAATAAGGATTATGTCTCATACCTGGCGGAGGTGTGAAAGGTTCTGTTTCCTTAAACTAGTTTGTCATGCATTTCTTTATTTCAACACATTTACAGGTAAATCCTAGTATTTTAAATTTGCGATTAATCGTCCAGGACTGTGATTAATGCGATTAAATTTTTTAATCGATTGACAGCACTAATATATTATATATATATATATATATATATATATATATATATATATATATATATATATATATATATATATATATATATATATATTATGAGGTGCCAAGCAGGAAATAATTATATAAAAATCTGAATATATAAATGTAAATCTGAATATATAGTTATAAGTATGAATATATAAATGTAAATCTGAATATATAGTTATAAGTTTGAATATATAAATGTAAATCTGAATATATAGTTATAAGTCTGAATATATAGAAGTGAATCTGAATATATAGAAGTAAATCTGAATATATAGTTATAAATCTGAATATATATAAGTAAATCTGAATATATAGTTATAAGTCTGAATATATAAATGTAAATCTGAATATATAGTTATAAGTCTGAATATACAGAAGTAAATCTGAATATATAGAAGTAAATCTGAATATATAGTTATAAGTCTGAATATATAAATGTAAATCTGAATATATAGTTATAAGTCTGAATATATAAATGTAAATCTGAATATATAGTTATAAGTCTGAATATATAGAAGTAAATCTGAATATATAGTTATAAGTCTGAATATATAGAAGTAAATCTGAATATATAGTTATAAATCTGAATATATAGAAGTAAATCTGAATATAAAGAAGTAAATCTGAATATATAGTTATAAATCTGAATATATAGAAGTAAATCTGAATATATAGTTATAAGTCTGAATATATAAATGTAAATCTGAATATATAGTCATAAGTCTGAATATATAAATGTAAATCTGAATATATAGTTATAAATCTGAATATATAGAAGTAAATCTGAATATATAGTTATGTCTGAATATATAGAAGTAAATCTGAATATATAGTTATAAGTCTGAATATATAAATGTAAATCTGAATATATAGTTATAAATCTGAATATATAGAAGTAAATCTGAATATATAGTTATAAATCTGAATATATAGAAGTAAATCTGAATATATAGTTATAAATCTGAATATATAGAAGTAAATCTGAATATATAGAAGTAAATCTGAATATATAGTTATTAATCTGAATGTATAAATGTAAATCTGAATATGTGATGCGATATAGGAAAACCCAACACATGGTGAAATTTGACCTTTTTAGGTTTTGATACCATGGAAGCTGGGTTCAAGTCCTTTCCAAAACTGTTTTTATTTTGTCCATAGCTTGAACGTAACAAAAGTTATGGCTATCTGAAGTTGGCTGATAGCTATTATTTTCAGGAATGGAATTTTGAGAAAAACGGGTTTAAAGGGAGACGGGTTTCACTTTCACTTCACGGGTTTAACGAGAGCTGTCTGTCAGGAGCGCTATTCTGCATCATTACACAAACAGACTAACGTTACCCTGAAGAGGACAGTTTTCCGTTGTTTATCATGATGGGCATAGACTCTGAACTTTTGATCACCCCTTGTATGTTTAGATAGCACCAATAGTGTAGCTACCTTGTAGTTTACATTTAGAACTGTTCGCGCACCTGTGCATATAGGCTAACAGACTGTCATCGGACTCTTCCTCTTTAGTAACTTCATCTTCCGATTATTCATCTCTGGATGCGAAATAGTCAATTATAACATCGTGTAGGGCACTACCATCACCAAGATTGAGCAGACTGAGATGTGCAAGATCGTTTAAGTGAGCAGCTAATGTTACTTCAGACTGTTCTCCCGTGTTCCGCCATATCATAATATACTTAATACTTAATAAATTATTATTTACTTAATAAATAAATAAATAAATAAATAAATAAATAAACTTTGCATGCCATAGTTTAAACAGGACTGGCGGGAAATGTGCATTGATCCAACTTTATTATATATGTTACGTGGTTTATTTTGATAGGTTAACAGTTTTTGTGGTGTTAAGAGAAAGCACCTCCTCAGCGCGTCCTTAACATAAGAGAAAGACACAGTCTTTTCTGCTTGCTGCAATATATCGCTATTTTTCTGTACTAAACAAGGGAATTTTGCCAAGATATTTTCAGAGACAATAGACAAGATGTTATAGAATAATATTTTAATAAAAACCTAATTTTGACAAAAAAAAAAAAAAAAAAAATTGACATTCGACTTATTTTTCGAATTTCCTGAAAATGTCCCAGCGCGACATCCGATGGGTTTTCCCAGATCGCATCACATATATTTACATTATATTAACATTTAGTCATTTAGCAGACGCTTTTATCCAAAGCGACTTACAAATGAGGACAACAGAAGCAATCAAAACCAACAAAAGAGCAACAACATGCAAGCACTATGACAAGTCTCAGTTAGCCTAACGCAGTACAAGTTGCAAGCAGATAGAATATAGAATAAAGAAACCTAGTGTTTTTTTTTTTTGTTTTTTTAAAGAAACAAGTAGATAGAATAGAAAAAAGAAAACTAGTGTTAGTGTTAGATTTGTAACTATACATTCAGATTTACCTCCATATATTCACAATTTACGTTTATATATTCAGACTTATAACTATATATTCAGATGTACTTCTATATATTCAGATTCACTTCTATATATTCAGATTTACATCTATATATTCAGACTTATAACTATATATTCAGATTTATAAGAATATATTCAGATTTACATTTATATATTCAGACTTATAACTATATTTTCAGATTTACATTTATATATTCAGACTTATAACTATATATTCAGATTTACATTTATATATTCAGATTTATAACTATATATTCAGATGTACTTCTATATATTCAGATTTACATTTATATATTCAGACATAACTATATATTCAGATTTACATTTATATATTCAGACTTATAACTATATATTCAGATTTACTTCTATATATTCAGATTTACTTCTATATATTCAGATTTATAACTATATATTCAGATTTACTTCTATATATTCAGACTTATAACTATATATTCAGATTTACATTTATATATTCAGACTTATAACTATATATTCAGATTTACTTCTATATATTCAGATTTACTTCTGTATATTCAGATTCATAACTATATATTCAGATTTACTTCTATATATTCAGATTTATAACTATATATTCAGATTTACATTTATATATTCAGACTTATAATTATATATTCAGATTTACATTTATATATTCAGACTTATAACTATATATTCAAATTTACTTATATATATTCAGATTTATAACTATATATTCAGATTTACTTCTATATATTCAGATTTACTTCTATATATTCAGACTTATAACTATATATTCAGATTTACATTTATATATTCTGACTTATAACTATATATTCAGATTTACTTCTATATATTCAGATTTATAACTATATATTCAGATTTACTTCTATATATTCAGACTTGTAACTATATATTCAGATTTACATTTATATATTCAGACTTATAACTATATATTTAGATTTACATTTATATATTCAGATTTATAACTATATATTCAGATTTACATTTATATATTCAGACTTATAACTATATATTCAGATTTACTTCTATATATTCAGATTTACTTCTATATATTCAGATTTATAACTATATATTCAGATTTACTTCTATATATTCAGACTTGTAACTATATATTCAGATTTACATTTATATATTCAGACTTATAACTATATATTCAGATTTACATTTATATATTCAGACTTATAACTATATATTCAGATTTACATTTATATATTCAGACTTATAACTATATATTCAGATTTACTTCTATATATTCAGATTTACTTCTATATATTCAGATTTATAACTATATATTCAGATTTACTTCTATATATTCAGACTTATAACTATATATTCAGATTTACATTTATATATTCAGACTTATAACTATATATTCAGATTTACTTCTATATATTCAGATTTACTTCTGTATATTCAGATTCATAACTATATATTCAGATTTACTTCTATATATTCAGATTTATAACTATATATTCAGATTTACATTTATATATTCAGACTTATAATTATATATTCAGATTTACATTTATATATTCAGACTTATAACTATATATTCAAATTTACTTATATATATTCAGATTTATAACTATATATTCAGATTTACTTCTATATATTCAGACTTATAACTATATATTCAGATTTACATTTATATATTCTGACTTATAACTATATATTCAGATTTACTTCTATATATTCAGATTTATAACTATATATTCAGATTTACTTCTATATATTCAGACTTGTAACTATATATTCAGATTTACATTTATATATTCAGACTTATAACTATATATTTAGATTTACATTTATATATTCAGATTTATAACTATATATTCAGATTTTTATATAATTATTTCCTGTTTGGCCCCTCATAATATATATATATATATATATATATATATGTATACATATATATACACACATATATATACACACACACACACACACAACTCAAAAAGTCTTTATACAGGAATTATGCCTACAAAACTCCTTTGTAAATGCAGGACCAAGTTACTAAGAAAGAGGTTACAACCTCTAAAAGAAAAATGCCTTAAAAAAAAAAAACGGGAATGTTTATAAATATTGTTTTTAAATTGCATTTTTTACTCTACCAAATTTTGTCATTTAATCATAAAACTGCCCATGCAGGTTGAGAGGTCCATAAGTATGGAAAAACAAGTGTGGCTCTAAAGAGAGAGACATAAAAAAATACCCATGCATGCTTTTAATTTCACATTTAAATTTTAAATAAAGTAGCATTTATGCAACTACATGACAAAAGATGGAAAAAAAAAAAAAAAAAAAAAAAAAAAAAAGTTTTTTTTTGGCTAAAGTGGAAATGTTCAGCTACAGTGCATGTGTCCCCTACACACTCTGTCTGCAGTGCTTTGGCTAACCTGCACACAAGCTATGCCCATGCCCACTGCACCAATGATCTGTAAGTGATTCAGAATGAAGTTCTCCAGCTTTGTGATGCAGCCACCCTGAAAATAAGAACAATGGGACAAATCAAAAATCAAGACTACTTTAATTATTAAGTTTTATGTAAAGTATTTCTGTAAAGTGTAAGTATAGCCAGATTACTTCCTTCAACAAGTTAGCTATGTGTAGGTTTATAAAAGTTATGTTTATATACTTCTTTATGTTTTAGGTTTACACTCACTGGCCACTTTATTAGGTACACCTTGCTAGTACCGGGTTGGACCACCTTTTGCCTTCAGAACTGCCTTAATTCTTCATGGCATAGATTCAACAAGGTGTTGGAAACATTCCTCAGAGATTTTGGTCCATATTGACATGATAGCATAACGCAGTTGCTGCAGATTTGTCGGCTGCACATCCATGAATCGAATCTCCCATTCCACAACATCCCAAAGGTGCTCTATTGGATTGAGATCTGGTGACTGTGGAGGTCATTTGAGTAAAGTGAACTCATTGTCATATTTAAGAAACCAGTCTGAGATGATTTGAGCTTTGTGACATGGTGCATTATCCTGCTGGAAGTAGCCATCAGAAGATGGGTACACTGTAGACATAAAGGGATGGACATGGTCAGCAACAATACTCAGGTAGGCTGTGGCGTTTAAACGATGCTCAATTGGTACTAAGGGGCCCAAAGTGTGCCAAGAAAATATCCCCCCCACCATTACACCACCACCAGCCTGAACCGTTGAGACAAGGCAGGATGGATCCATGCTTTCATGTTCTTTATGCCAAATTCTGATCCTACCATCTGAAAGTCGCAGCAGAAATCGAGACTCATCAGACCAGGCAACGTTTTTTCAATCTTCTATTGTCCAATTTTGGTGAGCCTGTGCGAATTGTAGCCTCAGTTTCCTGTTCTTAGCTGACAGGAGCGGCACCCGGTGTAGTCTTCTGCTACTGTAGCCCATCTGCTTCAGGGTTCGACGTGTTGTGCGTTCAGAGATGGCATTCTGCATACCTTGGTTGTAACGAGTGGTTATATGAGTTACTGTTGCCTTTCTATCATCTCTAACCAGTCTGCCCATTCTCCTGACATCAACAAGGCATTTTCGTCCACACAACTGCCGCTCACTGGATATTTTCTCTTTTTCTGACCATTCTCTGTAAACCCTAGAGATGGTTGTGCGTGAAAATCCCAGTAGATTAGGAATTTTTGAAATACTCAGACCAGCCTGTCTGGCACCAACAACCATTCCACGTTCAAAGTCACTTAAATCCCCTTTCTTCCCCATTCTGATGCTCGGTTTGAACTTCAGCAAGTCGTCTTCACCACATCTAGATGCCTAAATGCATTGATTTGCTGCCATGTGATTGGCTGATTAGCAATTTGTGTTAACAAGCAATTGAACAGGTGTACCTAATAAAGTGGCCAGTGAGTGTATATACAGTTGCAATCAAAATCATTCAACCCCTTTGACCTGCAAGACATGCTGCAGTGAACAAAATGTTATGAAAACAATTCAACAAAGGCATCAGTAAACTAGTGGAGAAAGTTTATTAATACACATTTGAGTGATTCTGAGAACGCAAATTTGATGAATAATGAAAAAAAAATCAAATTGGCTCTAAACATTCATGTTCAAAATTATTTAACCACCAAAAGTCAAATATGGTGCAGAATCTTTTACTCTTCATAACCTCAAATAAATCTCACTTGAACCTGAACAATTGAACTTGAAAGGTAAAATCTGTCTCTGAAACAATGAAATGTTTCTTTCTCTCTTATAAACACGCACGCACACACACACACACACACACACACACACACACACACACACACACACACACAGAGATCAAACTATGGTTTAAAAATGTGGAACAAACAGTTATTAACCTTCAGGTAGTTTTTAACCTATACTGCCCCCATTATGTTCCCAAGGCCAGGTCATTTTAGTTAACCATATAATCAATTCTTTCAATTCAAAGAGTTTTTCAGGCCTAATACCACTAAACCCTAAACCATGGCCTCTAACACTGGCCAGGTGCACAATAATTTATTTATTTTTTGGTAGTATCATACATGACATCTGGTAGAAACACAGAAACAGTGATGGAAAAATATTAGCTCTTTGATGTCTGTGACCAAGGATGCTCCTGCTCCATAAACACATGACTGGTTAAATATAGAAAAAAGATAATTAAAGTAGAAACGCATATAACCAGCAAATTGCTGAAGATGGGCACTCGACCAAAGATAACTTCAAGTAGAAAAAAAGAATAAAGCCGGCACACCATGGCTTCAAAAAAGTTAAGAAAAAAGTGTTCACTTCCATTTCCATTTGTGCTACCTCCTCTAAACTAGCGCAATATTTCACAGTCCCTTTAAGCCCTCCTCTAAAATTTTAAACTTTCTCACTTATTCTGTATCATATTAGATATAGCATCCCAGTCTATTTTGACTGGATAGTCAGCACATATCTTATTTATAAGGGATTGATTCCTCCAGTCAGTTTTATTCACTGTACTGCTCCATTTGGTTTTGGAAACTCCTACTGATTTAGAATGTTCGTTTTTCTAAGCATAATATTTTTTTTTAATACTCAGCAGATTCTTAACCCAACTTGGTCCATAGTTCATACAAAATCATACAAAATCACATTCTTCTGAACCACAGCTATATTCTCCAATCCCATTTCTCAGCTCCACCAGCTGATGATCAGTTAATACATATCCTTCTCACTGTTTAATGACTCTCTCTTTAGGAAATATTTGATAATTTACCCAGCCCTATGTATGAGTGATGGCTATACATATAAGTACAGAAAGTCTTGTAAGAAAAGCAGATGTAGAACATTTACTCTGATAATATTAATAGTAATCGTATGGTTTAATGTGAGAAAGTGCCTATATTATCCAACCAAACAATCAGAAACAGTTTCACCTTTTGTTCAGTGCAAGGATGTAATTTGTGGGACACTCACCTCTACTTTATAGATATTTGAGGGGTGATCTCTCCGACCGCACAGCTTCATGACTGGGCTTTTACAGCAACTGTCAGGGACCAACCGACTATCAGCCTCACCAGAGCGGATCCAAACACTCTCCACCCAATCAGAAGAGCTGTTACTGCCACAGCACTTGAACTGTCAGAAACAAAAGCAATCCTTAGCCCATGTAGGAATAACTGTTAATGAATTAATGTTAAAGAACATTGCTGGTCCAAATGTAGACTGGTCAAGGATCACTTGTTTGTAGAAGAAAGATGAGTAAGTAAATGAGTACACTGAAATGTTTTGTCAGTCAGCTGATACTCCTGAGAAGGTACTAGATTACAAGGGTCCATTAGTTTGCATATAGTTGGATGGCCTTTTATTAGAGTACAGCTCTACATTGTCCATCAGCAACTTCACTTGGCTGAATGAAACTGCAAAATAACTTGGTTATAGAGATTCTGATGTGGAGGCAAATGTAAAGATTGCAGCAGCATCCTTAAGGTCAACACAGGGAAGAGGCAAAAACTGTCCTAAGAGGGAGGGCAGACATTGCTCAGTCTGCTTACTACTGAAGCAGCATCCCCCCCTCTCCAAAGAATTTGTGGTGCAGCTTGCTGAGGTGCTAACTCTTAGGGCTGTGAGTGCATAACTTCCAGTAATTTAGAACAAAGATGAAAGACACTTAAATAGAACAAGTTGCCTATCACTTCCTTCTATTGGGGGTAGGGGACACTGTTAGTATAGGTGTGGACTAAAACATACTCTAGTCACTCATCTATCCTTTATTATGAGGTCTGTTATGACTGATGTTTCTTTGGAGGATGGAGATGTCTCATACTGTAAAATGTGAAAATCACCTGGAGGGGCAGAACATGACACAAACCAGTGAGGACTTCAGGGAAGAAACAAAGTGCAATGGGCCTCAGGAGACATCTCTGCGGTGAAGTCTTCCTCATAAGTTGTCCTCTATCAGAAGTTTTATCCCCACCTTACTGGTCTATAGGTGTCAAATTACTTACAACGAGGTCAACAAAAACACTATACTATGTTTATTGTAATAACAGTTAGGCACAAAACTATACAATTGTCAGAGGTCTAATGTCTTGAAGTCTGTGCATGAATAATGCCAGTCTGCTGTTTCTTTGTTTTCTTGTGTGGCAGGTATATGTGTATGTCATCATGTCTTCATAAGTGAAACCCTGGTGTAAAGCATCACCTCAGATACAGTACATTCGGAAAGTATTCACAGCGCTTCACTTTTTCCACATTTTGTTATGTTACAGCCTCATTTCAAAATGGATTAAATTCATTATTTTCCTCAAAATTCTACAAACAATACCCCATAATGACAACATGAAAGAAAGTTTGTTTGAAATCTTTGCAAATTTATATATTTATATATATATATATATATATATATATAAAAAAAAAATCACATGTACATAAGTATTCACAGCCTTTGCCATGACACTCAAAATTGAGCTCAGGTGCATCCTTGAGATGTTTCTACAACTTGATTGGAGTCCACCTGTGGTAAATTTGGTTGATTGGACATGATTTGGAAAGGCATACACCTATCTATATAAGCTCCCACAGTTAATCGTGCATGTCGGAGCACAAACCAAGCCATGAAGTACAAGGAATTGTCTGTAGACCTCCGAGACAGGATTGTATCGAGGCACAGATCTGGGGAAGGGTACAGAAAAATTTCTGCAGCATTGAAGGTTCACAGAAGCATGTAGTCTCTGTTACCCTTAATGGAAGAAGTTTGAAACAAACAGGACTCTTCCTAGAGCTGGCCTCCTGGCCAAACTGAGCAAATGGAGAAGGGCTTTGGTTAGACTGGTGACCAAGAACCTGATGGTCACTCTAGTTGAAAATGTGGAAAAAGTGAAGCACTGTGAATATTTTCCGGATGCACTCTACAAGCCATGAACAAACCTTATGAGGGAAAAAAGAATCATCTGAATGACTTCGCATTGGAAATTGACTCTACAGGAAACAGACTTTACAGCTATTCAAGCACCATGGTCTTTCAGTACGTCTACTTAGATGCTGCATAATTTTCTGTGTCATCATGTAATTTATGTCATGATACCACCCCTTGTTGCAAATGTGTCAACGGTTTTGAAAAAAAAAAAAAGAAAAAAAAAAGAAAAACAAGAAAAAAACAACACACTTATACCACACTTACATAAAGCAAGGACATGACAAAGTTACAAGTTCCAGTTCATGTAACTATTTCTAGTTAACCCTCTGGGGTCTGAGGGTGTTTTGGGGCCCTGGAGAAGTTTTGACATGGCTTGACATTTGTTTTTTCAGCATCTTAAAAACATATTAATGTCTAAAGTCTGATTACACTGTAATAAGCACAAACTGGGCTACAATAATATGTAAGCAGCATGAATGTACATGTTTGTGTTTTTGAGAAAACATTTATGTGTGGTTAGTGAAAAACTAAAATTTTTAAGTCACTGAAATAAGGCCATGAAATACATACAGAACATATGTTCACAAGACTTTTGAGAACTGGACGTGGTAGAGTAGAGTTTTTGCTACAAAAATGATGTGAAAATCACCCTGTTCACTCCTTCACAGAACACAATATATTGATTTAAATTTTCTACAACATGTTTTGTAGTACAAAAGCTGTATGTGAGGGAGTGACAATGGCCATGGATATTTAGTGATTCACACCTTAGAGACAAAAGGGGCCCTCCCCTAATGGGCAATCCAGTGTGACTGTGACTTTGAGGCAGGTGAGGAGAATGTGAGGAGATTGAAAAAAATAGTGTTTTTGATTATTTGTATTTTATTTTCAACACAGTAAAATCAAAATATACATAATAAAAGTCAAAGATACATTATTGAGCACACTGATCTAAACACAGAGATGTGAACAGTCTTTGTGTCATTCCTGAAAACAGGATTCTGTTCAACAAGTGAAACAAGTAAACCATACCTAATATTTCCAGTGTTTGCTGCTTCTTTCCATGGATACAAGAAAAAAAAAACATCTTTAGCCATGGAGGTTATTTTACCCTATTTTGTATAAAACATCAGCCCAATGAACATCTGATGTTGGTACAGCACTGTCAGGGAAGTGAAGTCTTCAAAGTCTTCAAGGTATCTGGTCACCAAAAAAACAAAACAAAACAACAAAAAAAAAAACAAACATCTTGTTAGCATGTTGATATACGATGTAGATATGATATAGGAGAAACTATATTATTACATTAGCAATCACTAATATTGACCACTAATAACTCCTAAATAAATAAGTAAATATGATTTTATAGTCATAAGCACAAGCATGCTTTGTATGCAATGCACAATACAAAAACAAATTATATCTGGGAAACTAAATTATTATTGTTAAGCACATCATAAACATTCGTGTACAGAGTATATCACAAAGTTTTGTTTAAACATTCTTAGACTCTATCATTCAGTGTAAACACTATTACATTTATATTGTATCGTTTTCTATTTTATAGAACACTGCAAAACATCCTGGCATCATGAGACATTTAGATGCAATGAAATGAAAGATGCTTCATAAAGTTTCACTAGTCAGGAATTATAGTTTGGAAACTAGTAAAATGTGTACAAGTTATGTCACAGTAACGCAATAACTAAGGCAAGTAGGCTAATAAAAGAAAGACTTACTCATGTAAAGGATGTCCTCCGCTGAATCAAGCCGCGCGTCAAATCTCCTCCTTTTTCTGAGGTAATCCAAAACTTATTCCTCACAGTGTGTCTTTTTCTGTGGTAATCCAAAGCTTATTCCTCACAGCACATCTTCCGGGAAGTAGCCGAGATGAACTTGAAGAAAAGTCTTGCTGCTTTGTTTTCGGAGATGATGTGGACGTTTACATGTTGCACGTCTCACGTGGATAATTGTAATATCAAAAGCGAAAGTAGCTCGTGGGCGCGGTCACATTAGAGGTAATGAAGTCAGACGGAAAAGACTGGACATCTTGTTGGTTTCATACGGATTACTTTGTCACAGAATATTTGTTTTCAACAATACTTACTTTGTTTAAAAGTAGACAAGTCAAGCTTTATATAGATATATCTCTCATTTATGCGTGTCAAGTATTCGCTGAGTTTCAGTTCATTTTTGTAATGCGTTTCAAACTGAAGAACACGGAGACCGAGATGGCTGAAAGCACACCCTGTTTGTTTTCTTTATTTTAGAAAAGCAAAAAGTATTGTTGATATTATGAGTGTATAAAAATAAAAGTAGACCCTTTATAGATTTAAATGGTGTATTGCTCTTATCTGTACGATCAAAAACAGATTTAAGATCTGTCTTGCCATAACACCACATAAAAAGCTAAAGTGATGGACACTGTATTTGGCACTTAGGGTGAAGACCTTGACATCAGACAAATGATTCTGTTAAGCAAAGTTTTTAGTTGCAGGTCTCTATCAGTTACTGTTCTCCAATTTGTTAAAGTTAAACAAGGCTGATCACTGAAACTATTACCTCTTGTCTGTGATGGCTTTTGGTGCCCCTGCCCCATTCTTTAAACTGGTAGCCATTATTAGAATAGGTGTGGACTTCTCTTTATCTTGATGATAAAGTATCTGTTTGGACTGGGCCTGGTAAAACTCCAGAGTCTGGGCGGATTCCTCCAAATGCTTATATCATTTGCATACTGTGTTTTAGGTAATGACCTTAGTACTTGATCTTCAGTTCCCTTAGTTGGACTACAGTGCCAAACAGCATATTCTCAATAAAGAATCCTGCTGAAGATACACCAGTCTCCTAGTCTTCGCTTCTGAGTTGCCTACACCCAACATATAAGTACATAGTAAATAGCAAATGCATTTTAACAAAAAAAAACTGTTGTCTCACCTCCTGCTGTAGTTTGTCCACAGCCTTCGTTACATGCTCTTGCTCAGGCTGATGATATTTCTGAACCATGGTCTCCCTCAAGTTCGCCTTTAGTTCATCATTCAGCTACAATATTCACAAAGCATGACAATGAAAGACAAATGCACAGCAAACGATGAATGAAAAAACAACAACAACAACAACAACAACAACAACAACAACAACAACAACAACAACAAAAACAATAGCTAACCTGCTGGTAATAAATGTAGGCCAAAACTCCAGCCAGGATCTCCAGCAGGAAAATACACAGCAGTAAAACAAAATACTGACAATGGGAGGAGAGAGACAATGCATATTAAACCAGATATACACACTGGAAAAATATAACTTGAATAACTTGAATATAACTTGATAACTTAATCAACAATAATACAATTAAAAAATACTGTTGATAAAATTACAGTGAGGGAAAGTAACACTGCTAGATTAATAAAGCAGCATTTTCAGATGACATCTTTATTTTTATTTTTATTTTTTAGCTCAAATATCAGAATCTAATGCACAGAATTATGGGAATTATCATCGGCATCAAAGGACATATTTATGCTGCCTTCAAAAATCAATAAAATGAGGGTATCTCGGTAGACAGGATGAGATACGATCATTTGATTTGGACATATCTTGTTGCCTTTCTACCTCCGTATACTGCCTGCAGAGGCAGAATTTTTCAGTTTTCGGACAGAGCCTTAGAAAATTACAGGAAGGCAAGTTTGATCAAGGTTTGAGCTGGGCTGGATTTGAAGAACACTGCTTTAGAGGCAGTCACATGCAAATATATTTGATAACTATATCCAAAATCCAAATCAGCAGTTTTTTTTTTTTGGAACATCAATAAATAAATGTCCTTTTTATATTTAAACTATGAAACTTGGAGATTGTTTTTTTTTTTTTTTGGTACAAATATCTCTTATACGTATGCCAGAAAATGAAGGAAAATTTGATTTATCATGTCATGATCCCTCACTTCAAACAAACTCATAAGCATACAGTGCCATTATCTCTAAATGTTAGAAAGACGTGAGTATTTCCATTTTGCAAAAAGCCTTATCCTGACATTAAGCAATCATGAACCCACTGAGAACAGCCTTACCTCTGCCAGTTCTATAGTGGTTAAACATGAGGTATAATTTATTTTGGGTATATCTAATGGGCAATCTTTGGTCTCATTAATCTTGTTCCAGAACAAATAGTTTTTGCTGAGGGCAAAGTTTCATAACTTTATATTTTATATAACATCTGCTGTATAAGAGTGCTGCTGCCTTTGTAGGGAGACCAGGGGCAATTGTAACATTTTCCTTCATAACTCACAGATTACATGAAAAACACTTGTCATCGTTTGATATATGAAACAAATATAGGTTCTCTAATTAATAATACAATTGATATACAGTATTTTCACCAATAAGGAAAATATTATAATATTTAATTAAATGCAAGAAGTCAGAGTGTTACAATTGCCCCCTTGGTGGGTGTTTGATGGCAACTGTAACACTGAAAAATAAGTCATAGTAACCAACTGTATCTCAAATAAAAGTCTACCACAAAATAATCACTTTACTGCTGTAGTATCTAATAATGTTACTTAAGATTTTTGTATATGGTTAAAATTCTTTTAGATGTCAGCCATCATATGCATTCAAAAAGCAAAAGTCTGTTTCAATTTTTGCAGAAGACTAGGCAACTACTTTAGCGGTAACTAGATTCAAATTATTTTACATTAATCAGCTGATGAGTCAAGAACAGTCTAACCAAACTTTAATGAAATGGTACAATATTGACATGTTGACAGAATAACTCAATGAGATCATGTGGAGATAATATTAATTGTATTTTTTAAAAAAAGATTTACCGTATTGTCCCAAATATAAGACGACCCCGATTATAAGACGACCCTCCTTTTTCCAGAAGTACCTTTTGGAAAAAGGCTTTTTGAAAACCAAATCTTGTGTTTTACTGAGAATTTTTTTTTTCTTAAATTATTTTCATATTGCATATTTTTCCTGTTTTAATTTTTTGTTTTGAAAGTATGGCAAATACTGGTAAAATGTACCAACAATCACATTTAAAAATATACACTTTTTGATATACCATAAAAATAAAAGTTAGCCCATCTCAATTATATAACATTTAGTCTATCCATCTCATAGTAGCCTACCAAAATTGTATTAACAGTAGAAGTGAAATCTTTTCTGTAGTCTAGAAATCTGTGTACTGTCTTACGTTTTAAAATCACTTACAGAGAAAGTTTGGTCCCATCAGGTTAACATGACAGTCACGACTCTTTTTCTTGTGTTTCCACTCGCGATCTTTTTACAACACACATTACATCACGTATTTCATGGCATACTCGTTTTATGCGTTTTTGTCGCCACCTATTGTTGTGGGTGTATTATTGACATGTCAAAGTCTAGACCCCGAATATAAGACGACCGCGTTTTTTCAGATGTATTTCCAAGAAAAAAAATAAAAACATCATCTTATATTCGGGACAATACGGTAAAAGCAAAACATTGTTTAGTGTGTAACACTAATCATTGTTTTATTGATATCTCGTAACAACATGTACAGCGGTTCTTATTCAAATGCATACAAAAGCTTAAGAGCAAAGACAGAAATAAAAGAAAATTATAAACCAAAATTAGAAAGACATAGTCACTGAGTATCTTCAAGAAAGTTCCAGAGAGAGGACCAAATGCGCCAGAACAGTTCAGATCTTTGATGTAAATCATAAGTTAATTTTTCCAGTGGTAAAAGTGTGGCCGCCTGACTCAACCACATATTGATTGAACGTACTGAGCAGTTGACCATAATAATAGTATACATTTTTTGGCCAAGTATATACAAAAATTCAGTACACATTCTTTATCACAATCAAGACAGTTCCATTGTACAATTCAGAAGGTATATCTTTGGGAACAATACAAAAGTCTTTCCAATAATTTTTTGAATAATTTTGTGAATCTCTTTCCAATACATTTTGATTTTGTCACAATCTCAAAATACATGTATCACTGTGCCAATGTCTACCTTACATTTAAAGCATAGCTGAGAACAATTGGGAAATATTCTGTGGAGACAGACTGGGGTTAGATAAGTCCTTTGAATAAATTTATAATTTTGTTTGTGAAATGAAATTGAAGCACTTTTGGGGAAGATATTTGAACAGACAGATAGCCACGCCTCATCACTAAAACTAGTGTTTTCCCATATCATATCTAAGTCCTTTTCCCATATCTCTCTTAAAGAGTCAAAGGCTGAAGGACCGACATTAGACAGCATTGTATATAATTCAGAGATCTTCTTTTTAAGAGTAAATTAAGAAAAAAGCTGTTTTTCTATTTCAGTAAGATCAAGTTGTATATTACCTTCTTTTAACTGTAACTCTAAAAAGTGTCGAATTTGAAGGAATTTATAAAAATCTTTACTAGGCAGACTGAATTCCTGTCTAAACTCCTGGAATGTTCTCATTTGGCCACCATCAAATAAGTGACCTAACTCCCACACTCCTCTTGACCTCCAAGTTAAAAGCCCAATATTCTGTATGGGTGTGGGAAGATCAGGATTGAGCGCAATTGAAGACTTAAAGGGATAGTTCACCCAAAAATGAAAATTTGATGTTTATCTGCTCACCCCCAGGGCATCCAAGATGTAGGTGACTTTGTTTCTTCAGTAGAACACAAATGAAGATTTTTAACTCAAACCGTTGCAGTCTGTCAGTCATATAATGGCAGTCAATGGGACCCATGGCTTTGAGAGTGAAAAAAAAAAAAACATACACAGATAAAACCAAATTAAACTCTGCGGCTCGTGACGATACATTGAGGTCTTAAGATACGAAACAATCAGTGTCAACAATCGGTGTGTTGACGCGTCAGTGTGCTCTGGCATAGAAGACGCATGCGCGGAAGCGATCTGTCACACGTATACGTTACTCATTGTTTACACAGTGCAGAGAGAGTGATGTATACATGCGACAGATCGCTTCCGCGCATGCATCTAGTATGCCAGAGCACGTTGAACGCGCTCAGGACAGCTGGACATTGCGGTGGATCAGAGGTAAAAAATTATATAAATACTGTTTAGTTTCTTGCACAGACAGATTTATTTCTTAAGACCTCAATGTATCGTCACGAGCCGCAGGGTTTAATTTGGTTTTGTCTGTGTATGTTTTTTTTTTTGACTCTCAAAGCCGTGGGTCCCATTGACTGCCATTATATGACTGACAGACTGCAACGGTTTGAGTTAAAAATCTTCGATTGGTGTTCTACTGAAGAAACAAAGTCACCTAAATCTTGGATGCCCTGGGGGGTAAGCAGATAAACATCAAATTTACATTTTTGGGTGAACTATCCCTTTAAGAGACAACTTATTTGGAATGGATAAATGCTTCTTAACATCCTTCCACACCAAAAAAGTATTTGTTACATTGAAAAATATTAGTCATTTTTTGTACATAATGAATATATTGTAGGGAGCATAACAGTCTGGGAAAGCATCTTCTGGATTCAATCCTGACCCACCGTGAATCAAATCTGTAAATAAACCAACTTAACGTGCTTAATTTGTGCAGACAAAATATATAATTGGAAACTGGGTAGTGAAACCCCACCCAATTCCTTTGGTTTCATCAAAACCAAAGTTTAAGTCTGGGTTTCTTGTGATTCCAAATATACCTTGAAATTGAAGAATTATTTCTCTTAAAAAAGTTTGTATTTAAGTAACATGGTAGATTTTGGAATGGGAAATTTAATCTTGGAAGGATATTCATTCTTATAACATTGAGCCTGCCAAAAAAGAAAAAAAAAAAAAAAAGAAATTGGAAGAATCGACCAATCTGATAGATTCTGATTAATTTTCGTGATTAAAGGGGGATAATTGGCTTTAAAGAGATCTCCCAAATTAGGAGTAATATTAATTCCCAAATACTGAAATCCAGAAAGTTCTAGACGAAAGGGTGATTTTGAGATGGCTTCGGAGGGAGCATGCATATACAAAGCTTTCGTTTTGTCCAGATTAATCTTGTACCCTGAAAAATTACTATATTTTTCAATTACTGTAAGAATTACATCAGTAGAAGTGTCAGGGTATTTAAGATACAATAGAACATCATCTGCATATAGAGATGTTCCTCTAGACCTATTTTAATACCGTGTATAATACAATTAGTTCTTACAGGAACAGCCAGTGGTTCGATAACCAGAGAGAATAACAAAGGTGAAAGATGACAGCCTTGACGACAGCCTCTGCTTACTGAAAATCTTTTAGACAACATTCTATTAGTATTAACCTGGGCTATAGGATTAGAATATAGGCGTTTGACCAGATGAATAAAATTAGATCCTAACTGTATTTTTTCTAAAACTGCAAAAAGAAAAGGCTATTCCACCCTTTCGAATGCCTTTTCGGCATCTAGGGATACAATAAAGGCAGATTCCTTGGTAAAATTTAAATGATCTATAACAGTGGTTCTCAACCGGGGGGGCTCAGCGATCCTCCAGGGGGGCGCAAAATAATTTAAAATTAAAGTATATCCAATTCACTAATTTTATGATTGATATGTTAAATTTTAAAACAAAAAAATAACAGCACCACCTCCCTTTCTGAGTTGATATTTTGTGTTTCGGAGCAGCTCAAGCAGTTTCTCATTGCGCTGTGTGAAATACAGACTGAACGGCATTTTTCATTCTTGGGTGAGACCACTGGAAAAAAAATAAATAAATAAAATAAAAATAACAATTAAAATAAACATAACCAATTACTTTCATATCCACCACAAACACAAAATATATTAAATGTTACAACCCTCCGTGGCGAGCAGCAGCATTCTGGATATTACCTTAGAAAATATCTTACATACTTGTCCAATGGAATCATCAGAATGTTCCACTGAGAATCAAAGTGTATATTTCAGCCAGAAGTCAAATTTAGCTGTCCAGGGAGTCCAAAAAATCCTTGGCTGAGTCCGGGTCATTGAACAGGCGAATCTTTCTATTATGCAAACATCTGAGCCTGGCCGGATAGGCAAATCCACGAAACAAACCACGAGCAGCAAAAGCTTTCCCCACCGTCCCGAAATCACAACGTTTTTGCAGCAGACCAGCTGACAAATCCGAGTAGAATCGAAGCTCCGATCTATTATGAGTGATTGTCTTCTTCATGCCGGCTTTCAAGATTGCTTCTCTATCAGTGAACCTTAGAAACTGAACTAAGATGCTTCTCGGAGCTGAATTTGGATTGGTAGACGCAAAGGTGGGAGATCTAAGAGCCCTCTCAATGTCCAGAACAGGGAAATCCACAGGCAGGTCTAAACACTTTGGGATAATGTCTTGAAGATACGATGAGAGTGGTCCAGAGCCCTCAGCTTTTTCCGGCAGGCCCACAATCTTCAGATTCTTGCAGCAGCCTCTATTTTCAAGGTCGTCTACTTTTGTCAGCAGTTGATCTACCATAGTCTTCAAGTTAGTCACCTGCCTTTCCGTAGCTGTTGCCGAATCTTCGGCAGATGAGATCCTCCGTTCGGCTTCTTCCAGGCGCGATTCAGCGCCAGTGACTCTTTCAGAGAGAGTGGTAAAGAAATTCTGAAGGCAAGAAACAGAGTTGGTGATCCCCTACAGATAACCAGTAATTCCATCGAGGCGTGATCCATTGGCCTTTATTTCTGACAGAATCAGTGACATGTACAGGTGCGGTTCAGCTGCATTAGCGTTAGCATCAGCTGAGGGCGCGTGGAGAGTAGGCTTCTTCTTATCTTTTTCTTTAGCCTTCTGCGAACACGTCGAGCAAAAAATAGGAAAATCCTTATCAGAAGGTGTGTCTGACATAATTATAGTCTGTTCAACGAAGTGAAATGAGAATTCTGAGGAAAAAACGTGTATTATTAACAAAATCGAGCGGAGCAAAGAACTCACGCAGCCATCTCACTCCGGGTCATGTGACCGCCCCAAACACTAATCATTTTTAAATGTAGTTTTACATTTAAATATACTTTTCTTTGATAAAATAAACATATGTAAAACAAAAATAAAAATAAAAAAAAATATTAGCATAGGTTGTTCATGCTCATTTTTTACCAATAACCTAAAATAAAATGTATAAAAGTTTAAATTCATATTCATCTAAACTTTAGACAACTGAATAAAAATACTGTACATCCAAAATTAACTTTCATACCTCAAAATCAGAGTTTTTTTTTGAAAACTTCTGCTGAGGTGAAATGATTGTGCTCCATTTCCACAAGCAGAGAGAGAATCCTACTGAACGTGCAGATTAAGTGTGATCACTCTAGCTTGTTTCTGACTGGAGGAATTGAGTGTTACAACTGCCCTCTGTTACAATAGCCCCCAATCTTCCCTACTTTTGACTGAATGGCTTTTCAAATTTTATTGAACTTTTATCCACAGTGGACATTTAAACTAGTGTTTTTTTCTGAATATGAGATGGAGTGCTGGGCGATATACCGGTTCAAATGTAAACCGAACTGAATTACGCACACGGTATGAATAAAAAAAAAAACAAACAACAACAAAAAAAAAAAAAACGGCATGCCGGTACAAATGGCTAAGCAACGCAGACAGAGTTGTGAATTGGGAGGGGATCCCTGTTAAATGCATACACTTCTGACTAACAGTTGGAGAACTTTTAGAACTATTAATAACATACTAATAAGTAATTCCTTAACTGTAAACGGCCGTAAACAAACAGAGGCCAGAGATGCTGAAGATGAACCTAAAGAGGAGAAAATATTTTAGCAGGCAGAGCAAACTCACTTCATGTGTGAAACACTTAAATACTACACTGGGGGTGGGGGTTTATATGAATGTATCTCTGAGGGGAGCTGACTGTCTTCAGAAAAGTGATACTGAGGTACTGCAACTGTTTCATGCATTCTGATTAATATAAAGGCACATTCAGGGGAAAAAAAAAACTGATAAATCGTGAAACCGTCAAAAAAAAAAAAAAAAAAAAAAAAAAAAAAAAAAAAAAAAAAAATACAGATTTTTGGTCAAACCTCCCAGCACTAATATGAGATTAAAATGAAAGCTGTATCAGATGCAGGTAATCACACTCGCTCAGTCGATCTCTCATATTACTCTAGTGTACATAATACAAAAAACTTTTAACTACAATGATGCAACTCAGAGTTCTTTCGTTACTATTTCTAAGGCCCTGTTTACAGTGTGTTTTCATTTTAAAACAGCGTTCTCACTGGTGTTTACACTGCATTTCAGAAACGATCTCCGTCCACACTACAACAGCCGAAAACGCATGTCACATGAGCATTCATGCAGGTTCAACCATAGATATGTGTAGGTAGATTCCATATTATTTAGATAGCGGCGGACGCGTTTACGTGCTTGGAGCGGTCAAAAGGGGATCTACCTATATATATCTATGGGTACAACAATGAGCATGATGTTATTGTTTACACAAGGATATGCAGAGCGAATGTGAGCAGCCACGCCATAATTTTCAAAAGTCTCCTTTTTGGTCCGTTTACACTGAAACTAAACTAAAACGGGGTCTTCAGCGTTTTCGAGGGTCGAAAACGCCGGAGTAGTGTAAACGATAGGTGTATCCGTAGCAAAAGTTATGCATTTTAAAACGTAAAACGTACCTAAAGTGCAGTTTTCAAATTAGCAATGGAGGCTTGGGCTCATCTGTTAAACCAGAGGTTCTCAAACTTTTTGGGGCCAGGTTTTTTTCCAAGGACCTCCTCATAATTATAACAGCAATTAAGCATATGCCTACTACATTTTGTACTCTTAGATAACATGGTAACTTCAGTTTTTATGGAATTTTTCAACTTTTTTTTTTTGCTTAAAATGTAACTTTTTTAGATTACTTTTTTTTTTTTCAATTTTTTTTTTTTTTCTGGACTTTATTTTAATGGTTAAATTAAACTGTAGCAATCAAAAAGCATGTCTAATGCTTCATATTCATGTGCTCATATAGTGAGATGACGTTGAAAACACTGCAAGTGCTTGTGTAGTAGACGAAAACACATGTCTGCACCATTCACTCACACAGAAAATGCAGGATTCATATTTAAATAGTCTTTTTGTGGTTTAATATTCACAGTCCATACCACAATTTTAATCAAGTGTACAGCTCTGATTTGGTTTTATTCATCCAAATTTTGTTATACAATACATTCCATTTTGACTGGATTCTGCGATTCCAGCCGTGTTTTCTGCAAAACGTAAATCATATTTATTTCGCTGACCCCTTGGCCACTTTGAGAACCCCTGTGTGAAACTGTCAACCTCTGGTGGAAGTAGTTCTGCACACAAAATATTTTCTAGAGACAGTCTGTGGTTGTCTCTTATTTATTTACATATTTGTGCCATCGAACTGTTGCATAACGCAATATGACACTCGTAGCTGTGCAGCACCTTATTTCTCTGCATTTGACATCACATTTGGTAAATGAGTGGCTGTTGTAAAAAAAAATTATATAGTTATAAAGTTATAGAATTATATTAAAGAATTATATCAGTGTGTATTTTACAAACTATAAACTTTTTTTTTTTTTTTTTTTTTGTGACAAGTGCTGAGAGCATTATCAAATGTACATATATATTTCTTTGTGTTTTAGAAATTCAAAAATCCATTCAAAATCCATTAGCTCAAAAATGAAAAATTAGTTATTAATTACTCACCCTCATGTTTTGGAATGACATGAGGGTGGGTAATTAATAACTGATTTTTCATTTTTTGGTTAACTATCCCTTTAATTGTAGTTTTATATATTACAGAATAACTATGGATGTAAAATGAGGAAGCTTTAGTATGCTAAGCTCTTTTGGCCTCCGCTCACACTCTAAACTAATCTGATGGGCAGTCATGTATATCTATTTATGTTGAGGAACATACAGCATAAGAGAATAGAAACATAACCCTAAACAGTCCTGTAGAGCAAATAAACATTTAAAAGTGTTCCTCACCACTCTCAGAAGTCGTCTTTGCTCCTTGAAGGTGGCACAGCAGCCTAAAACCCCCGTTACCATGACAATCACCCCAGCCACGATGAGTATATAGGCAGAGACAGTGTAAATCTCTGAGGACAACAAACTGATATAGTCGCTCTTCTCCACTAGCGTCCAGATGCCCACAGCCATCACTGCACCCCCTGCCAGCTGGAAAACAATTCAAAGTCAATTTTCAATGGACCAAATTATATCCCGTCATACATTTTTTATTTCTCTAAGATGCTATTTTATTTGGATATACATCAAAATAAGTCTTAGAATATGAAATGCACTGCATTAAATGGTTAGTTCACCAAAAAATAAAAATTCTGTCATCATTTACAGTATCTCACAAAAGTGAGTACACCCCTCACATTTCAGCAAAAATGTTAGTATATCTTCTCAAGGGACAATACTACACAAATGAAACTTGGATATATTTTAGAATAGTCAATGTGCAGCTTGTATAGAAGTACAAATTTACTGTCCTCTAAATATAACTCAACATATAGCAATTATTGTCCAAATAACTGCCAACAAAAATGAGTACACCCTAAGTGAACATGTCAAATCTGTGTCCAAAGTGTCAATATTTTGTAGGGGCACCATTGTTATCTAGCACTGCCTTAATCCTCCTGGGCATGGAATTCACTAGAGCTGTACAGGTTGTTGCTGGCATCCTCTTCCACTCCTCCACAATGATATCACGGAGCTGCTGGATGTTAGACACATGGTGCTTCTCCACCTTCCGCTTGAGGATGCCCCACATGTGCTCAATAGGGTTCAGATCTGGAGACATACTTGGCCACTCCATCACCTTCACCTTCAGCTTTACCAGCAAGGCAGTTGTCATCTTGGCGGTGTGTTTGGGGTCATTATTATGTTGGAAAACTGCCATTTGGCCCAGTTTCTGAAGGGAAGGCATCATCTTCTGCTTCAGAATGTCACAGTACATGGAATCCATGTTTCCCTCAATCAACCGCAGCTCCCCAGTACAAGCAGCACTCATGCAGCCCCAGACCATGATGCTACCACCACCATGCTTGACTCTAGGCAAGACACAATTTTCTTGGTACTCCTCACCAGGGCGTCACCACACATGCTGGACACCATCTGAGCCAAACAACTCATCAGACCACAGGACATGGTTCCAGTAATTCATGCTCTTGGACAGGTTGTCTTCAGCAAACTGTTTGCAGGCTTTTTTTGTGAGCCAGCTTCAGAAGAGGCTTCCTTCTGGGATGACGGCCATGCAAACTGACTTGTTGCAGTGTGTGGCATATGGTCTGAGCACTGACAAGCTGACCTTCCAATTCTGCAACCTCTAAAGCAATGCTGGCAGCACTCATGCATCTGTTTTTTTTGAAGCCAGCTTCTGCACCTGATGCACAGCACAAGGACTCAACTTCTTTGATTGACCCTTACGAGGCCTGTTCCGAGCGGAACCCCGTCTTGGAAAACCCCTGTATGACATTGGCCACTGTACTGTAACTCAGTTCCAGGGTGTTACCGAACTTCTATAGCCTAGGCCATCTTTGTGGAGAGCAACAATTCTTATTCTCAAATCCTCAGAGAGTTCTTTGCCATGAGGTGCCATGTTGAGCATCCAGTGGTCAGTATGAGAGAATTATACTCAAAGCACCAAATTTTAACTGCTCTAATACAAAATAGACAAATTTGTATGGTCCTGTCAAGCAGACAAAAACATGAATATGATGAATAGGACATGTGGCTTTGCATGGTTAAACGACGTATAGCTGTTTTCACGTAGGGCGTACTCACTTTTGTTGCCAGCTTTTTTGACAATAATGGCGGTATGTTGAGTTATTTTCAGAGGACAGTAAATCTTTACTGCTATACAAGTTGCACATTGACTACTCTAAAATATATACAAGTTTCATTTCTATAGTATTGTCCCTTGAAAAGGTATATTAAAATGATTGCCGAAATGTGAGGGGTGTACTCACTTTTGTGAGATACTGTACTTACCCTCATGTCATTCCAAACCCATAAGACTATGATCAATCTTAGAGACACAAATTAAGATATCAATTAGAACAAATCTCATTGGTTCCCGTGCAACACACATGCATTTCCGTGTTTATCACATGACGTGCTCATATATATATGTATGTGTGTGTGTGTGTGTGTCCTGTGCTGGCAAAACTAAAAAATATTTTAATTTTTTTTATTTAATATAAATTAAATATATTTATGTTTTTTATTTTTAATTTCTCCATTAAAAGACCTTCAAAATGATGTGTGATTTATTGGAATCGGACTGAGCTACATCCGTTTGAAGTAGACAGAGTTAGCACAGTCAATTTTGAGAAAAATCGAGTTAAAGTTTTCTAAAGGTTCCAAAGCAAAATCACCTAGCAACGTTGCATCTTTTACTCAAGTCCTTTTCTCAATAATAATTACTATATTAATAATCACAATATACACCACGTGCATAATTATTAGGCACGTTGATATTCTGATGATATTTTTTTTCCAAGCACAATTACCATTTGGAATTTTACCAATTCCAAACCACATCAATCTTAATAACTACTACTAATACTGTATTTAATCATTTATAAGTGATAATTGTCCATGAAGGCTGGAAGTGAAAAACTCCGTATATTCAGGTGTGCAGAATTATTAGGCATGTTTTCTTTTACAGATAAAACGAGCCAAAAAGAGGTTTAACTCTTAACAAAAATTATTAAATCCCCATGAGAAATATTCAAAACTAATGCATACAGAAATTGCAAAGTTAAGACATGACCATTGGACAGCAAAATGCTCATTGGGTCAGCGGGGTCAGAAAAAGACACAAAAGATTTAACTGCAAAAGAACTGCAAAAGATTTAAGAATTAATGTGAATAATTAAGTGTAAAACCATCACGAAACATTTAGTCTCCAGTGAGACCATTTTCCAGAACTGCAACCTTCCTGGAGTCTCCAGAATTACAAGGTGTCAGATTCTCAGAGACTTCGCTTGGGTAACAAATCCTAAAAAAAAAAATTACCCTCACTTAATAAGAATAACGTTGAAGTATTGTGAAATACATTAAGACTGATTTTTTTTTTTTTATAGGTTTTATGGACAGATAAGTTGTGAGTGACTCTCGAAGGACCAGCACCACATCCTCTTGTACCACTTTTTGAAGAATTCATCTTTAAGAATCTGGCAGTATTTTTTTTTTTTTTGTCAATCCTGCAAGACAAGACTTTTCAGGATAGGAGATGGAATAAAAATGAGCTCCTGAAACTTACTGCCAGATTCTTGAAGATAAATTCTAAATTAGAAAATGGTGGCGCTGGAGACTAAATGTTTCCTGAAGGTTTTACACCTAATGCTTCACATTAATTCTTAAATCTTTTGCAGTTAACGTGTCTTTTTCTGACCTCGCTGACCCAATGAGCATTTTGCTGTCCAATGGTCATGTCTTAACTTTGCAATTTCTGTAATGCATTAGTTTTGAATATTTCTCATGGGGATTTAATCATTTTTGACTTTTCAGTCTGAGTTAAATTCTTTGTTGGCTCATTTTATCTGTAAAAGAAAACATGCCTGATAATTCTGCACACCTGAATATAAGGAGTTTTTCACTTCCACCCTTCATGGACAATTATATATCACTTATAACTGATTAAATACAAAATTACATTTACATTTACATTTATGCATTTAGCAGACGCTTTTATCCAAAGCGACTTACAGTGCATTCAGGCTATACATTTTATCAGTAGTAGTATACATTAAATTAGTAGTAGTTAAGATTGATGTGGTTTGGACTGGTAAAATGTGCTTGGAAAAAAAATATCATCAGAATATCAACGTGCCAAATAATTATGCACGCGGTGTAGCTATTTTTATTTTATATTTGTTAATATAAATAAGAACAAATGCAAAAAAGCAGTAGAACAAATATAAGAAAGAAACAAACAATGCATTATCTTTTCCATTTTACATCTAAACAAAAGCATTCAAGTAAGAAAAACAAATAATCAAATGTAAAATTCCCCTTAGTGTGTTCATTACAAATAAACTGATTACTAAAACTACAAAAGCAGTTCAATCAAGAGCAGCGATCTTTTCTTTTATTGTTAAGATTAGCATTAATGAGACAGATAACCTATATATTAAGACCTACTGTACTGCACAGATCTTATACCATGTTACACATCAGATATTTTTCCCCCAACAGTTTCCCAAACGTTCACTTACTGATTATGTTTGCGTGAATACTTAAATACTTAAATTCTGTAATTCTGTGTATATGTGTTTTAATTGGGATTGCACGCTGTCGGTGTCATCTTTATGTGGGCGTTTCGGATGACAGTCAGCATGAGAAGCGAGCGGACAAAAGGTACTCACCTCAGAAAATGTACAAATAAAGATAATTTTAGATGCTTAATTACTATTTGGAGCATTGGGATTTCTAGACGAGGGCTTAATGAACTCATTTTTGTGAAAACCTCAAATTCAACATTTTTCACCTTTTTTTTTTTTTTGTGCCTGTAGCTCAAAATTAGACTGTGCGCATTCTCACTCATTTTGCCAGCATGGATCACAAATGTGTGTCAGTTAGGGTTGTAATGGTACACAAAAATGTTTCAGTATACACCTCGGTTTTTGAAGTCACATTTTGTTATGTTTTCAGTACAGCAAGAGTAAAAAAAAAAAAAAAAAAAAAAAAAAAAAAAAAAAAAAAAAAAAAGTTTTTTTTTTTTTGGCTCTGTCTTCAAAATAAATTAATTTATATTTAAAATTTTCTTAAGGATATAGCTATAATAGATTTTAGATATAATAACCAACACTCAAGAGACAAACTTTTTTGTTTGTTTTTGTAACTTCTCTTAACTTTTTGTAACAGTTTTGTAACTTCAAAAACATTTCTTCTGTGAATAGCACATCTGCACATTCACAATTCTGTCTATTGACATTTTCTTTTACTCTATATTTTATTACTATATTGTTATTTTTTATTTAATGTCTATTCTCTTTATTATTAGTGTTTTTATTGCCTTAAATTATATGTATGTCTGCCCTATGTCTGTACTTTCTGTACTGGAAGCTCCTGACACCAAGACGAATTCCGTGTGTGTGTAAACACATTTGGCAATAAAGCTCTTTCTGAAATATGTAAAGTAGTTTTTACATTACGTTTACATTTTTACATTAACTTCTAATTATACAATTATGTTTCTACACCAATTCATTGCTGAAATGTAATAATTTTCACAGTGGCTGTCATAACTTGTTTTCCTGACAGATTTATTTAAACCTATATTAAATGACTGAGACATCACTAACAGGTTTAGTAAGGCATAACATATATACAGTGGGTACGGAAAGTATTCAGACCCCCTTAAATTTTTCACTCTTTGTTATATTGCAGCCATTTGCGAAAATCATTTAAGTTCATTTTTTTTCCTCATTAATGTACACACAGCACCCCATATTGACAGAAAAACACAGAATTGTTGACATTTTTGCAGATTTATTAAAAAATAAAAACTGAAATATCACACGGTCCTAAGTATTCAGACCCTTTGCTGTGACACTCATATATTTAACTCAGATGATGTCCATTTCTTCTGATCATCCTTGAGATGGTTCTACACCTTCATTTGAGTCCAGCTGTGTTTGATTATACTGATTGGACTTGATTAGGAAAGCCACACACCTGTCTATACAAGACCTTACAGCTCACAGTGCATGTCAGAGCAAATGAGAATCATGAGGTCAAAGGAACTGCCTGAAGAGCTCAGAGACAGAATTGTGGCAAGGCACAGATCTGGCCAAGGTTACAAAAAAATTTCTGCTGCACTTAAGGTTCCTAAGAGCACAGTGGCCTCCATAATCCTTAAATGGAAGACGTTTGGGAAGACCAGAACCCTTCCTAGAGCTGGCCGTCCGGCCAAACTGAGCTATCGGGGGAGAAGAGCCTTGGTGAGAGAGGTAAAGAAGAACCCAAAGATCACTGTGGCTGAGCTCCAGAGATGCAGTCGGGAGATGGGAGAAAGTTGTAGAAAGTCAACCATCACTGCAGCCCTCCACCAGTCGGGGCTTTATGGCAGAGTGGCCCGACGGAAGCCTCTCCTCAATGCAAGACACATGAAAGCCCGCATGGAGTTTGCTAAAAAACACCTGAAGGACTCCAAGATGGTGAGAAATAAGATTCTCTGGTCTGATGAGACCAAGATAGAACTTTTTGGCCTTAATTCTAAGCGGTATGTGTGGAGAAAACCAGGTACTGCTCATCACCTGTCCAATACAGTCCCAACAGTGAAGCATGGTGGTGGCAGCATCATGCTGTGGGGGTGTTTTTCAGCTGCAGGGACAGGACGACAGATTTTCTATCTGAGTTAGTACTGGCTGCAGATAAAGTCTTAATTGTTGGTGATTTTAATATCCATGTCGATAATGAAAAAGATGCATTAGGATCAGCATTCATAGACATTCTGAACTCTATTGGGGTTAGACAACATGTTTCAGGACCTACTCATTGTCGAAATCATACTCTAGATTTAATACTGTCACATGGAATTGATGTTAGTGGTGTTGAAATTCTGCAGCAAAGCGATGATATCTCAGATCATTATCTAGTCTTGTGTAAACTCCATATAGCTAAAACTGTAAATTCTACTCCTTGTTACAAGTATGGTAGAATCATCACTTCTACCACAAAAGACTGCTTTGTAAGTAATCTTCCTGATTTATCTCAATTCCTCAGCATATCCAACAGCGCAGAAAAACTTGATGATGTAACAGAAACTATGGACTCTCTCTTTTCTAGCACTTTAGATACAGTTGCTCCTTTACGCTTAAGGAAGATCAAAGAAAACAGTTTGACTCCGTGGTATAATGAGCACACTCGCACCCTAAAGAGAGCAGCCCGGAAAATGGAGCGCAGCTGGAGGAAAACAAAACTAGAGGTATTTCGTATAGCTTGGCGGGAAAGTACCCTATCCTACAGAAAAGCATTAAAAACGGCTAGATCTGATTACTTTTCATCTCTTCTAGAAGAAAACAAACATAACCCCCGGTATTTATTCAATACAGTCACTAATTTAATGAAAAATAAAGCATCAACAGGTGTTGGCATTTCCCAAGAGCACAGCTGTAATGACTTTATGAACTACTTTACTTCCAAGATCGATACTATCAGAGATAAAATTGTAACCATGCAGCCGTCAGCTACAGTATCGCATCAGATAGTGCACTATAGATCCCCTGAGGAACAATTCCACTCATTCTCTATTATAGGAGAGGAAGAATTGTATAAACTTGTTAAATCATCTAAACCAACAACATGTATGTTAGACCCTATTCCATCTAAACTACTAAAAGAGCTGCTCCCAGAAGTCATAGATCCTCTTTTGGCTATTATTAATTCATCATTGTCATTAGGATATGTCCCCAAAACCTTCAAATTGGCTGTTATTAAGCCTCTCATTAAAAAACCACAACTTGACCCCAAAGATCTAGTTAATTACAGACCGATCTCAAATCTCCCTTTTCTGTCAAAGATACTAGAAAAGGTAGTATCCTCACAATTATATTCCTTCTTAGAGAAAAATGGTATCTGTGAGGAATTCCAGTCAGGATTTAGACCGTATCATAGTACTGAGACTGCTCTCATTAGAGTTACAAATGACCTGCTTCTATCATCTGATCGTGGTTGTATCTCTTTATTAGTTCTACTGGATCTTAGCGCTGCATTCGACACTATCGACCACAACATTCTTTTGAATAGACTAGAAAACTTTGTTGGCATTAGTGGAAGTGCCTTAGCATGGTTCAAATCGTACTTATCTGACCGCCATCAGTTCGTAGCAGTAAATGAAGAGGTATCATATCGATCACAAGTGCAGTATGGAGTACCTCAAGGCTCAGTACTAGGGCCGTTACTTTTCACGCTTTACATGTTACCCTTGGGAGATATTATCAGGAGACATGGTGTTAGCTTTCACTGTTATGCTGATGATACTCAGCTCTATATTTCTTCACGGCCCAGTGAAACACACCAAATTGAGAAACTAACGGAATGTATAGTCGATATAAAAAACTGGATGACTAGTAACTTCTTACTGCTAAATTCTGAAAAAACAGAGGTGTTAATTATCGGACCTAAAAACCCCACATTTAATAACCTAGAACACCATCTAACACTTGACGGCTGCTCTGTCAATTCTTCTTCATCAGTTAGGAACCTAGGTGTGCTGTTTGATAGCAATCTTTCATTTGAAAGCCATGTTTCTAGTATCTGTAAAACTGCGTTTTTCCATCTCAAAAACATATCTAAATTGCGACCTATGCTCTCAACGTCAAATGCAGAAATGCTAATTCATGCGTTTATGACCTCAAGGTTAGACTATTGTAATGCTTTACTGGGTGGTTGTTCTGCACGCTTGATCAATAAACTACAGTTGGTCCAAAATGCAGCAGCTAGAGTCCTTACTAGAACCAGGAAGTATGACCATATTAGCCCGGTTCTGTCAACACTGCACTGGCTCCCTATCAAACATCGGATAGATTTTAAAATCTTGTTAATTACTTATAAAGCCCTGAATGGCTTAGCTCCTCAGTACTTGAGCGAGCTCTTATCACATTATAGTCCTCCACGTCCGCTGCGTTCTCAAAACTCTGGCCATTTGATAATACCTAGAATATCAAAATCGACTGCGGGCGGCAGATCCTTTTCCTATTTAGCGCCTAAACTCTGGAACAATCTACCTAACACTGTTCGGGAGGCAGACACACTCTGTCAGTTTAAATCTAGATTAAAGACACATTTCTTTAACCTGGCTTACACATAACACACTAATACACTTCTATTATTCAAATCCCTTAAAGGATTGTTAGGCTGCATTAATTAGATCAACCGGAACCGGGAACACTCCTCATAACACACGATGTACTCGTTACATCGTAAGAAGAATGGCATCTACGGTAATATTTGTCTGTTTCTTTATTATTCTGTTTCTCAGTCCGTGTCCGGATCAGATGGTGGATCGGCGCCGAGAGATGATGTCTGCGACCCTGATCGTCAGCGGAGGCCGGACACCTGGATGAGCCCCGGGGACATATCCCCAGTGAAGACCTCGACTTAAATACAATAGAACTTAAAATTAAACAAAATAACTATAAATATAATAAAATACCTAACTACATAATACTATTATTGTTAGAAATTGCAACAATATAAAAATAGAAATATAATACATTTATACATTTAACATTTAATTAAAACAATAAGTAAAAAAATAAATAATAATATCCTGGCCAGAGGAGAACTGGCCCCCCGACTGAGCCTGGTTTCTCCCAAGGTTTTTTTCTCCATTCTGTCACAGAGGGAGTTTTGGTTCCTTGCCGCTGTCGCCTCTGGCTTGCTCAGTTGGGGACACTTAATTTTTTACGATTAACGTCAATTTTATTTCATAGATACTATTTAAACTAAACTGAGCTAGACAATGACATCTCTGAATTCAATAATGAAATGCCTTTAACTGAAAATTGAGTGTTTAATCTTATTATTATACATTACTGACACTCTATCCTCCAATTTGATACTGTTAAGTGCTTTGACACAATCTGTATTGTTAAAAGCGCTATATAAATAAAGGTGACTTGACTTGACTTGACGACTGGTTGCAATCGAGGGAAAGATGAATGCGGCCAAGTACAGGGATATCCTGGACGAAAACCTTCTCCAGAGTGCTCAGGACCTCAGACTGGGCCGAAGGTTTACCTTCCAACAAGACAATGACAGAGAGAGGAGAAGGGCACTATGTGTCTAAAATTTGATTTATTGCCCCTCATAAAATCCCACCCCCCACCCCCCCTTACTGGACACCTGTTTGGACACCTGTTTGTACACCCCCACCCATCTAAACGGGTCCATCTGTTTTTATCCAGTCCAGCGATCCGAAGGAATTTATGACTGTTTTGGGAAATGTGTTTTTGTGTGTGGGGATGTACAAACTGTTAAAACTATGTGCTTTAAACTTTAAATTGTGAAAGAGCGTTAAATGGGATAAAGGGTAGTTTTTAGTTTTTCACACACACATCAAGAAAAAACATCAAACATACGCGTAAAACGAGCAATAAAAATGACTGTTTTTCTTTGCAAGTTAAGAAGAGCTAGTGTTGTTCATTTAAAAACTAGTTAGAGTTTGACAAAGTAAATCTTACCACCTTCTAAAACAAAAATGTATCAGGAGCGTTCGTTAAACAATACGGCAGTTTTTCTGTTTCAATTTAAAACTAGTTAGAGTTTGTTATACGTTAAGTAAACTAGCTACTGAACGACTTACCGTGAAAAAACAAAAATTATGAGATCGTTAAAACAACAGCATAAGATACTTTTCAAAATCTATGTTGCACTTTTAAAAAAAAGCTAACGTATACAAAGTAGCTGAGCGACTTACCGCGATCTAAAAGAAAAAAGCATGAAGCGAACGTTAACCAATAAGATACTTGTCAAAATCTTGTAACATTACACTTTAAAAGCTAGTTAAACAAAAGAAAAAGAACCGCGTAGGCCTATCTTGTCGTGGTGTAAAAGAAAAATATCAGACCGTTAAGTAAGCTACTCGTCAAAATCTTGTAAGATTACAATTTAAAAGCTAGCGTTTGTTACAAGTTAGAAAAGAAAAGAAGGGAAAAAAATAGCTGTGATCTAAAATAAATAAATAAATAAATAAAAAGAGTAGACTATCTTACGCTGCTACATCCTCACAGGACCGTGTCAAACTCAGAATGAGCTTAGGAGCGCTGAGGTCAGACCACACCTACATCACCGCCCCTAACACCTTAAGGAGAGACCGACGCAAAGATTTAAAACAATTAAACAAAGTAATGTTTTAACATTAGAACGAAGGTTATTTTTAATAAATCTTTAGCATTTCAATTAATGAAACAATTCAACATCCATCCTAATCTTTTTCACTTTTAAAATTAGGTTACACAAGTTTTCTTGTAAACATTCACCTCTAAGCCGTAGGAAAATGTTGTTTGTCTTGTTTTATTTTATTTAAGTAGCATGAATCCTTTATTTACACTTCTATTTTTGACAATCTTAAAACTTGCGGTGGGGCATATCAGTTTGAAGACGTATACACCATAGTTACAATATCAAGATGACTCAGAATGGTAACATCCGGGCCCCAGTCAAACCACACCTACAACCGTCCCCTACACCGGAGGAGAGACCGCGAAGACTTATTTTTAATAAATCTTTTAAATTTCTTAATTAATGAAACCATTCAGCCTAAAACTTTTCACTTTAAAAATAGGTTAGCCTATACAAGTTTTCTTCTAAACAATCACATCTAAGGCACAGGCTAGTTATTCACACTTAATTCACCTATTCCTTTAATCGACCTTTGATTTTTGTCAAGTTTAAGACTTTGATACTTAAACTTTAAAGTTTAAGTTTAAGTATTTGATAAATGTTTTATAAAGCATTTTCATAAGAGGAATGTATTGAAGTGGTCGTTTAACAAGTTTGAAATGTTTTAATGTTCCTGTTTAAGAGTGTAATATTCAGCATACTGTAAATAAAGCAGTTAAATGAGCACATAGTATTATTTCAACTAATTCCATGTTAACAAACAGTACGTACTTCAGCGGTTCTTTGTGTGATTTCATAATAAAAGCATCTAAATTGTTAACAAACTATTATCTTTTATATTAAAACTTAATAAAAACGTTCAGTAACGCACAGTTGTGTAAGACACGAACCAAAACATCACGTTAATATGTTATCAGTCCTTTTACACATATTACCTGCGTTATCGATTTTTAAGAGTGTGGTTTATCGCGCATGCAGATTATATTTTAAAGTTGTTAAGCCAAATCAACGGGTTTATAAGGTTTATTGGTTTATTCTTTCTACAGGCTTATACTTTAGAGATGTAGAACACATCCACGTTTATGTGTAGGCTATTCAATATCCTTCGGTCGTGACTCGTACCCGACATGAAGGATCGATGAATGAAACCGTGACCACAAACATCATCAGGTTAAATGAACAAAAGACGATACGCATTCACACGGTTAAATTTATTTGGATGTTTCACTGATATAAAATAACCCTGAGTTGTTAGAAAACAGATGTACACTGACATCACCGCGAGACGACTTAAGGAGACGATGAACCGGTTCGTTGAACCGAACTGTGGGAAAGAATCGATTCGCGGAAATGAATCAGACTTTGCATCACTAACAGAGATCGTACAAAAAAATAAATAAATAAATAAATAAACAACTAAAGGGGTTGTAACATCACAACACGGAAGACGCGTATTCTTCACAAAAAGTGTAGAAATGCGAGTCTTTTTATATAGGGTATCTGAGTGTGCGTATAATCAGAAGTCCGAAGATTTAGAGCTCTGTCACGTATGAGCATTTTGGGATATGGATCCCCGATGGCCATGTTTGAAGTCTGAGGTGCATGCTGGGTATTGTAGTTCACAGACCTGAAAGTCCGCGACGTTTGAATGAGGTATTAGTCACACGCCTTCAATTTAACATCTTTGTAAAAACAAAAACAAAAATAATTGTTAAAACGTATTTAGCCTAAACAAATATATATACGAAGAATACGATATACTCATGGTAAAACATACTTAACATGTATATGTTGAAACGGAGCAACCGTTGTTGTGTTATTTCGTGAAATAGCATTAGGATTCGGTTGTGTGTTCTTGAAATCAAATCTTAAGAAAAAGTCAGTCAGTCCCATCTGCTATCTGAATATTCAGTCTGTCTTCGTCGTGAAATTATGAACCCGCCATCAGCACCATTCTGGAGAACGTGTGTTGTGTTAAGACAGTTTGCTTCATGACCCCAAGTTTGTTGTGTTCGCTACCTCTGCATGTCTTCATCTAATTGAACGTTACCAGTATTTTTAATGTCTGTTACACAAAAAGCAACTGAGTGTGGTTGTGAATCCTATATGAAAGTTAAAAATGGCCTTTTAAATTATTTTTAACAGTAATATTGAACTTTACACACATTTGACACATACGTAACATCTTAACACATCTGTTTCAGTAAGATATTAATGTCATCACAAACCGTAAGACACATCAGCTTGGGTGATAAGATGGACTTGTCAAATATTTGATTGTTTCTTATATCAATTATTTGATCAAATCGTAGTAAAATAGAACTATAAAGACCCTGTTGTTTTTATTTTAATAAAATAAAACATTATAGTGTGAAAAAATAAATATGTTGTATTTTAAACAGCATGGTTAATAATACCATTTTTCAAGTGAGAAAGAAAGTCTAATCTGTTGTAAAGATGAGACATTTTTTGCACCTTGTTTAAGACGCTCTTTTGTTGTAAACAACATTACAACAGCTAATTTTAGTCTATTTTAGATCTAATTCATAAAGAAAAATCTCTGTAAGCGCATTGCATTCATCAGAGGATCATTTGACAACTTCTGATCCTCATCATGGTTTTAGGTGTGAAAGATCTAAAATCTACAAAACTTAACTTATTTGTTTAAACAAAAGTTACATCGTTTAATCATACTGCTTTCCATCGTCTTGTAGAGATACCCAATGTGATGCTAAAAGTTTTTATTTGTAAAAGGTTTTTATGCGACATCGTAAAAGTTTAAATGTTTAACTGCAGGGATTGTTTTAGTGTGTGTGTGTGTGTGTGTGCGTGTGTGTGTGTATGTTTGTTTTTTATGCGAGTGTTTGTGCTTTATTAAACTATTTTTAACAGTAATATTGAACTTTGCACGTGTTTTACACACGCTTAAACTCTTAACACATCTGTATCAGTAAGATATTTGTCACAAACCGTCAGACACATCAGGCGGGTTGATAAATTGGACTTATCAACTATTTGAATTATTTGCTCTGTCAACTATTTGATCAAATCTTAGTAAAATAAACCTATAAAGACACAGTTGTTTTTATTTTAATAAAATAAAACATTATACTGTGAAAAATAATGCTGCATTTAAACCCCCACGGTTAATAATAACATTTTTAAAGTGGAAAAGAAAGTCTAATCTGCTGTAAAGATTCTGTGAGACATTTGTAGCACCTTGTTTAGGATGTACTTTTGTTGCAGACAACCTTATGGCGTCTAATTTTTAGTCTAATTTAGGTCTAATTCATAAAGAAAAATTTTTGTAACCACCTTTGCATTCATCAGAGGACTTCTAATCCTTGCTTTAGAGCATCGCGGTTTTAGAAAGATTAACTTCAAAACTTAACATCATGCTGCTTTTCGTCATCTTGTTTTAACTTCACCAGATATGTGTCGTAAAAAGGTTCAAAAGGCCACACACCCTTTGACCGGTCACTGAACTTTGCAGGTGCATGCCATAAATGGTGTCCTTTGATCACTGAATTTTAGGCAAAAAGTTCACCAGGACCGGAAGACCCCGCCGCACTCACAGGTGCATGTTGTAAAAAAAGGGTGCAATGGACATACTTTAATCAGTGAACATCTTAGAAGAAATATCTGTTTTGATCTCTGAACTTTGTCTGACACAACACCGCCGTTCAAATCGCCAGATCCCTCCAAACTCACTAGATTACAATTATAAAACAACCCCATAAAATTAATTTAGATGTTTTTACAATCTTTTGAAAAACAGTACGGCGGTATGAACGCATAATCATTCATCCCAGACACCCATCGCGTTCTTGTTTCGTTGCACTGCGCGAGACGAGATATTTGCATTTCGTAGTATGTTGTAAAAGTTTAGACGTTGTGCATCTGTTTCAGCTGATAGATAACACACCCCAAGTGTTACGGCGAGAAATCAAAGAGGAATACTGTGTTGATTTTATTACGCGGTATGAAACAAAAACATGTGTTTTATTCCTGTTAAATATTTGTAGGCTGCGTGAATGTGTTTTAACCGATAGGCTACCCTATAGCACAGCGCCACAAATTCTGCACGCCATCTTCAAACCTTCTCTCGTTTCATTGCGATGCGTGAGCCGCGATATCTTGTATTTCGTGTTATGTTGTAAAAGTTTACACTTTCTACGTCTGTTTCAACTGATAAGAAGTCTTACTGCAAGAAAATCAAAGAGAAATCCTGTCTTGATTTATTACGCGGTATGAACCGAAAACATTTGGTTTCATTCCTGTTAGATATTTGTACGCGCATACGTGCGCTTTAACTGTTATACCACATCGCAAGTTTTAAGATTGATAAAAAACCAAAAGACCGATTAAAGGAATAACCATATTAAGTGTGAATAACTAAATAAAATTAAATCAAACAAAACAAAACAAACAACATTTTTCCTGTGGCTTAGAGGTGATTTTTATAAGGAAAAAGTTGTGTAACAATTCTTAAAGTGAAAAAAAGTCTGGGTTATATAGCACGCCAGAAGTCTTAAACTTGACAAAGGTCAAAGACCCATTAAATGATTTATGCTACTTAAATAAAATAAAACAAACAACATTTTTCCTACGGATTAGAGGCAATTGTTTAGAAGAAAAGTTGTGTAACCTAATTTTTAAGTGTGAAAAAGTCTGGGTTATATAACACGTCAGAAGTCTTAAACTTGACAAAAATCAAAGGTCGATTAAAGGAATAGGTGAATTAAGTGTGAATAACTAGCCTGTGCCTTAGATGTGATTGTTTAGAAGAAAACTTGTATAGGCTAACCTATTTTTAAAGTGAAAAGTTTTAGGCTGAATGGTTTCATTAATTAAGAAATTTAAAAGATTTATTAAAAATAAGTCTTTGCGGTCTCTCCTCCGGTGTAGGGGACGGTTGTAGGTGTGGTTTGACTGGGCCCCGGATGTTACCATTCTGAGTCATCTTGATATTGTAACTATGGTGTATACGTCTTCAAACTGATATGCCCCACCGCAAGTTTTAAGATTGTCAAAAATAGAAGTGTAAATAAAGGATTCATGCTACTTAAATAAAATAAAACAAGACAAACAACATTTTCCTACGGCTTAGAGGTGAATGTTTACAAGAAAACTTGTGTAACCTAATTTTAAAAGTGAAAAAGATTAGGATGGATGTTGAATTGTTTCATTAATTGAAATGCTAAAGATTTATTAAAAATAACCTTCGTTCTAATGTTAAAACATTACTTTGTTTAATTGTTTTAAATCTTTGCGTCGGTCTCTCCTTAAGGTGTTAGGGGCGGTGATGTAGGTGTGGTCTGACCTCAGCGCTCCTAAGCTCATTCTGAGTTTGACACGGTCCTGTGAGGATGTAGCAGCGTAAGATAGTCTACTCTTTTTATTTATTTATTTATTTATTTTAGATCACAGCTATTTTTTTCCCTTCTTTTCTTTTCTAACTTGTAACAAACGCTAGCTTTTAAATTGTAATCTTACAAGATTTTGACGAGTAGCTTACTTAACGGTCTGATATTTTTCTTTTACACCACGACAAGATAGGCCTACGCGGTTCTTTTTCTTTTGTTTAACTAGCTTTTAAAGTGTAATGTTACAAGATTTTGACAAGTATCTTATTGGTTAACGTTCGATTCATGCTTTTTTCTTTTAGATCGCGGTAAGTCGCTCAGCTACTTTGTATACGTTAGCTTTTTTTTAAAAGTGCAACATAGATTTTGAAAAGTATCTTATGCTGTTGTTTTAACGATCTCATAATTTTTGTTTTTTCACGGTAAGTCGTTCAGTAGCTAGTTTACTTAACGTATAACAAACTCTAACTAGTTTTAAATTGAAACAGAAAAACTGCCGTATTGTTTAACGAACGCTCCTGATACATTTTTGTTTTAGAAGGTGGTAAGATTTACTTTGTCAAACTCTAACTAGTTTTTAAATGAACAACACTAGCTCTTCTTAGCTTGCAAAGAAAAACAGTCATTTTTATTGCTCGTTTTACGCATATGTTTGATGTTTTTTCTTGATGTGTGTGTGAAAAACTTTAATAAAAACTACCCTTTATCCCATTTAACGCTCTTTCACAATTTAAAGTTTAAAGCACATAGTTTTAACAGTTTGTACATCCCCACACACAAAAACACATTTCCCAAAACAGTCATAAATTCCTTCGGATCGCTGGACTGGATAAAAACAGATGGACCCGTTTAGATGGGTGGGGGTGTACAAACAGGTGTCCAAACAGGTGTCCAGTAAGGGGGGGTGGGGGGTGGGATTTTATGAGGGGCAATAAATCAAATTTTAGACACATAGTGCCCTTCTCCTCTCTAATGACCCTAAGCACACAGCTAAAATAACGAAGGAGTGGCTTCACAACAACTCCGTGACTGTTCTTGAATGGCCCAGCCAGAGCCCTGACTTAAACCCAATTGAGCAACTCTGGAGAGACCTAAAAATGGCTGTCCACCAACGTTTACCATCCAACCTGACAGAACTGGAGAGGATCTGCAAGGAGGAATGGCAGAGGATCCCCAAATCCAGGTGTGAAAAACTTGTTGCATCTTTCCCAAAAAGACTCATTGCTGTATTAGATCAAAAGGGTGCTTCTACTAAATACTGAGCAAAGGGTCTGAATACTTAGGACCATGTGATATTTCAGTTTTTATTTTTTAATAAATCTGTAAAAATGTCAACAATTCTGTGTTTTTCTGTCAATATGGGGTGCTGTGTGTACATTAATGAGGAAAAAAAATGAACAAATGATTTTAGCAAATGGCTGCAATATAACAAAGAGTGAAAAATTTAAGGGGGTCTGAATACTTTCCGTACCCACTGTATATAGGCTAATATAGTGCAATATAGTCTGCTGTCCAATTCTTGTACTTCCTATAGAATTTCAGTTAGGGTTAGAAAAGTGGCTTCCTTGCTGTCCTTCTTGACAGTGAACAGTGACTTTCTTTTTTTTTTTTTTTTTGTGAAAAAGTTATTTACTTGTTTATTTATGTAGGATCAGAACGAGTCAGACAAAGTTAAGATTCGATCCGAACATTGAAACATGAGCGAAATTCCAGAGAGGATCCCAAGGCTGCAAGAGGATGTTCGTCATAAATCAGATTCCTAGCTCCAGCCCTCTGAAGAAAGCAAACCAACAAACCTCTTTCACAGAACAGCTTGCAACATTCAAACAAAAGAACACTTATTGATAATTCCAGTTCAGGAAGGAGACGATCAAATTTGGGGCAAGTAATCAGGACTGATGGTCAAAGATATGGCCGTTACTTGTAAATCTGTGATCGAAATCACGAGCTAGAGACTTCATTGGGTGGGTTAACCCAGCTCTCCACATAGAAGACAAAGATGGAGACTGAAATTCCTTAAGAGACCTTTTAACCTCTCTAGTCTTCACAGAGAACATGTCCTTATGTTCACAGAATGGTACAGAAACTGCCTTTTCTCATATAGATGCACCAAAATCATCTTAAAAGGACTTATCATGTTTATGCATAACCCCATATCATGTATGTAACCCACACGATTAACCATCATGTTTTAATCACATATTATGTATGTATTTTAATAACTAGGGAATAGTTTAAGAGTTCATATCCTTGTGTGGTATGTATGAGTTTGAAAAATCATGCTTTAAATGTTTCTTCCAATCAATTCTTTGTCAAATGTACCATAGTCTTGTTAGAGAAATCATGTCCAAAATTGTACTCTGTAAGAGCGGGAAAATTTGGACCATATGACTGATAAGATAACATGTTAGATTTATGAATGGGGAGGAGAAACATACAACACCACGAGCCAAGATCATTTCTAATTGGTCAAGACGTCCAGATAGGATGGTCTAGAAGCCGAGTTTAAATACTCAGGACAGCTCTTCCTCTTGGCTCTTCCTCTGCTTCTCTTCTTCTCTTTTGCCGCCGCGTTTCGACGCTGCTCTTTGAGCGTGCTCTGGCCTACATGCCAGCTGCTACCACAATGAGAAGAAAAACCACCTAGTCTCGTTACATTCTTTTATTCTTTTACTTTAATTTCTTGTCTTTCCGTGAGAGTTTCGTTAAGTTAAGTTTGCCGCAAAGTCCAGCTTCGCCTGCACCCGCCCAAACTTCAACCAGACCAACTCCGCATCAAGAGCCAACGCCCAAGACTTTACTACGAAAGACCACTGAACTCAGCCAATCAGCAACCTCGGGAAACCCCTTTCTCCAAAGACGACAAGGACACAAGGGAATTCCTTAAGGAAACACAAGCAAGTACAACCTCCAGACTTTTGCTGAGTCGGTGCAGTTTAATATAAATGTTAGCCTCATTGAGAAACTCAATGCGAGGGTCAAATGATTGATGGTTCAGGTCTATAGGCAATTGCACATATTGCTGTAAACTTGGGATTTCACATTTTCATTCTGTAAACTCATCCTTTCCTCTCTTTCTGCAACGTGTGAATGTGTGAATGCGTGTGTTCATGTGTTAGATTAGATTAGTTTACATGTCTTAGGTTTATATAAATAAAGTCTTATTTATATTGAAAAGAGAAGTATCTTGTGTTTTGTGCTTACAAGTTAATGTCTTAATCTGCCGATCTTGTTACTGTGCTATTTAATAGTGTTTTCACTATATTTTGGATTTTAATATCCAGTGCAGAGTTGATGTTATACGGCTCGTTCAGTGACTCGCTGCCGATTCAGTGATCAGCCGTGAAACAGTGATTCTGTTCAAATTCCCTATAAAATCATAAATGATTCCCTCTGAGCTAAATTGACTTGTTTCCCTTATATATATTACTTATATATTTACAAATTTCTACATATTATTGGTGGAGAATGCGGGCAGATTAATCTAAATTGTGAGCATAAACCAAGTTATTTAATCTTTTCTATTGCTCCGGTATGAAAGATGAGACGCTTCTGAGACTAGTGTGTGTGAGCGCGTGTGACGTCAGCAGCGCGCGCCCTGTTTGAATGAGAGCAGAGAAGCCTGTAACTCGAGTCCAACTCTTTGTTCAACTGCAGTAAGTAAACTTAAAGTTATCTGAGATCGTACAAAAAGGTTGAAATTGAGCGTGTTCCTCTTTTCCGTAAAGCCTTGTTTTATAGCTGAATTGATGTTCTGCGGGTTCCAGATCATTAAATAGCTATACTCTCGAATCTCAGTTACTGTTAGCCGAACGGAGCTAAACTGTAATAGTTAAAAGGGAAATAAATCGGTGGATAAAGAATAGTTTTGAGCGTGTTCCTCAATCTATTTATCAAAGCCTAGTCTGATTGCCAGTGCGTGTTCCACTGCCAAATCAAAGGCTATTCGACTCCCCTGGGTTAAACATTAGAGAATAATGCTTGCCTGTTTGTGTACACTGTTCACAAAGTGAATTAAATCTCCGAGAGGGATTTGAATGGGAGTTTTTAAAAGCTTGATCAAGTAAAGTGAACCAACAGCGAAGAAAACCTGTTGTGTTTGTGTCCAGAGAAACTGGCACACTTTTATGATCCGATCACTGTTTTCCTTAGCTGCAGCACGAAACTGCTATTTGATTAAAGTTTAATCAAACTCGGAACGAACTGAGAGTTTAAGCGCCACATCGCAGAACCAACTAAAAGCGGTGTTGTTATTTGTACAGTGTTGAAATGCGCCGACATTTCATGTAACCTGCTTAACTGTACTTGCAATGCATATGTTAGTCCACTAGAGTTGTTTTGGTTGCCGCAGGTACGATCGTGACACGGAAGTCTTAACCTACTTCCGGAGCAACTCTGAACTGCGCACGCGCAGCACATCGATGCTATTGTAAACAAACTCCATGCTAAGCTAACGAAACGGTTGTGTTTACATTGAAGTCTATGCTAAAGCCATTAGCTTCAAAGTTAGCATTTAACATCCAGTGGTTGAATAGTGTGTGTATGAAAAGCTAAAGTGGTTTAACCTTGTTAAACATCTCAACTAATACACTTGTTGGTCTTTCTCTTTCTTATTTCTCTAATTTCTCACTTCTTACCACTTATTTGCATTTTACTAGAAAGGGAAATACAAGTTCACAATTATTAATTGTGCCAAATTCAAAATTTAATTAAAACATTAAATTTATTTGGAATCATTCAAATTTCCCCTCAGATCATTTCATATGATCATTACTTCTAGTATTCTCTTATGGGTCTAATTATTTTAGGTACGAATAAGCCTTGAACTTTGAAAGTTTAAGTAAACTTATTCTATCTAATTTATTTATTCCCATATCAATAGATTCTATTCAAACTTATACTCACTCATTATTTTATTGTGTTTTACCCCTCTTTCTTCCTGTTTTGGTTATACACTTAGCCACTACTATTGTTATTTACTGATTTCCTCCTTCATTTAATTTCATTTTGCTTATTTTGCCCATTTATTACTTTTCAATTTTACCTTGTCTTACCATTTTCTTTCCTCTGTGTATCCTAGCTCAGGAACACACCCGAGGCTCATAGGAGACCTTGTTATCCCTCACTACGAGTTCAAATAAATTAGAGAGACAAATCTCTTTCACCCAAAATTTATTTTTGTTGATAGTTGTGTAGCAACTGAAAACAACACTCTACTCGTAGTTGGGCATAACCTCTTGCTAGTGGACCCGATCCACTCAACTTACTGTCTCTTTCCTTCCTCTCCTGTTCTCTCCATTTTCTTTCCTCTTCACTTTTCACATTTGTAGGGACCTGCCTGTAAGAACCATCAATCAATTCTAAGTGAATGAGATACATAGTCTTGTAAAAAAAAAAAAAAAAAAGACTACTCATCTTTACGAATTTGATTGTAATCAAACCCTCTTTCGTTCTTCCTAGCCTCCCCACATTTGAAAACGCAATCCAAATTTTAACATCTCATCCAACGCTGAGATCAATTTTAATAGAGATAAGTTTTGATCAGTCATTGCCTTCGCAGCCTCCCTGGTGAGCGGTCCAACTGTAAGGTGTATGATGTCAATCTTGTCAGACTAAGAAAAGAGATATCAGAATTATTATTATTATTCCTTTGTCTACGACAGAGACTTAATAATATTGTTTGCCTTGATAACAACATTTAGTTGAAAAAAAAAAAAAACAATTTTCCTCATTTGAAAAAAAGGAATTGTTTCTTTTAATTGAATTTGTTTTTCACCTGTTTCTCTCTTTTCCCTCTTCCTCATTAGAGTGACGAAGTCTTCACATCTCTTGTCTACCTAGATACCCTGAGACCAACACAGTCATCACCACATTACACTAAGTGGTTCAAAATCACTGACACAACACTTAGTTGTCGCACCACACATAGGCTTCTACTCCACACAGATCTGTGTCAGTCTCTCTTCTCCCCAGCGTGCCAACATGCCGCAGACTGCAGACCCCTTTGCACAAGGGGAAGATGTGAACACTTGGCTGAGAGGCACGACAGACAGCCTCACCCCCAAGACATTTGAACTGTTATTATTTTTAATAATAATCCTAATGCTGAGAAGATTCCTGACACAAGATTCAAGCCACAACAACAACCACGAGGAGCTCGTTAAAATCACCAGCTCCCTAAGCTATGCCTTCACGACCCAGCTGAAACTGAGCAACAAGCACATCACCCACCTTCAAGAGGAACTGACATGTGCTCAACGCCGCATAGACAAGCTGGAAGTGAAAGTTCAAGATCAACTCAAAGCACCCAACGAGAGGGAGCGGGAAACAACGGAACAAGTTAAGAAGCTCCAAGCAGCCCTGACAGCAGCTCAGCTCGACCAACAACATGCAAAGGCTGCCCAGAAAGACCTGGTAAACAGACTCCAGTATGCCGAACAGCTTCTAGAGAAAGCCAAGAATGACATCAGCGACAAGAATGCTGAAATCAGTGCCTTAAAAGACCACCTTGAAAGGTATGGAACTGAAATGGACGATCTGACCCAACAACTAAACGACACCAACGATGAGCTCTATATGGTCAGAAAAGAACTGAAACATGCTTATGATCAGAAACAAGAGCCAAGGCGAGAGAAACACCTCTCAGCCTCACCTCTGCTGAGCAGAGCAGAGTCCTGCATCCAAGAACTGGTGCGCAACGAAAGAAGCGAAGGGCCACCACCCAAAACCTCACCTGCCCTCGCCACAGAACTCTTTCCTGTCAACGAAAGAAAACAACCCATCCAAGCAGACCTTGGAGCTGCACATGGGATGACCATCACAGACCTCGACAAGCTGTCTAGAAACATCAGCAAGTTCAACCCGAACTCCACAGAGGGCCACACCATCCAGGCCCATCTGCAAGATATCGACTTTTATCTAGAAATGAGACCTCATGTGACTGACAGAGACAGGTTTTACCTCCTTAGAGCCACGTCCAGTTCCGAGGTACGAAACTTCCTAGATCGACAGCCCAGTCAAACGAAGTCAGACTACCAGCTACTTCGTGAGGTCCTGATTAAAGAGTTTAAAGACCCTGAGTCTGAACATGGACTGTTAACTGCCTTAGAAACCAAACAAGGTCGACAAGAGACTCCACAAGCTTACTACAACCGACTCCGACAAGCCTACTTTGGTGCACACAACAAACCTGACCTTGAAGAGGATGTGAACTTCAAAAGCCTCTTCCTAAGAAATGTGCACCCTGGAGTCAGTCACCATCTAGCCGTCATGGCCTGTCCACGCTCCATGACCATCCAACAGTTGCGTGACCTAACACAGAAGGCCTATAACAAGCAGAAGATGGCCTCAAAGAAAGGTAACAAAACCTCCACACTCTTGAACTCTGTCACCAAAGACTCAAGCCTTGCACTGGACGACACCCAGTTGCATCACGACACCAGAGTCCTCCATCAAGAGCACAGAGAACGTGACCCCCATGTCCACGACAGCTATCAGCCCAACCGCTGGAAAAAACCATGGGACCAGCCACGCTTCTCAGGAAACCTAAAAGATGAGAACAACTGGAAACCTAAACAGACATCCAAAGGTAATCGCCTGGCTCATCCAAGAGCAACTCGTGTGGGTAAGCGACAACGAAACCCACCTCAGCATCACTCAGACATGCACAGTGCTGAGTATGCACAAGAGCAATACAGCTTACCATCAGAAGACATGGAACAAGTCATGAGACAACTGAAAGAGTTCCTTCAAGATAAGCTGAACATGGATGACCATGAAATTGAGTCATGCTCGCTGTGACCAGCGACAGAACGGAAGGCCGGTGATCACATGGTACACCACCATGTCAGAGATGACAAGTACCTGTTCAACAACCACCCAGAACGAGCAAGTCTCACCGCCAGCCGTTGATGAAAACTGAGGTACCAGAGAACATCACCTCAGTCATCCATCACTCACTAGCAAACTGCTAAATTAACTCCAACTCCAAGAACCACATTCCTGTCTGTGCAACAGCCACCACCAAAGCACAGAAGGTCAGAAAGTCTGCCACATCCAGAAGGCAGCACAAGAGGAATGCCTCATAGGAGACAAAGTTTGCATCCCAGCTTCACACAGCCATGCCAAACCACCTCCGACTGTCTGCTAAAGAACTTCCTGCCTTTCTGGACTGACCCCCATTAGATCATGGACACGCCCTCATCCAAGCCAAGGATGCAGAGAGCCCGTCTTCACTGATATACCCGAAAAGGGGGGAGACAACACAGACTGAAACAGAGCTGACCACACTTACACTACACCACTAACACACACAACATTACCTACAACCAGAGGTAACCACATCTACTGATAACACATTCAACCAACATATTCTTCCCACAGGTAGAATATCCAAATTTTAGCATAACAAAGTTACATACACCACCATGAAGGAACATGCAGCTATCCTCACAATAGTTAGAACACCTAACACTAAGTTAAGGTACATGACTCCCTAGCTGCACATGACATCCTAGCTCAACAGTAGTTGCAAGTCATGCTAAGAAAACCCACAGCAGCTGTGTTTTTGTTTTGCTCTTCTTTTACCTATCCTTTTCCTTCCCCTCTTTCTTTAGTAGGTGAAACACCTAAACACCCTGCAAGGGTCAAAGGTCTGATATTAGGATTGACTCACCACACCTAATATCCGCGAGCCACTCTAAACTGAATGGAAGCCAGAGAGCTCCATGCACGATAGGTTAATTCATTTTACCACAAATGATGTCACCAGAAACTTAAAGGTGAACATTCTTAAGTTGACAATTTAGAAGAAACAAACAAATTTTATCACAAAATTTGATCGAAGAGTCAACGTACTAAACTAAATTAGAACAACAATTTCCAAAATTGAACTAAAACTATTCAGTTTACCAAACTATATTGACTAATTGAATATAACCGCCTGTACCCGAATAACCTGATGCCCTGCACCAGTACAGTAACTGTCATGGAGATGTTGTCTTGTTGTTTGCTGTGTTTGTGTCTGCTTCTTCTGCCTCTGTTTTTCCAGCGCTCGACGATGTCTTCAGCCAAACACCTCGCCGATCGAAGGGGGGTATGTAGGATCAGAACGAGTCAGACAAAGTTAAGATTCGATCCGAACATTGAAACATGAGGAGCGAAATTCCAGAGAGGATCCCAAGGCTGCAAGAGGATGTTCGTCATAAATCAGATTCCTAGCTCCAGCCCTCTGAAGAAAGCAAACCAACAAACCTCTTTCACAGAACAGCTTGCAACATTCAAACAAAAGAACACTTATTGATAATTCCAGTTCAGGAAGGAGACGATCAAATTTGGGGCAAGTAATCAGGACTGATGGTCAAAGATATGGCCGTTACTTGTAAATCTGTGATCGAAATCACGAGCTAGAGACTTCATTGGGTGGGTTAACCCAGCTCTCCACATAGAAGACAAAGATGGAGACTGAAATTCCTTAAGAGACCTTTTAACCTCTCTAGTCTTCACAGAGAACATGTCCTTATGTTCACAGAATGGTACAGAAACTGCCTTTTCACATATAGATGCACCAAAATCATCTTAAAAGGACTTATCATGTTTATGCATAACCCCATATCATGTATGTAACCCACACGATTAACCATCATGTTTTAATCACATATTATGTATGTATTTTAATAACTAGGGAATAGTTTAAGAGTTCATATCCTTGTGTGGTATGTATGAGTTTGAAAAATCATGCTTTAAATGTTTCTTCCAATCAATTCTTTGTCAAATGTACCATAGTCTTGTTAGAGAAATCATGTCCAAAATTGTACTCTGTAAGAGCGGGAAAATTTGGACCATATGACTGATAAGATAACATGTTAGATTTATGAATGGGGAGGAGAAACATACAACACCACGAGCCAAGATCATTTCTAATTGGTCAAGACGTCCAGATAGGATGGTCTAGAAGCCGAGTTTAAATACTCAGGACAGCTCTTCCTCTTGGCTCTTCCTCTGCTTCTCTTCTTCTCTTTTGCCGCCGCGTTTCGACGCTGCTCTTTGAGCGTGCTCTGGCCTACATGCCAGCTGCTACCACAATGAGAAGAAAAACCACCTAGTCTCGTTACATTCTTTTATTCTTTTACTTTAATTTCTTGTCTTTCCGTGAGAGTTTCGTTAAGTTAAGTTTGCCGCAAAGTCCAGCTTCGCCTGCACCCGCCCAAACTTCAACCAGACCAACTCCGCATCAAGAGCCAACGCCCAAGACTTTACTACGAAAGACCACTGAACTCAGCCAATCAGCAACCTCGGGAAACCCCTTTCTCCAAAGACGACAAGGACACAAGGGAATTCCTTAAGGCAACACAAGCAAGTACAACCTCCAGACTTTTGCTGAGTCGGTGCAGTTTAATATAAATGTTAGCCTCATTGAGAAACTCAATGCGAGGGTCAAATGATTGATGGTTCAGGTCTATAGGCAATTGCACATATTGCTGTAAACTTGGGATTTCACATTTTCATTCTGTAAACTCATCCTTTCCTCTCTTTCTGCAACGTGTGAATGTGTGAATGTGTGTGTTCATGTGTTAGATTAGATTAGTTTACATGTCTTAGGTTTATATAAATAAAGTCTTATTTATATTGAAAAGAGAAGTATCTTGTGTTTTGTGCTTACAAGTTAATGTCTTAATCTGCCGATCTTGTTACTGTGCTATTTAATAGTGTTTTCACTATATTTTGGATTTTAATATCCAGTGCAGAGTTGATGTTATACGGCTCGTTCAGTGACTCGCTGCCGATTCAGTGATCAGCCGTGAAACAGTGATTCTGTTCAAATTCCCTATAAAATCATAAATGATTCCCTCTGAGCTAAATTGACTTGTTTCCCTTATATATATCACTTATATATTTACAAATTTCTACATTTATTTATTTTTTTTTGTTGGCCAATGAAGCTTTCTGCAATTTTATATTATATATATATATATATATCGCTTTTTATTGCTCCATTTTCCTACTACTTGTTTCACTTCTGTTTCTGTTTTTATGACCATTTCTTACTATGTGTAAGTTAGTTGTTTTTTAGCATGTGTTTGGCAGTGTAATTTTTTAGGATTACTGATAAACTACTGTCCTTTGATTTGTATTTGTTATCTATTTTAATTTTAGTTAAATTATGTCTGAATTTATTTATTATTTATTATTATTATTATTATTATTATTATGTCTGTATAGGTATTTTATTAGGTTTTAGTTCTATTTGAGTTAATTTTGAGTTAAATTAAATAATATATGTATGTATGTGTGTGTGTGGTTGTACATACACATATATGTAGTGGTTTTTGGTGTTTGGCTTAGTGTTATGTTAGAATCATTATTATACTCTTATACCTTTTGTTCTTTAATATTTTGAATTGTTTTTAGCTTTATTTTTTGTTTTTCATTTAAATGTTAAGTTTTGAAATTTTGTTGTATGCATTTCTCATTTTTATGTAATTTCTTTATTTTTAAAATGTGTAAGTCACATATTTTAAATGTGTGTAATTGTAAGTCGCTTTGGATAAAAGCGTCTGCTAAATGACTAAATATAAATGTTATATATATATATATGTGTGTGTGTGTGTGTGTGTGTGTGTGTGTATGTGCAACTCAAAATATTATAATATCATGAAAAAGTTAATTTTTTGTAACTTATTTAAAAAAAAAGTGAAACTTTCATATATTCTAGATTCATTACATGTAAAGTAAAACATTTCAAAAGTTTTTTTGTTTTAATTTTGATGATTAGAGCTTACAGCTTATGAAAGTCAAAAATCCAGTACATCAAAATATTTGAATATTTCCTAAGATCAATCAAAAAAAGGATCTGAAAAAACAGAAAAGTTCAAGTTCTTTAAAGTATGTTAAAGGGGTGGTTGACTTTTTTTTTTGTTTGTTTTCTAGGCTTGATTGTGTTTATGGGGTGCAGTCTAACGTGTTCATGCTTCGCTTTTTAAAAAACGCATTATTTTTCACATAATTTACCTTTATTCCACACCGCTCTGTCCCTTCTCTGAAAAACGCCTCGATTATTTCCTGTTTTTATGAAGCCCCTCCCTCAGAAATACGTGATGGGCTGAGATTGGTTAGCTGGCTCAGTGTGTTGTGATTCGCTAAACCACCGAGTGTGCGTCTAAACGTCCCGCCCCTCAGCTCAGCGGCATGTGCTCCGGTTGTATTGTAAACAGTGGCGTTGTCTATATTGCTTTTCAATTTGAGCCCGATTGAGACACAGAGAATATTAGTGAAGAGGATCGCGCAGAACCTGTGCAGTCACGGCTCTTAATGGTATGTTTGTTTGTTGTTGTCTCATACTTTTAGATACGCTGTTGTTTGTAAATGCTACTGCTTCTGTTAGCTTTTAATATACGGTTTTATCCTGATTAGCCGTGTTTCCACTGTCGGGCCAAAAGCGGGCGTGCTAGTGCGTGCCAGGGCCAGTCGCGTTTCCACTGTCACTTCCGGGGCTTGATTGTGCCTCGTCGGTGCTTCCTCAGGGCCAACGGCCCGGGTTTTTTGGCCCAATGAAAACCTTGGTCCAAAGCGGGCCAGCTGGGGCTAGAGGTGTGGTCAAGGTGAAAGGCGGAGTTTATCTCCGGTAAGCAAGATGCGCATTTCGCTGTATTACGTCGTGGATTGAACTCGAACTTTTAAACTTAAAATGGAGAATCGCCAGTACTGGTCTGTGGAAGATACAAGGGCTCTTCTAAGCATTTGGGCCGAGGACAATGTACAACGCCAGTTTGTCGGTGTCTGCAGGAACGAAGACGTAATAAAATACATCGTTGCTGAACTCGCAAAGCTAAGTATCCAGTGCACTACGATGCAAGTTCGAGATAAGTTAAAGAAATGGCGGGCGCAGTATAAAGCCATAAAAACGCACAATGGACAAAGCGGTGCCCAGAGAAGGTCCTTTCCGTGGTTCGAGATTATGGACAGTGTGCTGGGTCACCGTCCCTCCGTTACTGGTGAGACCACTCGGGATACTATGGCAGCTACAACAGTCGGTGAGTGAATTTACCTTGCTAGCAACCCAACGTTTACTTGCAAAACAGATCAAATATTGCTAGTCACTGACATGCATGTGTACATATTTATTTATTTTTTTGTGTTAGAATTGGAATCTCGATTTCTTGGAGTCTGAAGTTGAGCAGGGACCGTCTACACCTCCGCTGCTAACCTCTACACCTGGTATGCTACTATAAACAGATTACACCAAAGAATGATTGCATATTTGTATGTTTCTTGTCAGTACATAATTATGCCTAAATGTATGTTAATTACAGAGAGACACGACGGTCCACAAGACATTACAGTAATCAGAGGGGGATCACATCAGATTCCACAAAAGACCAGACCAGGTAATTTGGAGTTTAATGTACCTGCTAAATAGATGGCTCCAACCTTACAGATCTCCCAATACCTGAATTCAGAGTACATCCCAGATGTGGAGCTTATTGTTCATGTATTTTTTTTTTCCTTTTCTGTTTTTCAGAAAGTCGCAAACGCAAATCTGCTAATTTGGCATCAAGGGACTTTTTGCAGTGCATGCGTGACATAACACAGCAACAGCTGGAAGAAGAGCCTGAGTTAAGAGAAGAAATGAACAAAGAAATGATGATGAGAAGAGAGGAGCTGGATTATGAGGCACAACTCAGATGGGAAGAGATGTCTCAGAGAGAGAAGGAATCTGAGGCTTTTGGGTCGGTCTTCGCAAATTTGGCAGCAGCTCTTCTCCAGAGAAAGTAGATGGACACTACAGCTTTCTGTTTTCTTTAAAGCACACTGTCTTCGTTTCTTCTTATTTTTCTGTTATTATGATTTATTATTATCTGTTTCTAAATGGTATGTTTCACAAACACCTGTTTGTGTATCCACATTTTCAAAGTACACTTGTATTTGTTCTCCTGATACACATTTAATATGTAAATAAAGTTATAACTTTGCTGTTTTACCGGAGGCTATTGAAAGTTATTTCATAAGGGGCACATTGTCCAAAATATGAACATTATTACATATTAATGTGACTTAATAAAAAAAGTCATTATTTGTTAGTCCATGTCAGTTCATGGTGCATGTGTGTGACAATGTATAAGTTGATTTGCATCGTCAAAAAACAAAAACAAAAAAATAAATAAATAAAACCAACAAACATCAACGTTAATGCGCACATCTGTACCTAAATAAAGATAAAGTTATACTAGAAGTAGAACTGTAGTTATTTTTTTTGTATAACTGTGTAGTTATATTATTTTTAAATAGTTTGATGTTAACAGTGTGTTTTATTGTATTATTGCACTGATTTTGTTTGATGTAATACCAGTTAGATGAAAGATGTGTGTGTAGGTCATAAAAATAGAGAAAACCAAAGCTTCTTTTCAAGTGATTTATTTGTAGCACACACAGTGTAATAACGTATTACAAACACTGCTGTTGCATAAACAACTGTTGCAGAGCGCTTCTTACATCAGAACGGACATCACCAACATTACAAGGTGGGCGTTCAGCATCTTCATCACGGCCACCATCCCATTCTGGCACAAATCTATCCATGTATAATTCACACAGGTTGTGCAGTGTACAACGATTTCAGACGTGCTGAAATCACATTTGGTCTCGTACTGTATCGTGTACCTTGTCAGTATCTGTGCTTGCTTGGCCATTTATTGTGATTTAACAGGAAAGTGTGTTCAAGCGCCAGCAGAAGACAGTGTAAGAAATACTCTTTGAGAGAAGCAGTCCATCAGCGGAAGTTAAAAGCAGCTCGTAAGTGTATTTATTTGTCTCATTAGTGTTTAGCGCAGTTGCCGTTGTTAGGAAACGCTTGTTTTGTTTACTGTGTAGAGACGTGCTGAAATCGCGTTTGGTCTCGTACTGTATCGCGTACCTTGTCAGTATCTGTGCTTGCTTGGCCATTTATTGTGATTTAACAGGAAAGTGTGTTCAAGCGCCAGCAGAAGACAGTGTAAGAAATACTCTTTGAGAGAAGCAGTCCATCAGCGGAAGTTAAAAGCAGCTCGTAAGTGTATTTATTTGTCTCATTAGTGTTTAGCGCAGTTGCCGTTGCTAGGAAACGCTGTTTTTGTTTACTGTGTAGAGACGTGCTGAAATCGCGTTTGGTCTCGTACTGTATCGCGTACCTTGTCAGTATCTGTGCTTGCTTGGCCATTTATTGTGATTTAACAGGAAAGTGTGTTCAGCTGAATTCAGTTGGTGATTTGTTAGACGGGTATAAATAAGCTTAGTTTACCGTGGCAGCCCTCGTGTGAAGCCCTCGTCGTGTGAAGACCATCGACTCTACCGTGCTACTGCACCGGGCAGGGACACCGGCAAGGGATATAAGTATCACTTTTTATTTATCCTCTTTCCTATTACTTGTTTCACTTCTGTTTTATAACTAATTCTTACTATGTGTTTTCAGATCACTACTATCACTACCACTAGCAAACCTCACATCACACACTGTAGGCAGCGCAATCCTAACAACCTGCGCACTTTGCCTATGTCTGCTAATACACTACTTTCTTTTTCTATTGGTCTCTGGAATTGTCAGTCTGCTGTCAACAAAGCTGATTTCATTACTCCCCATTACTAGTCATTCAAGGCTAAACCTCATGGCCCTGACAGAGACTTGGATCAAACCAGAGGACAATGCTACACCTGCGGCTCTCTCCAATAATTTCTCCTTTTCCCACACCCCCCCGTTTAACTGGAAGAGGTGGAGGTACTGGTCTGCTCATTTCTAATAATTGGAAATTTATTCCTTTACCATCTCTGTGCATCAACAGCTCCTTTGAATCACATTCGGTTACTATTACCTACCCTCTAAAAATCCATGTTGTAGTTGTTTATCGACCTCCAGGACAACTAGGCAACTTCGTGGAAGAATTAGATGTGTTGCTCTCAACCTTTCCTGAGGATGGTACTCCCTTAGTTATACTTGGAGACTTCAACATCCACCTCGATAAACCTCAAGCCTCAGACTTCCACACTCTGCTTGCCTCTTTTGATCTCAAGAGAGTGTTAACTACAGCTACTCACAAATCAGGCAACCAACTGGACCTTATTTACACATGACACTGCTCCACTGATCATGTGCTGGTTACTCCACTGCACACCTCGGATCACTTCCTCCTCACTCTTAACCTCAACATGATTCCTGACACAACACATACCCCTCCACATGTCACTTTTTGACGTAACTTATGCTCACTCTCACCCTCCCGGTTATCTGCTATGGTTTCATCTTCGCTTCCTGCCTCTATACAGTTATAATCTCTTGATGCTAACAGTGCTACTGATACTTTCTGTTCCACTCTGACATCTTGTTTAGATACTTTCTGCCCTTTATCTTCCAGGCCAGCCCGTACCACCCCTTCTACCCCTTGGCTATCTGACGTTCTCCGCGAACATCGTTCTAAGCTCAGGGCTACAGAGAGGATATGGCACAAATCACAAAATCCTACTGACCTTAATTTATATCGATCACTCCTCTCTGACTTTTCTGCTAATGTCTCTACTGCTAAAAGAACATACTATCATGACAAAATTAACATTTCACCTAACTCTCGCATGCTCTTTAAAACATTCTCCTCCCTCCTTTGTCCTCCTCCTCCCCCTCCTTCATCAACTCTAACAGCTGACGACTTTGCCACATTCTTCTTTAATAAAATTACTAACCTCACTGCATAATTCTCCACACCACAAACTGTCAAACACATCTTACCATCAAACATACCACTCGTTCACATCCTTCTCTCCACTTTCTGAGGCAGAAGTCTCTAAACTCATCCTTTCCAGTCATCCTACTACTTGTCCACTTGATCCTATTCCATGCCATCTCCTTCAAGCCATTTCTCCTGCAGTTGTACCTGCACTCACTCACATCGTTAACACATCCCTTCACACTGGAGTTTTTCCCTCAGCATTTAAACAGGCTCGTATAACCCCACTTCTTAAGAAACCGACTCTTAACCCAACTCTTTTAGGGAATTATAGACCGATTTCCCTTCTACCTTTCATTGCAAAAACACTTGAACGAGTTGTGTTCAACCAAGTCTCTGCCTTTCTCACACAGAACAACCTCCAGGACAGTAACCAATCTGGCTTCAGAAGTGGACATTTAACCGAAACTGCCTTGCTCTCAGTTGTTGAAGCCCTAAGACTTGCAAGAGCGGCTTCCAAGTCTTCATTACTTATCTTGCTGGATCTATCTGCTGCTTTTGATACGGTCAACCACCAGATCCTCCTGTCAACCCTATTGAGAAAGGGCATCTCAGGAACCACTCTCCAGTGGTTTAAGTCTTACCTCTCATATAGATCCTTCAAGGTATCTTGGAGAGGTGAAGTATCCATGTCGCAACATCTAGCTACTGGGGTGCCTCAGGGCTCAGTCCTTGGACCATTTCTCTTCTCTGTCTACATGGCATCATTAGGTTCTGTCATTCAGAAACATGGCTGTTCATATCTCTGCTATGCTGATGACACTCAACTCTACCTCTCATTCCATCCTGATGATCCGACGATAACTGCTCGCATCTCAGCATGTATAACAGACATTTCTTGCTGGATGAAGGACCATCACCTTCAACTCAACCTAGCTAAGACAGAACTGCTTGTAGTTTCAGCAAACCCATCACTTCATCACAATTTCACCTTCCAGTTAGGCTCATCAACCATTACTCCTTCAAAAACAGCCAGAAACCTTGGAGTTGTGATTGATGATAAGCTGAATTTCTCGGACCACATTGCTAAAACTGCCCGGTTCTGCAGATTTGCTTTATATAATATCAGGAAGATCAGGCCCTTTCTTTTGGAATATGCAACACAACTCCTTGTTCAAGCTCTTGTTCTGTCCAGACTTGACTATTGCAATGCTCTCTTGGCAGGTCTTCCAGCCAATTCCAACAAACCTCTACACTTAATCCAAAATGCCGCTGCAAGATTAATCTTTAATGAGCCGAAAAGAACGCACGTCACACCTCTGTTCATCAATTTGCACTGGTTACCAATAGCGGCTCGCATAAAATTCAAGGCATTAATGTTTGCATACAAAACCACCTTTGGCTCTGCACCCCTTTACCTAAATTCAGTACTTCAGACCTATGTGCCCTCTAGAAGCTTGCGTTCTGCAAGTGAATGCCGCATTATTGTGCCTTCCCAAAGAGGCACAAAATCACTTTCTCTGACTTTTTCATTAACTGTTCCCATCTGGTGGAATGACCTGCCCAACTCAATCCGAGCAGCTGAATCCTTAGCCATCTTCAAGAAACGGCTAAAAACCCATCTCTTCCATCTTTATTTGACCCTCTAACTATAGCATTCTCTTTTCTAATTTTATTTTTATCTATCTCCTTTCTTTTTATTAAAAAAACAAAACAAAACACACACACACACACTTGACCCTCTATCAATTGCATATTTATTCTCTAACTGCTAGCTTTTCTTAAAAAACTAAAACACTAGCTTTCTTTTCTATATTCTATCTACTTGTTTAAAAAAAAAAAAAAAAAAAAAACCTTGCTACGTGTACTGTGTTAGGCTAACCGAGACTTGTCATATCGCTTCCATGTTGTTGCTCTTTTGTTGGTTTTGATTGCTTCTATTGTCCTCATTTGTAAGTCGCTTTGGATAAAAGCGTCTGCTAAATGACTAAATGTAAATGTAAAATGACTAAATGTACAACATGTCTCCACCATATCAACAACATTTACATTGCAGTCATTTCTTTTACTGAGACACTTCCACCGTCCTTTCAACCTCCCAAATGCATGCTCAACCACGCAACGGGCTCGACTTGTTCTCACGTTGTATAGTTCTTGACCCTCTGTAAGCCGGCCAGTGTCAGGATATGGTTTTAACAACCATTTCTGCAATGGGTAAGCAGAGTCACCAAGAATAAAGTAGCCTACATCACTTCCACAAATATTTTTTACTCTGCCAGGGAAAGCATTACTGTCTGTGGCCCAAGTCCAAAGGCGTGACTTTCTGAGGACGCTAGCATCATGTTCCCTTCCTGGCTGCCCAACATTCAGGTCCCAGAACGTCCCTTTACCATCTACAACTGCTTGTAAAATGATGGAATGCCATACTTTTCTGTTGTGAAAATCAGATTGGTACTGTGGAGGTTTCAAAATAGGGATGCGAGAACCATCAATAGCACCCACGCACTGTTAAATATCTGTATATTAACATACACATGTATAAATGTACTAAATCATCAGAAAAATACTACAATGAAAGGTATGCTTTACTGCCCTAATTATCATAAAGATCTACAGTAACTAAAATGTTTGAATGTATATATAAACAGATGTACTATCCGAAGAATTGTTCAATGAATGTCTAACATTACTTATCTAATTCTGTGATGTCATGCTAGCAAAACATCTGTTTTTGAGCATTAAAGAGCTTAAGCTTACGTTAAAGAACGATAATCAGAACAACTCCGTATATTACTTATATCTCATAGGGTTAAGTTATGTTATCAGGTTAGGATCGCACCGAATATAAGATAACAATAATTAACTACATTATGTAAGCAAACAACATTTACCATTTCCATCCATTGTTGGCGTTTCTGCTTTCGCTTTAACCAGCTTGCACGTCGCTGTATTGCTCTTTTTTGCCTTGCAGCTAACATAAGCTTTCGGCATAAACGCCGCTGAGCCTCCATCTTCGCTGCCTCATCTTCCACCAAGAAAACGCCAAAAGGAGCAAACAAACAGCTGCTTCTATTCTCTCCATGTTGTTCGTTCAATGATCACACTATAGTGCCCTACCTGAATAACTTTCTTTCTTCCCGGTTCCTGCTGAAAGTGGAGGAGTTTTGTGACGTTTGATCCAAGGAGGTGTGTAAAGGGCGGGCTTTAGGTTTGCTCTGCGGGGCTACTGGCTCGACAGTGGAAACGCAGCTTGCTTTTGGTCTTGGTGCTTGCAGCTCGAGGCCATTGGCCCCGCCCGGCACGCTCTTAGCCCTGGCTCGCACTGGCCCGACAGTGGAAAAGCGGATATTAAAGCTTTAATACAGCACAGCAACCGCACACGCGTCCATGTACAACGCTTCTCATTACTGTGTGAAAATAAGTGAATAATTGGAACAGTTTGTTGGAGCTAATCTGACGATCTGAAAGAGAGAGAGAGAGAGAGACAGAGAGAGAGATGCAGAGCAGGCGACGCGAGCAACAGTATTAAGAACCGCTGTTTTATAACATTGATTTTGAAACTTGTGAACCCATTAGAATCGTTAGAAGACAGAATCGCGATTCATATATGAATAGATTTTTACGTGCACCCCTAGTTTTCTCTTCCTCTTCTCTAAAGCAGCGCAGCATGGCCTCGCCCCCTTCGTTACATGTTCCCGGGGACGGGGTTTATCTGGGTTCTTGACGTAACGGACCCGGGAAGTAACTTGTTGTAGTCCCTTACCTGTTGTTTTTGTAGGCATTAAACTGCCAGAATTTTGAACTTTCAGCGCTGCAACTTTGCAGACATTGTTTATGCTCAAACAGCAACATTACAAACTAACTAATGTGAAAAAAGTGAAATCGCAATCAACCAACCCTTTAATTTATGCACTCAATACTTGGTCGGGGCACCTTTAGCACAAAAATTCCAGCATCAGTGTGGTGTGGCATGGAAGCGATCAGCCTGTGGCACTGCTGAGGCACTATTGGCCTTCAGCTCCTCTGTATTGTTAGATCAACTGTTTCTCATCTTTTTCTTGAAAATATCCCATTGATTCCATATGGGGTTCAGGTCAGGCGTGTTGGCTGGCCAATCAAGCACAGTAATATCATGGTCAGCAAACCACTTGAAAGTGGTTTTGGCACTGTGGGCAGGTGCTAAAGTCCCGTTGGAAAAGGAAATCAGCATCTACATAAACCTTGTCAGCAGATGGAAGCATAAAGTGCTCCAAAATCTCCTGGTAGACAGCTGCATTGACTTTGGACTTGATAAAACACAATGGACCAACACCAGTAGATGTCACGGCACCCCAAATCATCACTGACTTCAGAAACTTCACACTGGACTTCAGGCAGCTCAGTCTTCCTCCAGACTCCAGACCTTGATTTCCAAATTTACTTTTATCTGAAAAGAGGACTTTGGACCACTGAGTAACAGTCCAGTTATTTTTCTCCTTAGCCCAGGTAAGATGCTTCTGATGTTGTTTCTGTTTCAGAAGTGACTTGGTAGCCCTTTTCCTGAAGACGTCTGAGCTTGGTGACTCTTGATTCACTGACTCCAGCTTCAGTCCACTCCTTGTGAAGCTCTCCCAAGTGTTAGAATAGGCTTTGCTTCACAGTATTCTCAAGCTTACGGTCATCCCTGTTGCTTGTCCACCTTTTCCTACCCAATTCCTTCCTTCCAGTCAACTTTGCATTTAATATGCTTTGACACAGCCAGTACTCTGTGAACAGCCACCCCTTTCAGTAATGACCTTCTGTGACTTTTTTTTTTTTTTTTTTTTATGTGTGTGTGCGGAGGGTGTCAATGATTGTCTTCTGGACCATTGCCAAGTCAGCAGTCTTCCCCATTATTGTGGTTTCAAAGAACAAGAGATACCCGGAATTTATACTGTAGTGATGGTGATTTAATGAAGCTCAAATGTAAATATTCCAATATTTTGAGATTCTGGATTTCTGACTTTCATGAGCTGTAAGCTCTAATCATCAAAATAAAAAACAAAAACAAAAAAAAAAAACCTTTCACGATATTCATTTTTTGAGATGCACCTGTATGTATATGTGATGCAATCTAGGAAAACCCGTCGGATGTCACGCTGGGATGTTTTCAGGAAATTAAAAAAATATTCAAATAAATAGTTATTTATTTATTTATTTTAATTTTTTTGTCAAAATTGGGTTTTCATTAAATTACTATTCTGTAACGTCTATCATCTCTGAAAATATCTTGGCAAATTTCACTTGTTTAGTGCAGAAAAATAGTGATTTATTGCAGCAAGCAGAAAAGACCGTGTTTCTCTTATGTTAAGAACGCGCTGCGGAGGTACTTTCTATTAACACTACAAAGGCAGTTCACCTATCAAAATAAACCATGTAAGGCAGGGGTTTTCAAACCCTAGGTCGCGAGACTTAAAAAGTTGTGACGTATGGGTCGATAGGATAATTTAAGGAAAATGTATATATATGCTTATAACAAAGTTCAAGATTCAGGGAAGAAGGAAGCGGGAACCGGCAAACTTAACTTTAATAACTAAATAAACAAACAACAAAACGAAAGTAAGCAGCAGCCGACTTACGGAAGAATCCAATGTATATTTGTGATTGCGCGCTGTTTTTGCAGTGCTGAACACTGTAGCCAATCAGAAATATCTGTTGATGTCTGTATCCCAATGTCAATCAGAGGAGTTTCATTTAGTCAGATTCCACTCACCGGTTGTTTAGTCCTGAGTAGACATGTGCCGGTATTCGGTAATGCGATATCACGATAATGAATATACACGGTATTGTTATCGTGGGAACTTCAAAATATCGAAAATAATTATTTATTAAAAATTATTCAGAATTTTGAACGCATTTTAAGAATAATTTTCCCATTAACTGGTTAAATGCACAACACCGCTGTAAGCTGCATCGAAGACGCGTGTGCACTCTGATGTAAACAAGCACGGATGAGAAGCGCATGGGCGGAACACATGAGAGACGCTCTGAATGAAAGCGCACATTCACTCTCTGACAGCAGATGGCGCTGAACAGCAGAATGCAGCAGTTACCCCGGAAACCCCGTAAACAAAGCAGCTGCGCTACTTTCTAAAACCTATTTAAATGATTTAAACAGTCATTCAGATTTTTGAATTCGCAGTGGTGTTCATCACAGCGCCAAATACTTTAATATTTCTAAGTCTCAATACTATTTATTTAAAAAAAAAATTTTACATTTTAATCTGGACTACAACATGCCCTAGATATTGTTTGAAAGTGTTTTGATTCTTTATTGCTCGGTCACACTTTACATTAGGGCTTCATTAGTTAACATTTGTTAATTGATTAGTTAACATAAACTCCCAATGAAAAATTCTTCTAAACATTCATTAATCTTAGGTAATTAAAATATTTAATAACACGTTGTTAAAATCAAAATAATTATAAACTTTGTGTTATAAACTGTTTTTTTGTTTTTGTTTTTTTATGAACCCGAGCTAACATGAACTAAGAGTTGTTTTTAACAAAGACTAATAACTTCTGTAGCAAATGTAGCTTTTGCTCATTGATAATGTTAATGCATTAACTAAGGTTAACTAATGAGATCTTACTGTAAAGTGATACCTATTGGTCTTTTAATTCTTTTGCACTTTAATTTGTGTAAAATTTTTAACTTTATACATTTTTTGTTTACTGCTTTATTGTATTTAAATGTTCATATATTTTTGTTATAAGAAAAAAGTTATTAAACCTATTATACTGTATTATGACAACACTTTTTTGCAACTAAATTTCAGTCTCGTGATAATACCGTATACCGTGATAAAAACATTAGCAATTAATCGCAACATGAAAATTTGATACCAGCATATCCCTAGTCCTGAGTTCTGGAAGCTCGCGAATCCTCTGATTATTATGTGCAAAGTAGGGGTGACCCTGAATAGTCGACGATTCGATGCTTCAATAGGAGGAGCTTGATTCGACCCCAATCTCACAGTCGAATATTCGCGGGGTGTTATTATCATGCCATTTTGGCTATATGGGGGTGCTCAAATGTCTGATTTCACATAGAACTACCAGTTTTCTCCCAATAAGTTAATATACAGCCTATTAAGATAATGCTGTAAATAAGAATCTGAAAAGAAAGAAGCTTTAAATAAATAATTTAATGTGCGTGAATAAATCCAACCACCCCTATAGATTTAAGTTTCACATTCCATAATCTGTGACCAACAGAGGAGCATTTTGGCGGCAGGGATTTAAGACTCAAATTGACACAGGCAGAGTGAAAGACTGGATTTTTTTCGATCAGGTAGGGTACAAGTGATTTCAAAACATTTCAGCCGGTTTCGTGTATATATTATTTATCTCGTATAAGATGCGTTTGGTTGAGTTGAGCTGCAGTAAAGTACTTCATAGTAGTAGGCTACTATGGGAGCGCGAGCAGGACAAACAACAATGCAGAATATTAATAACTATGACTGGGACTGTCATATACATAACATTATAATGAGAATACGCTGTGATTTTTTAGAGTTTAGTTGCCATGTTTCTGCACGTTGTTACGTGAAGAACGCGTCCACAAAAGGAGGTCATTCAAAGCCGCGCAGACACATTCTTGCATTCGGGGCACTTTGTGCAGATGGCCTATAAGTCGTAATATTAACGTTATGTTGTATAAATAACGAAGCGTATTTTATATGAGATAAATGATGATCTATGAAATGCTTCATTCAACTGGTCATCTTCAGCGCGCGCAGCTCAAAACAGAAATGCAGAACATTTATAACTACTGTCATATACATAACGTTATAATGAGAGCACTATTGTAAAAAATGTTGTCAATTCTTAGGATTTCGCTGAGGTTTAATATTGACTATCTTTTAATAAAAACATAAAACATTATTTTTGTATCTGCGAGTCATCCGTTACACATTTTCCCTGTGTGTTAACATCAGTATTTATGACTGTGGAATGTCTGACTTGAATCTTGGTAATGTATTTTGCCCCTGCCCCCAAACATATGATTCAACTATCAGTCGACTATTGGCAAGATTCGAAAATTCCGATTCGACTATGAAAATCCTTAGTTGGGGACACCCCTAGTGCAAAAATAATATATATATATTTTTAAGAGCGACTATTTTTTTTTCGTTTTAAATTGATGTGACCCTATATTATATATATATATATATATATAGGGTCTCATCAATTTAAAACGAAAAAAAAATAGTCACTCTTAAAAAAGTTTGAAAACCACTGATGTAAGGTATATAATAAAGGTGTACCAATGTACAGTATCTGTGCTAAACTTATAATACTTAGCCTCCAACTCCCACACTGGCGAGTAAAATCTGAGAATTTATTAGCCAGTGGCTAATATTAGTCATCATTTAGTCGCCCAGAGTGAAGATTTAGTCGCCCAGAGTGAAGATTTAGTCACGTATGCGAGTGATTTACTCGCAATGTAGAGGGTTGTCACAATGAGTAAAATCAAAGAATATATTTTTGATGTGCAGCAAAGGATTGTTGAGCTTCACAAATTAGAAAGTGGCTGTAAGAAAAGAGCTAAAGCATTGAAAATTCCCATTTCCACCATCAGGGCAATAATTAAACATTTCCAATCAAGAGAAAATTTTACAAATCTGTCTGGAAGAGGACGTGTGTCTATATTGTCCTAATGCACGGTGAGGAGGATAGTTTGAGTGGTCAAAGACTCTCCAAGGATCACAGCTGGAGAACTGCAGAGATTAGTTGAGTCTTGGGGTCAGAAAGCCTCAAAAAAAATTCAAACAATGTTGTTTGGGAGGGTTTAAGAAAATCTAGAAAAGAAAACGCTCTCATTCAAAAACAAACTCCAGTATATTAATTTGCTAGACATTACTGAAAGTTCAAACAGGACTGGGTTCTATGGTCAGATGAAACTAAAACATGAGCTTTTTAGCAGCAAATACTCAAGATGGATTTGGTGCACACCGGGACAAAAAAGTACCCCATGTCTACAATGAAATATACTGCTGTATCTTTAATGTTGTAGGCCTATTTTTCTGCCAGAGATCCTGGATATCTTGTTCAGATAGATGGCATCATGGATTCTATCAAATATCAACATATAAAAAATTTAAAACTGACTTTCCATGCTAGAAATCTTATAATGGGCCGTGGTTGGATCTTCCAACAGGACAATGATCCACAAACAAACATCAAAACCAAAACAAAAATGGGTCACTGAAAACAAAACCAAGCTTTTGCCATGGCCGTCCCAGTCCTCTGACCTGAACCCTATAGAAAATGAGTGAGGTGAACTGAAGAAAAGAAGCACCAACATGGAGCTGTGAATCTGAAGGGTCTGGAGTGATTCTGGATGAAGGAATGGTCTCTGATCTCTTGTCAGATGTTCTCCAAACTTATCAGGCATTATAGGTGAAGATTCAGAGCTGTTACATTGGTAAAAGGAGGTTGCAAAAAGTATTGAATAAAAGGGTATGATTAATTATGGCCAATGTGTATTAGAGAAAAACATTTATTTCATAATGAGATTTCTCTTCCATTTTAAATTCTTATTCTCCAATGAAAGGTTAGATTTTTGTAAATTTTTAAAATAAAAGATTAAAAGGATTAATGATACAAATTTATTTTCACAGCCGCCTTTGATCATATTTACCATGGGTATGAATAATTTTGAGCACAACTGGAAAAGTTCATTTATTTCAGTAATTCAACTCAAATTGTGAAACTCGTGTATTAAACAAATTCAATGCACACAGACTGAAGTAGTTTAAGTCTTTGGTTCTTTTAGTTGTGATGATTTTTGCTCACATTTAACAAAAACCCACCAATTCACTATCTCAACAAATTAGAATATGGTGACATGCCAATCGGCTAATCAACTCAAAACTCCTGCAAAAGGTTTCCTGTGCCTTCAAAATGGTCTCTCAGTTTGGTTCACTAGGCTACACAATCATGGGGAAGACTGTTGATCTGACAGTTGTCCAGAAGACAATCATTGACACCCTTCACAAGGAGGGTAAGCCATAAACATTCATTGCCAAAGAAGCTGGCTGTTCACAGAGTGCTGTATCCAAGCATGTTAACAAAGTTGAGTGGAAGGAAAAAGTGTGGAAGAAAAAGATGCACAACCAACCGAGAAAACCGCAGACTTATGAGGATTGTCAAGCAAAATCAATTCAAGAATTTAGGTGAACTTCACAAGGAATGGACTGAGGCTGGGGTCAAGGCGTCAAGAGCCACCACACACAGACGTGTCAAGGAATTTGGCTACAGTTGTCGTATTCCTCTTGTTAACCCACTCCTGAAACACAGACAACGTCAGAGGCGTCTTACCTGGGCTAAGGAGAAGAAGAACTGGACGGTTGCCCAGTGGTCCAAAGTCCTCTTTTCAGATGAGAGCAAGTTTTGTATTTCATTTGGAAATGAAGTTCCTAGAGTCTGGAGGAAGGGTGGAGAAGTTCATAGCCCAAGTTGCTTTAAGTCCAGTGTTAAGTTTCCACAGTCTGTGATGATTTGGGGTGCAATGTCATCTGCTGGTGTTGGTCCATTGTGTTTTTTGAAAACCAAAGTCACTGCACCCGTTTACCAAGAAATTTTGGAGCACTTCATGCTTCCTTCTGCTGACCAGTTTTTTAAAGTTGCTGATTTCATTTTCCAGCAGGATTCGGTACCTGCCCACACTGCCAAAAGCACCAAAAGTTGGTTAAATGACCATGGTGTTGGTGTGCTTGACTGGCCAGCAAACTCACCAGACCTGAACCCCATAGAGAATCTATGGGGTATTGTCAAGAGGAAAATGAGAAACAAGAGACCAAAAAATGCAGTTGAGCTGAAGGCCACTGTCAAAGAAACCTGGGCTTCCATACCACCTCAGCAGTGCCACAAACTGATCACCTCCATGCCACGCCAAATTGAGGAAGTAATCAAGGCTGCATTTATTTGATCAAAAATACAGAAAAAAACAGTAATCTTGCAAAATGTTATTACAATATAAAATAATGTTTTCTATTTTAATATATTTTAAAGTGTAATTTATTTCTGTGATGCAACGCTGAATTTCCATCAGCCATTACTCCAGTCTAAAGTGTCACATGATCCTTCAGAATTCATTCTAATATGCTGATTTATTATTAGAATTACCAATGTTGGCAACAAATGTTTTTTTGGAAACTACAATACTTTTTTCAGGATTCTTTGATGAATAAAAAGTTAAAAAGAACAGCATTTATTCAAAATATAAATCTTTTCTAACAATATAAATCTTTGCTATCACTTCTTATCAATTTAATACATCCTTGCTGAATAAAAGGTTTAATTTATTTAAAAAAAAAAAAAAGAAAAAAAAGAAAGAATAAAAATTTACTGACCCTAAACTTTTGAATGGTAGTGTACATAGTGTGACGAGTCAGCTGCCTCCCCCCCCTTATTATCAGCAGCACCCCGTCCCTTAATCGCCGCCCTTCACCAGGCTCCCAACGGGAGTGGGTGTGTGAGAGAGGAGGGGCGCTGAAACAACCAGGTCTGGCGGCGTGTGATGAGGCACACCTGAAAGGAATGAAGCCTCATCACCGCCGCTGTTAAATGCCGAGCGCGCCTCTCCTCGAGAGACCGGTCTCATCCCCGTGCATGCACGCTGGTGTCCTCGTGGGTCCAGGAAGGGTGCGTAGAGGGATTCCCGCGCCGCCAGAGACGTGAGCCGCCGGACCCGCGGTCCGAGCGAAACCGCACCCGTAATACGGCCCCCGGGCCAGGATGCCGGGCCGTTCAATCCCATCAAGCGCCGTGGGCCAAGAAGGAGGAAGAAGCCGCTGGAGAAGCCGCCGCCCCTCGCGCCCCGGTCCTTAGAGGGGAGCGCGTGCGGCCGCCGGACTCCGCCCCTTACCTGGACCCTTCCTTCCAGAACACTGCCCCTCCTTCACGAACCTCGCAGCATGACGAGGACACCAGATCCCCTGTTTATTTTGGACACTATTTTCCCCTTTGGACACGTTATTTTTATTATTTGTGTTAAATAAAAGCCTCTCCGAGGCCTGACGCCACACCCACTGTGTCTGTCGTTGGCTCCTCCCGTCACAGTGGTGGAGAATGCGGGCAAGGCGGAGCCTAGACAGCGCAGTTGGGCAACACCTGATGACGTCATCCCCTCTCGCTCGTAAAAGTTCGAGAAAACCCGCACTGGGACGGAGGAGCGATGGAGACGGCCTCCCAACCACCAAAGGGGTAAGTGACGTTTTTAACTATTGTCATTTACCCTGTGGTTGGTTGAGGCTGTCGACTAAAACCCGGTTTCTCTGTCCCGGTGCCGGCGCGGTGCGAGAGGGAGAGTTGCCCGGAGAGGAATCCCTGCCCCGCCCACTCCGACCGCTGGAGCCTGGTTGAGGAAGGTAGCACTCCTGCGTGGGCGGCGGCCTTATGACGGGGGTGTCGCTTGGGGGGGGGAATGTGACGAGTCAGCTGCCTCCCCCCCCCTTATTATCAGCAGCACCCCGTCCCTTAATCGCCGCCCTTCACCAGGCTCCCGACGGGAGTGGGTGTGTGAGAGAGGAGGGGCGCTGAAACAACCAGGTCTGGCGGCGTGTGATGAGGCACACCTGAAAGGAATGAAGCCTCATCACCGCCGCTGTTAAATGCCGAGCGCGCCTCTCCTCGAGAGACCGGTCTCATCCCCGTGCATGCACGCTGGTGTCCTCGTGGGTCCAGGAAGGGTGCGTAGAGGGATTCCCGCGCCGCCAGAGACGTGAGCCGCCGGACCCGCGGTCCGAGCGAAACCGCACCCGTAATACGGCCGCCGGGCCAGGATGCCGGGCCGTTCAATCCCGTCAAGCGCCGTGGGCCAAGAAGGAGGAAGAAGCCGCTGGAGAAGCCGCCGCCCCTCGCGCCCCGGTCCTTAGAGGGGAGCGCGTGCGGCCGCCGGACTCCGCCCCTTACCTGGACCCTTCCTTCCAGAACACTGCCCCTCCTTCACGAACCTCGCAGCACGACGAGGACACCAGATCCCCTGTTTATTTTGGACACTATTTTCCCCTTTGGACACGTTATTTTTATTATTTGTGTTAAATAAAAGCCTTTCCGAGGCCTGACGCCACACCCACTGTGTCTGTCGTTGGCTCCTCCCGTCACAATAGTTAGAAAAGATTTCTATTATAAATAAATGCTCTTTTTAAACTTTTTATTCATCAAAGAATCCTGAAAAAAGTATCACAGGTTCCAAAAAAAATATTAAGCAGCACAACAGTTTCCAGCACTGACAATAAATCAGCATATTAGAATGATTTCTGAAGGATCATGTGACACTTTAGACTGGAGTAATGGCTGATGGAAATTCAGCATTGCATCACAGAAATAAATTATACTTTAAAGTATATTAAAATAGAAACCATTATTTTATATTGTAATAACATTTTGCAAGATTACTGTTTTGTTTTGTTTTTTTCTGTATTTTTGATCAAATAAATGCAGCCTTGATGAGCATAAGAGACTTCTTTAAAGGAAAATGCCACCGTTTTTCTATATTCTAATATGTTCTTCCCTCAACTTAGACGAGCTGATACGTACCTCTCCCGTCTCACTGCGTGCACTTAATCGCTATAGCGCACAGCACAACTATGCTAGCCTTTAGCTTAGCACCATTCATTCCTTAGGCTCCAAACAGGGATGAATTTAGAAGCCACCAAACACTTCCATGTTTTCCCTATTTGAAGACGGTTACATGAGTAGTTACACAAGTAAGTATGGTGACACAAAATAAAACGTGGCGATTTTGAAAGCGGATAAAAAATGATAACTTTAATGTATGGCGGAAGAGCATGTCGCAGCACTTCGACCTCGGCTCAGTAATATCATCATGCGCAGAGGTCGAAGTGCTGCGACGTGCTCACTTGAGTGATGATATTACTGCGCCGAGGTTGAAGTGCTGCGAAGTGCTCTTCCGCCATACATTATAGTTATCATTTTTTATCCGCTTTCAAAATCGCCACGTTTTATTTTGTGTCACCACACTTACTCGTGTAACTACTCATGTAACCGTCTTTAAATAGGGAAAACATGGAAGTGTTTGGTGTCTTCTAAATTCATCTCTGTTTGGAGCCTAAGGAATGAATGGTGCTAAGCTAAACGCTACCATAGTTGCGCCGTGCAATTAAGTGCACGCACTGAGACGGGAGAGGTACGTATCAGTTTACGTCTAAGTTGAGGGAAGAACATATTAGAATTTGGAAAAACGGTGGCCTTTTCCTTTAAAAAACATTACAAGTCTTACTGATCCAAAACAATAATACAGTACATATATACATACATATATACATACATATATACATTATATGTATATATATATATATATATATATTAGGGGTGTCAACGTTAACGCGTTAACGCATGCGATTAATCTAAATTTTTTAACGCGTTAATATTTTTTTAACGCAAATTAATCATGTGATAATGCTTGACCCCAACTTCTTCCCGTCATCGCAGCGCGGAAGGTTATCTATCATTGTGTGATGAGGGTACAGTGAACCAGTGTTGCCAGGGTAACGGCACAAGTGTGCTATTTTGAAAATACAGTCGCGGGAAAAATTACAGAGCCGCGGGTTGCGGTTTTTTTGGGCTACTTTTATAATGTACCGCGGCCGCCCAAAGTGTATATAGACAAATGAAAATTAAAATAGATCCTTTTACTAATGTGTATTATAGTTGGAATGTATCCCTGGCAACTTAAGAACGGAGAGGCGGTTGTAACATCACAAACAACGTGAGTTTCAGCAGAGCATACATGTTAAGGCTTTTATACAGCAGAAATAAACATGACAACAGCCACTATAGATTATACAAGATAATAAACACACGATTACGATAGGATATGGTTTGTATGTGATTTTCTTGAGATGAATGTGTACATCTGAAATGCTAATTTGTGCAGCGATATAAAAGGCTATAAATAGCATATTTTAACAACAGTAAACAACCAAATTCCACCAAAAGGAAGTTATTACAAACACTCGATGGTGGTTTAAAGTGAGTTCTGAGTAAAAGTGTACTATTAATCTCATAAATTTTCTAATGAAGCGTGATGCTAATATTAGCTCTAATGCACCTGCAGAACAGGTCCAATTCTTCTTCATAATGCATTTTGTCATAATACTTCACGTAAGGTCGCAAGAAAATGTTTTGTTGTATTTATTTAGAAATACTTTTGATAATAGTTGGGTAAATGTAAACTGGGATTGAAGCGATGTGGTTTGGTAAACGTTTTATTGCCAGTATAAAGACTGATAATGGTTGAATAAAAACAAAAGTATAATGATAAAAGAATAATAAGGATTATGTCTCATATCTGGCAGAAGTGTGAAAGGTTCTGTTTCCTTAAACTAGTTTGTCATGCATTTAATTTCAACACATTTACAGGTAAATCCTAGTATTTTAAATGTGCGATTAATCATGATTAATCACAGTCCATGACTGTGATTAACGCGATTAAATTTTTTAATCGATTGACAGCACTAATACATATATATATATATATATACACATATATATATATATATATATATATATATATATATATATTAGGGGTGGGACAATAAATCGATATGGCGATATATCGTGATCCTTCTCCATGCGATACGATAATCGATATCTGGCGCCAAATATCGATATTTTAATTAATACAATAAGGTGCTCTAAATACATTTTCCTGCTCCCAGCGTCTAAAAATGCGTGGAAATCGCGGCCGCGCCATTTCCACATTCTTTCCAAAAGCGCTCTGAGCAACTATGAAGCGCGTTCTCTATGAAGATGGGGAAGCACGAGGAACCGAATGATAAACAGATTTTCAGACACTGTATTAGCTCTACTGCTATATATACGTTTATGGAGATGAAAACTAAAAAACTGACCCTGAACAGCTATCAGCGTGGACCATAGGCACCGATCACGTTATTATTGCAGAGCGCATATTCAGTTCATGAGTAGCCGAACCTCTCCGCTCGGATCGCAGGTGGATTTCCCTCACTATATGAGAGAGAGAGAGCGCCGCCGGTGCGTCCAGTTTTATGTGAACAAAACTGGATGCTCTCCCTCTCTCACAGATATTACAAGTGCGCGTTATGCAGTGTGAACAGTGGGCAGAAACATAAATCTGCACCTATGGCATGGAGGACGAGACAAAACACTGTCAGAGCCGTAATGCGGCGCAGAAGTGTGCAGTGTGTGTGTGCTTGCCGCGCGTCTACATTTGAAATAACCAACCTGAGCGCGCAAAAGACGCGATGTGAACGGCTATTTTTCCGTGCGGGGCTCCGTTTTTATGATGAGAGGAGTAGAAAGGTTGAGAAAGCACTCCAGGTAAATTTTGAAATGTACCAGGTTTATATTTTATATATATATTACATGGAGAGAGAGAGAGAGAGGCTATATAAGTTAAGCAGTTAAATGTGTTTGTTTACACACAGAGAAAAAGAAAAGTGTAAGCTTTTAATAAGTCCAAGAATAAAATTATTAATTTACTCAACATGTTAAAATTGATTTACAGAACTTTTTTTGCTGTTTTCTAACAGTTTGGACTTGAATAAAGAAAGAAAACTTGCACTTAACCTTTTCACAGGCATTTTGTTTAGACAGATATCGCGATATATCATTATAGGATTTTCTAGAAATATATCGATTATCGCAGAATCGCTGTATCATGATATTATCGTTATCGTGAGCCATGTATCGTGATTATATCGTATCGTGAGGTACCCTGCGATTCCCACCCCTAATATATATATATATATATATATATATATATATATATTTTTTTTTTTTTTTTTTTTTTAGGGGTGGAACGATACATGTATTCTTAACGAACCGTCACGGTACGGACATCTCGGTTCGGTGCATGAGGCCTTACAATGAATACAGGCAATTCACCCCCAATCCAGAAGGGGCGCCCACAGTAATGCAACGCTGTTTGATAACCGCCTGCAGAAGAACAGCGAATGCCAAGAGTTGCGCACTTGAAAACTAAGCCCCCTAGACAGTGACCATGTGCTGATTCTGAATGCGTCTCTCACATAGACTGACAAAGGAGTATACTTTACTCAACTGTTTGCGAAATGGAGCTTTGAGCTCGTGTATCCTACCTCTCTCATTAGGCACAAATCCAAATATTCCATCATATTTCCATATTTGCGATGTAACGTATCTGAATGCTAAAACTATTATTAATTATGTAAATGATTTTGTACTTCAGTCGCGTTCCAATGGTGACACAGAGGCGGGCGTGCTGATGTTTGGTTCACTGTATTTTATTCTGATAAAGTACCAACTGTGTTGTCAAGTTAGCAATGCTGGAACTGATGTTTGTGTGTTTTGTGTGCGCGCTCCGGCGCGATCACTTCATCTGTTTCCTTATACCAGCAGAATCAACTTTAAACACTTATTGTCTTATTAATAATGCATCACTGTATAAAGGTCTGCTTTTATTTGTGTACACTCACAATGAAAACAAAAAGTGCTTTTGTAAAATAAGGAAAACAAATAGAATGTCGCTTTCTGCCATTTGAGTTTCCTTTCTTGTGAACAAATTAAGCGTGTCACAAAAATTAACTGAAACTCAGTATATATAGGCTACATTATGTGTCGCACTGTTTTTTTTCCTACTGTCTGTTCAAAATAAATAATAAGAAACCGAGCATAGTAGATTTGTTTTTTGCTTTTTCCTGTTGTACCGAAATCGTATCGAACCGTGACCCCCAAACCGAGGTACGTACCGAACCGTGACATCGATGTACCGTTTCACCCCTGATATATATACATTATATATATATATATATATATATATATATATATATATATTTTTTTTTTTTTTTTTTTTTTTTTTTTTTGGCAATGCATATAATCAATCTGCTGAATAATCTGTAAACAATGTGAATTAACAACCCAACAACTGAAGCAGCAAGCTTTGCAGAACAAAAACAATTCAATGTCTCTGCCAATACTTTTAGCTATGGCTTGTAGTCTATCAATATTTAGATGAAAATAAATCCTCAATTAAATTTGTTCATCATATAAAGCAATCAGATCTCTTCACAAGTCTTGGATTAAACCGCGCTGTTTGTGGCCTTTATAACCTATTTTAATCTTCTAAGATTGGGTTGCCAGGACTTTCAATAGAGGGATTGAAACCTTTCAGATTTCATTAATATCTTAATTTGTGTTTCAAAGACCAGCCCAAGTCTTATAGGTTTGGGGATGAACTATCCCTTTCACCTGTGATGACAGATACGATCCGACAGATTTTAATACCAGTGTAAACAGGGTCCAAGAGTGAAAGAGCTCAGTGTGAGAACTTATATGGAAGTAAATTAATGTTTTAAAAAAAAGAATTGTGTTGAACTGAAATAATTAAAAAAGAAAATGCATTGCATTAACAGTGTTTGTTCAGTCTGTTTTAAATGAGCCACCTAAAATTTTCAATAGGAAATTTGTGAGTAATTTTATTTTGCTTTACAAATTCACTTTCACAAATTCATTGGTTCAAATTTGCCAGACTATCCAACACTGCATCCAGAACTGCTGGAATAGCATTGGAGTACTGAAGCATAATCTCCAACTGCTGTTAGTCACAAAAACTGATTTGTAGAAATGGAGCAAGAGGTACGTATGATTATCAGGGCCAGTGTATGCTGAAAAGCTCATTAAGCACGTAATAGTATATAACAGAGTATCAGTTTACTCTTGGGTTGTGTTGCGCCACATCCAGCATAGACGGAATCACTTATTTTAATGGGTTCTGTTGTCTTTTGTAACATACATCTTCTCTGCTATCTATTACTAATATAACGGCACCATAATCCAAATGTAGACAGCTTCTAGAAACGTTAGCATAGCATTCGTCTTAATTTGATACATTTTGCCTTATGTGCAGTGTTGGGGAAAGTTAATGTTAAAAGTAATGCATTACAATATTGTGTTACTCCCTGAAAAAGTAATTAATTGCATTACTTAGTTATGTTTTTTGGAAAGTAATGCATTATGTTGCTTTTTCTCATCTGGGCTGGGCTTGCTTGTTTGTTCTTAATAATAAAAAAAAGTTCTATTTCTGGCAAATGTAAAAGCCCTTTCATGCCAAAAGTGAAATGAATAAGCCTCAGGCTGAAGGACATGTAAATTCATGTCTGTACAGTACATGAAAGTTCAACACTCTTCAGTAATAAAGAAAAACTTTATGTTTATCTAAAGTCATTTTTGCTTACTAGTATGGTTGAACTGGATCACTGAAGGTCAGCAGCAAAGACTGGTTCATAAAATGAGATTAATACATAGATGATATTTATGATAATTAACATATTTAATTATTGCAGGCTTGTGTCATATTCTGAGTTTGCATTTGACTGTTTTTATTTATTTTGAGGAATACTGAATCTGTTTTTATGCGAGTGAGATGAGTAAATGCATGCTGACATTTAGTATAGAACTACAGTAACATCATGTTCACACAGCAGCGCACACAACGCCAGTTGAATATTAAAGGTGGTATTTTTAAAAAGACTGAATATTTTGAAAATTAAGTCTGGAAGGTGAATATTGATTACTGACCCACCTATAATGCGTGTTTCACACTGAAACTGTAGTGAATGTGTTCTAAGATAATAGAAGCTATGCTGCTAACTGAGATGAACAATTAAACTTGAATTATGCCTTGCTTACATATACAGGTAGCCTATTTTTAAACAGTCCATCAGATGTAACAGATACCAACCCAAAACAGGAAATTGAAGGTGAAGAGCAGGTATTTTAAGAAAATGGTCCCACATGTTTCGTTCTTCTCCTTATTTGTCCCCATCTGATGAAGAAAAGGCACAGACATTAACTAAAAGCAACTGAACACTTTTTTGGGGGTAAATATGCTGTGGTTTTAAGGATGTGCACAGTATTTTCTTTTGTCTTTTCAAATCTCAAGTTAATAACCAAAAATGTTTATTCTTGTGTCCTTGTAGCAGAATGACAATAAAGTGTGTCTTGTGTCCACATGTAGCAGAATGACAATAAAGCTCGACTTGACTTGACTTGACTTGACTTGTCATTCAAGCTTCTTCTGGTTGTTTACTCTCAGGGTTTTCATGCCCCTGAAGCGAAACACTGTTAAAATATATACTTTGACACAAATGTGATGAATGTGCCTGGATATCTTTATGTTTATCTGCCACTTAGTCACTCACTCACGCACGCACGCACACACACACACCAATTATAAACAGTTAATAACCTTACAAGACAATGTAGTGGTACATTGCAATACAATGGTATTTACCTGGTGCTCCAGCTAATTCTACATGTCTGAAACACGAAAACTGTATATAGGCCTAGTACTTAATGGATTAGATTAATTTCTAAATAAATGCTCAATTTCACAGTTGTAACATTTATAATAACTAATAATAATGCTCACTAAAAGAAGTAATGTGTGACATAACTGACTCATTCACCTGTCTGAACATGTTCAGAATGACACTACCCCAACAAAGCCAAGCTGAATTCGGAGTTTCAAACTCCAATAAACTACCTTTAAATTGCAGAAATAATTAGTTGTATGCTAGTATGTTATTCCGAATTCACCTCAGAAACAGTTTCAGAGCACATTTATAATACACTTATCTGACCAACTTTCATTTGACAGTCCGTAAGTATTTTCGTATTGAGAGCTTTCAAAAGAACGGAGCTTAGCGTTGTTTATTTATTCAGATTATTTGCTGACTTTCACTCATCTCAGTCTTATTTTCTTTGGTTATTGATTTCTAGTGCGGTAACACAATACCAGCCGCTCCGACCTCGACAGATAATTCCATAAACACCTACAGACATTTTTCAAAGAGTTTAAATCTTACCTTTATTAGTTGATGTCACACAAAGACAGCCAAACAGAGGAATACTGCTAAAAAAAAAAAAATTAAGAATCGATCCTCATTTAAAAAAAAAGAACCCTTTCACGCTTAATTCATCGGCCAGCTTTCCTTTTTTCCTTCAGAACTTACAGCAGAAACACAACATGGCCAAAGAGAAAAGTTCTAAAGAGCTCCACCCTAGTGAGCAGGGTTGCCAGGTGCCAAAAAAATTTCGAGCCCAAACCCACATTGCAATCTTCTTCTTCTTCTTTTAACGGCGGTTGGCATCCATCTTATTAGTGCATTACTGCCCCCTTCTGTTCCGGAGTCACCCCTTGCAATGCCGGAGGCTGCCGTTTTAGGGCCGCATCTGTAGGACGGTTGTGGCTAGAAGGGATATGTATCCGACCGGAAACTGACAATGAATTTAATTTTCTGCCTATTAGATTGTGTTTTATTAACGTCTACACCTACCCCAACCCTAAACCTACCCCTTACAATAATGCAAAAATAGTAATTATTGTTGTACAGTGTGACAAAAATTACGCTGTACTGATGTGCGCATGCCCAGTAGCGCATTTCCGGTCAGATACGTATCCCTACTAGCCTTTGCCCTGTAGGACCATAGACATAATAAATACCTAGACGCCTCATTGGCCGCTTTGAGCCGTTGCTGCGATACGTCAACGCGTCCGCCATGTTGGTCCGGACAAGACTGCTTGAAAAACAAATTGAGGTAAACGGGGGAGCTGCGTTTTTTTCTAGATAAAAACGCGATAACGTTTACATTTATCAACCGATTTCAGTGTTTTGTGATGTACATGGAGATAAAAAATAACTCTGTCTTCAGGTATTTAGTTAGGCTTGGAAAATTATTTATTTTCGTAAGAAATTGTGAAAGCTAACACACTCTTGTTGAGTTGGTTGATTTGTTTCGGTTAACAATTCTAATATTAATGTAGGATAACTGTGATATGTACACGTAATGTAATTTTAAGGTACACCGAATTGAAATCTTCAACCCCAATTTTTTTTTTTTTTTTTTGTAGCTTTTCTTGTGCCTCAGGTCAGAACACAGCTCATTCCCTTTGAAATACTGGAAAAAATCGAAATAATACATCTTTAAGTACTAATTACCATACCATAATTGAGAAAATGGAATAAAACCAGCAAATACAAATCAAAAAGTGACACACTGATAGTCTGCTTTCTATTTTCATAGCACTCTATACAGATAAACTCCACAAACAATAACAAATGTAACTGATAATCCTTTACGGATCCAGTAAAACTTAGTTACAGTGGTAAAATATTATGCACTGATACAGTGCACAGTAAAAAATATAGTAAAAGTGATATGTAATATTAAAAAGTATATGTAGTACAAGTTGTAGTAAAGTGAATAATGTAATAAAATAGTGAGTACAACAGTACAATAACATAAGTGAACAACCATAATAAATGAATAACAATAGATGAATAATAGCAAGTAGAACATGTAATATCAAAGGTGGAATAATGCAGAATAGACAATAATGAATAAATGAATAGTAAATTACAAAGTAATTTAAATAATAGTAAAAAATACAGTTTTATAATAGCACTTGTGTAATAGTTATTAAACAAAGACAAAACTGAAGATAAGCAAAAAATTATGGTTGTCAATTCAAAATTGTGTTTAATTAATGTGTTTATGTATATATATACATATATACACAATGTTTAATTAATGTGTATATGTGTATATATATATATAGTGCCGCTTGAAAGTTTGTGAACCCCTTACAGAATCTGTGAAAATGGGAGTAATTTTAACAAAATAAGAGAGATCATACACAATGCATGTTGTTTTTTATTTAGTACTGTCCTGAGTAAGATATTTTACATAAAATATGTTTACATTATAGTACACAAAAAAAAAAAAAAAATTGCTGAAATTATTAAAATAACCCCCTTCAAAATTGTGTGAACCTTTGGTTCTTAATACTGTGTGCAGTTACCTGGATGATCCACGACTGCTTTTTGTTTTGTGATGGTTGTTCATGAGTCCCTTGTTTGTTCTGAACAGTTAAACTGAGCACTGTTCTTCAGAAAAATCCTCCATGTCCTGCAAATTCTTCAGTTTTCCAGTATCTTTTGCATATTTAAACCCTTTCCAGCAGTGACTGTATGATTTAATTAAAAATTTCTAATTAACTTTCTTCGGCTTTCCTCAAGGCTTGTGTTGTCTTGTTTGCAATTGGCTAAAAAGGAAAAAAAAAAAATATACATATAATCAGTTCACAGTTTTATGATAAGCTATCAAATCCTTATAATCTAGTGATGATAAACATACTCTTTGTAAATGAGTAGTGAAATTAAAGAGAGATGCTTTAGCTCCATCCCTATCCTGACAGTCTGACACTGTCTTGTCAAAGTGCTCACTGTACATATTGTGGTCATAACACAATTTACTTTGTGATATAAACTACAATATAAGTTCAAACGTAATAAGAATTCATTTAAACTTTGATTTCTTATATAAAGTCTCAGCTTTCACAGCTAACTAGCGATATCCCTAGCTATTAATCATCTGACATTGGTGGCTAATTAAGCTGCCAAAATAATGTTAAAAATGACCCAAAAAAAAACACAAGAAACAACTGTTCAGTCTTACCTGTGAAAGATAATACCCCGAGATCTGTTTTTATTAATGTGCGACGGTCTGTAGGTCCCCAAGCTGCCGACAGAGGTGGGTAGTAACGAGTTACATTTACTTCGTTACATTTACTTGAGTAAATTTTTTGGGTAACTAATACTTTTAGAGTATATTTAAAAATGGGTACTTTTACTATTACTCAAGTACATTTTTAGTGAAAAAGCAGTACTTTTACTTCGTTACTGTGGGCGATGCTCCTCTCGTTACCTTAATGTAATACAAGTTAAAAATCCTTCAATTTATTCCAAACGCGCCGTCTACTTTTTTTCTGGGCAATGAGCGAAGCCCGTTCGCAAATGATTCATTCTTTTGAGTCAATTCTGTTCGAAGGCTCGATCAAACCAGTTGGCAGACCAGTGAATCGGTTCGCGAATCAGTTTGAATGATTCGTTCAGTTCTGCCGCACGCGCTGATCGTCTGAAGCGGTTCTCACTGAAGAGTTGTAACATCAAGAGCGCTGAAGACGTGGCTTTGGATCTACAGTCAGTTGAAAGCAAATCTGCAAAGGCTATGGTTTGCTAGCTATGAAGATCTTTATTAGATGAACACCACGTGTGCTGTCGGTTCCACAGGAAGAGATTCGATTACAGTACACGATACTACTATGACATTACCAGTTTGTTGTACATGTACCTTACACATTAAATACAATGTATAATTTATTCATTAAATAAGCCGTCACAGAGTATGAAATGAACACCCAAACCCGCGTTAGTTCCAGGAGGAATCCCTTTGCCTAGACACAATTAATATTGATATTTTCACAATATTTACGTTTGCAGAAATAAAGGCTACATTTGTGTACATTTTGCAGAACAGACGGAAGAAGATCCGTCAATGTGTATTTGTTTCGTTATGTTCAGATGTTCTGTAGCGGTCATGTGAGGAGTTTTCACTCTTCTCCGTGTCAGAGGTTATAAACATATACATTTATAATACATAATTAATATACTTTAAAATATAATTTAATTCAATTCAGTGATGCAAATCAGAATTTTTAACAGCTGTTACTCCAGTTTTCAGAGTCATATGATCCCTCAGAAATCATTCAGATATATTGATTTATTATCAGTGTTGTTGAAAAAAAAAAACAGCATCTGCTGGTTAGGTATGTTTTGAAGCTGGGATGATGGTTTATGCTGGTCCTTAGCTGGTTTAAGCTGGTCATGCGCTGGTCATGCACATGTCCAGCTTAAACCAGCTAAGGATCAGCATAAACCAGCAAAGGACCAGCTTAAATCAGCTCAAACCAGCATCCCATGCTTCAAAACATACCTTACCAGCAAAAGCTGTTTTTTCAACAGGGAACAGTTTTGCTGCTTAATAATTTTTGGAACCTGTGACATTTTGTTCAGGATTCTTTTATGAATAGAAAGCTATAAAAGAACAGCATTGATAGTAAATCAAGCTGATAAAAATTTTGATTTGCATCACTGAAATAAATTACATAAAAAAAAAAAAACATTAAAAGTATTTTGAAGTGTGTGTGTGTATATATAGAGAGAGAGAGAGAGAGAGAGAGAGAGATAGAGATATATAGATATTTAGATAAAATTTATGTATCTAAATAAAAATAGACTATTTTCAGTATATGATCCAAAGTAACTAGTAACTAACTACTTGAGTAGTTTTTTTATCCGATACTTTTTTACTCTTACTCAAGTAATTATTCAGACTATTACTTTTACTTTTACTTGAGTAAATATTTCTTCAAGTACTTTTACTTTTACTTGAGTACAGTTTTTGGGTACTCTACCCACCTCTGGCTGCCGACGAGTCAGGTATGTTTTCTTCTGTCCCGATATGAGAGTTACATCCGCTGCATCCGAAATCGCATACTTCCCTACTATATAGTATGCGAAAAACAGTATGCGAGGCGAGTAGTATGTCCGAATTCATAGTATTCGAAAAACAGTAGGCGAGAAGAACCCGGATGACCTACTGCTTCCGGTCGAATTCTGTAGTAGGCATTCGATGGACACTTCACTATCCCATGAGGCCGCGGGAAAGGAGGCGTCAGATTCGAAAAATGGCGGAAAGCGGCGACGCGGCTGATTTCAAGTGTAAGTACCTCAGAGAAAAAACTTCTTCATTGTGGTTAAACTGTGCTTGTTTAAAATCATCCAAGTAAACGGCTTACCTGTTGAAGGTTCAAACAACCGATGAGACGATTTTGTGAATTGCTGTTAAAAGATGTTTAATCATTATTACGGATCAGATTGAGCAAACATCAATGAGCAAACATCAATGCAACTTACATCAGCTTATAACGCTGCTTTATTTGAACAGACGGTTCGTTTAGTAGTTTATTGAGATAAAGTTACAACACTTAAGAGAATTAAAGCGATTTCTCTTTTACCAGTGCTGATATTTTGAGAGAAAATACTATTAATAAGTGCTTCAGCTTGTCAATGTAATGTTAGCATTGATAGATTGATCAAGAATTATCACTAATGTTAAAATCCTGTTTTGATGTTACAGGGACTGATGAACACACTCGTGTTCTCATCCAGGAGAGAGTGGCTAATGAAGCCCTCTTCACTGGAAAGCATAATGCTGCAATCAAAGGGATAGAGTAAGTTATACAAATGAGTATTAACCTTAACTACACACTCTCTTTACATTTATTTATGTTGGGATCTTCATTGATTTATGCTTCTTTTTTTTTTTTTGTTTGTTTCTTTTTTTTTTTTTTTTTAGCAAATTTTATTACAACATTTATCTGCCTGGTATTTACAGTAGCTATATTTTGTCAGTTGCAAAGTGCTTATTATTTGACATTGAGGAACTATTTTAAAGCACTTGTGTGCTCACTGATTTTGTAGCAGTTTCCAGTTATCTTAAGAATTGGTGCCACACTTTATTTATTATTATTATTATTTTTTTAATTTCTACGTGGATAAGAGCACAAAGCTTCAGACAAAACAATATAACTTTTAGCATAGCAAAAAGTAGTATAATAGAGCTTAAATCAACACCAAAAGGAAGTTTCTTAAAACATTTTTATAATAGTGTCAGGCAAATGAACTTCAGCAGCTTCAGTTAGGTAACCACAGACAGGTTTAAAAAAACTTAAAATACATAAATATAACTACAAAATATCAAAATATTTTTTCTTCCACTGTATCTATTGTTCCAGCTACCACAAAGTTGGAGACCCAGCCAGCGGTTACATCTGAATATATTTACTCCCACATACAGATTTAATTGATTTCTTTCATAAATTGCAGCGACTGCTGTAAAATGAGACACCAATGTTTCAGGAGTTTAGGACATGGAATAGGACATGCTTAGACGATAACTGTTTTATTTACTATTTGGATTCATGCATATGCTTTATTCTTTAAGATTAACTTTTTTTTGTTTTTGTTTTTTTTTCCAACGCATTGTTGGATGCCAGTGTTTCCTGTCATAACTGGTGTATGCAAAGATCTGATTTCAAAAAACAGTATAATAGCTACTAAACTGTTTCTTGTTATGGTTTTAAATCTGTATTTAACCTCAGAATTATCTCAAAGTAAGTCTAATTTTGTGGTAGCTGTGCTTTAAAATTAAATTATTATAATCTTAATTCAAGTGAATAAGGACTAATCAGTGTTGAGTACTGTGAAATTAACCCTGCTTGGTTTGCATTTTTGAAAATGATTAACAGTTTAAAACATTAGAAATTCAGTAAAGTAATCAACTGTAATCAGTTACATTAGTAAAGTAACTGAAATAGTTACACTACTTGTTACATTTTAGATAGGTTACAGATTATAAATTATCCTTTTACATTTGTAAAGTAACCTTCACAACATTGTATATGTATATATTGGGTGTGTGCAGGCTATTTATATATTTATGCATTTTTATCTATATTAGCCACTGTCATTCTGTTCACAGCTGGCTGTGGCTTTTTTTTATTCTGAGGTACTTACTAGATAAATAGGCGATGATAATTGTTTTATGTTTTGTTTTATATTATGTATTGTTTATAGTGTATGTGTGTGTGTATATATATATATATATATATATATATATATATATATATATATATATATATATACATACATACATATTGTATATAGTTTTGTTTAACCGATTTGCATTTCATCTGCCATGTGCCTTATGCCACTTAATCTAACTCTTTTCTACAATGTCCTTATTTGTATATCTGTATAGTTTGTTTTTATATTTTAAACTGTATTTATCTGCATTCTACGTCTACTGTTAGTGTTTTATTGTTAACTGTATGCACCATGGGTCTGAGAGTCACGCAATTTCAATTCTCTGTATGTATGTGCTGTACATGTGGCAGAATTGACAATAAAGCAGACTTTGACTTTTTGACTTTGATATATATTGATTCATGTTTCCTTTTGTTTCTCCTGTGTATTTTTATTTGCATTCATTTATTACAATAAATTACTCAAAATCAGCAGGTTTACAGCTGTGGCTGCTTTTATTCTGAGGTAAATTATACTTGCTATATATTCAGTAAATGGTTTACAAGCTGTAGACGAAGGGGTGATCGGCGAGCAGCTGACCGACGCAAAAATATTGTGTTTTCATTTACTCAAATAAGTTACCTAGTGAAAGTGTTAAAAGCCAGGTTTTTTAAACAAAGCCCACAAACAATAAGACAACCAGTATATAAGTATCTTTCCCTTTGTTGTGTTTTTGTAGTGCTGTCATGCAAGATATGTCTACCCGTTTTAACCAAACTTGAGCACTTCAGTATTTTTTTATGCATGTGCTGCTGTGTCATATTTTCTAATGTTATGATTGCAAACATGTATTTATTTTTTTTCATAAGTGTTTCCATTTTCTCTTGTTTTAGGACTTCTGGAGAAAATGAGCATGTGAAGGACTTAAAAAAATACAAAGTAAGCAAGTTAATAGACAGATTTTGGCTGAAATTCATTGTGCTGTTGTTGTTGACAGGCATGGTTTGTTTGCTCTGCCTTTGGATTGCAAGTGTCCTGGGACAGGTGAGGGAGTGAGTGGAAGTTGGTGGAGCTACTCAGAGTGGACATCAAACTCCAGAGAGAGAGACAGAGGAGAGAAGAGCACAGGAGAGCAGGGAGAGAACAGAGAGACAATAAATTATTTATTAACCCTTCTCTCAAGAAGAGAAAACAGTGGAAAAAATGGGTACATTAAAATTTTTTAGTATCTTTTTTTTGTCACGTTGTCAATGAAACAATCAATTTCTGTAGTTTATTTTTGTGATGTAAGTTAAAAACGAAATGGTAAGTTGTATACATTATTCATTTTTGTAATGTAATTTATTTGTAAATGAGCCTGAGTACTTTCTGTACATTTTGTATTTTTTGTTATGCATATTCATGTGTAAATAAAAGGGAAGTAATCATGTACATTGTTCATTTTTTTTAATGCAGCTTACAAAACATTCTTCTATATGTTTATTTTTTTGTCCTGTAAATAAATGTTTTACACATTAAAACAAATTGTTCTATACATTACTGAAAGTACTTTTTACAACTATTTACAACACAGCCTAGGTTTAACATCAGAAAAACAACATAAATTTTGAGCCCAGCCCTGCCTCCAGGTGTTCTGGGGTCTTCAGGAGGTGAATCTCTTGGTGAATGGCCAGCACCTCATCAGCGACTCGAAGGACAATGCGGTGGACAGCGGAAAGAGGCATGTCAAACACTCTGGAGACCACTTTGTACGATGTACCACTGGCCAGACAGAAGAGAAACACCAGAGTCTGGATTGTGGCACTTCTCAGAAGATCCAGCAGCACTGTCAGGGCCTCCCTGCTCAGCCCCAAACCATTAAAAACCTGTACAGAGCTGGCACATTCAGCTTTATTCTGCAGTACAGGGGTCTGGTCTGATTTAGGGAAAGAAGGAAAAGAGAAATTGTTTAGAGCTATCACAAAGTAAATGGTAAAAGAAATATTAAGATACTTTAGTAAACTACTTGTAGGAACTACTAATACCACACTGGGGAAAAACTACTAGTCATATTTAAAACCTTAGTTAAAGAGATAGTTCAACCAAAAATGAAAATTCCAAACCTGGAACCACTTGAGGGTGAGTAAATGATTACAGAATTTTTTTTTTTTGGGTGAACTATCCTTTAAGTAAAAGAATTATCTTGCATACTCTAATATACTTAAGGTATTGAGAGTAAAAGTAAAGGTATAGGCCTACAGTATTGTTCTGAGAAAGAATTCGTCAGGATGGTTTTGTATTAATATTACTGCTGCACTAATGTGTATGTTGCATTTTACTTCTGAATATGTTCAAGGTTGTTAAATTTAAAGTTGCCTACTTCATATACTGTTTGGTTTAATCTACAACAACGCATCATGTTGTAAAAGACCATATTTTTGTAGTGTTGCTGTCCAGTGAGAAAAAAAGAAGAAAACTTAGTTCTTCATATTTGTATGAGAATACTTAACAAATGTACTGCCTTGCAGTCCATCACTGATTATTTTGAAAATGAAAGCATTTTGTCAGAATATTAACAAATTGATGCTAACTATATCAAAGGCTGCATCTGAAGGACTCGGACCGGTCATATAGGGCACTGGTCAGCTGTCACAGCTGCTGCTGAACATTGAGCTGTACAATCCCCTATTTTTATTTTTATTCACAGTTTTATTTTTATGCTTAACTGCCTAAAAAATCCGGGTTGCAAACCTGTCTACATATGCATGGTCAAGACAATGAACTATATAAAATCGCACCTTTGTAAGATATCAGTCAGCATTTGAACTGCTGTGTGTGTGTGTGTGTGTGTGTGTATTTTGTAGTTTTTCCCATTATTCAAGTAATCTCCAAGCAATACCTGCATTTAAAGTTGTAATCCGGCAATTAAGGACGCAGCAAACCAGTGTAACTTACCTGGCCTCGGTCTTGGCTAAGCCTGAGGTACATCACCGTCTCCTCCATTATGACGTAAAACAAAAACAAAAATGATCAATTCACCCTGCGTTCCATTCGGAAGGGCTCATCCCTATGCCCTAATCCCTTCAAAGGGTTTCCCTCCGGAGTGAGAGCTTCGAAGGGTTGAAGGATGTAGAGGACCAAACAACTGTTTCATGAAGTGCCCTTCTGCGTCATTATGTCGTGCCCACATGGAGGCGCCGTCATCATGGAAATAATCAGCGCAAAGGATCATGGGAGCCTGAAGTGTCCATCAGTTGTACCCTTCGAAATCTTTCATTCCGAAGGGCCCTTTGAAGTGGCCAATTTTGAGCACTTCAGTTTGGAACGACCCTTCAATATGGCGGCCATGATTGTTTTCACTCCGAAGTGCCCTTCGGAGGGCGATATATCCCGTTTGGAATGCACCGTCTGGCTCCACCTGTCCTGGCAGGATGGCAGCTCTCCTCTCGCACCGTTGCTATGCGACAGGAGCAGTAATCGGGAACACCTGGCGGCGGAATTAGGAAATCCTGCGAAGGCGGAGCGTCTCAAGCACTTTGGAGGGTCCTTCGTGCACTTAGGAGGCGTGGCCTTCGAAGTCCATGCACTCCGAAGTGTGTACACTCAACATTGGCGGTGCGTTCCAAACGGGATATATCACCCTCTGAAGGGCACTTCGGAGTGAAAACAATCATGGCCGCCATATTGAAGGGTCGTTCCAAACCGAAGTGCTCAAAACTAGCCACTTCAAAGGGCCCTTTGGACAATATGGACACTATCTTCTCTAATACATTAGAAGCTGTTGACCCCCTCAAATTAAAAAAAGGTTAGAGGAAAAACGTGCTGTGCCATGGTACAACAGTAATACCCATTCTATCAAGAAAGAAACTCGTAATCTTGAACGCAAATGGAGAAAAACTAACTTGGAAGTTTTTAGAATTGTGTGGAAAAACAGTATGTACAACTATAGACAGGCTCTAAAAGCTGCCAGGACCGAGCATATCCGCAAACTCATAGAAAATAACCAAAACAATCCAAGGTTTTTATTTAGCACAGTGGCTAGATTAACAGAAAAACAGATGTTACCTGAACTAAATATTCCTTCACATTTCAATAGTAAAGACTTTATGAATTTCTTCACTGATAAAATTGATAACATCAGAAATACAATAACAAATGTAGATTCTACAGCATCTTGTAATTTAGCTTCATTCATCGCACCCAAAGAAAAACTGCAGTGCTTTACAACTATAGGACAGGAAGAGTTAAATAAACTTATCACTACATCTAAACCAACAACATATTTATTAGATCCTGTACCCACTAAACTAGTGAAAGAGTTACTAACTGTAGCAGAAGAACCGCTTCTCAATATTATTAACTCGTCATTTATCTCTAGGCCATGTCCCAAAACCATTCAAGCTGGCAGTTATTAAGCCTCTTATTAAGAAACCACAACTAGATCCTAGTGAATTAGCAAATTACAGACCCATTTCAAATCTTCCGTTTATGTCTAAAATCTTAGAAAAGGTTGTGTGTGTTCAATTGTGCTCCTTCCTGCAAAAAAATGATCTCTATGAAGAATTTCAGTCAGGTTTCAGGCCCCATCATAGCACAGAAACTGCAATTGTTAAAATTACAAATGACTTGATTCTTGCGTCAGACAAAGGCTGCATCTCATTGCTAGTTTTACTTGATCTTAGTGCTGCGTTCGACACAATAGATCATGACATACTCATAGATCGAATACACAACTATACAGGTATTCAAGGGCTGGCTTTAAGATGGTTTAAATCCTACCTGTCCGATCGTTATCACTTTGTCTATTTAAATGGGGAATCATCTAAATTATCGGCAGTAAAGCATGGAGTGCTGCAAGGATCTGTCCTTGGCCCTCTGCTATTTTCAATATACATGTTGCCCCTTGGCAATATTATTAGAAAATACAGGATTAGTTTCCATTGTTATGCTGATGATACTCAACTATATATTTCAACAAGACCAGATGAAACTTCTAAATTATCTAAGCTAACAGAGTGTGTTAAAAATTTAAAGGATTGGATAACCAATAATTTTCTCCTATTAAATTCAGATAAGACAGAGATACTAGTTATTGGACCAAAAAACAGTTCACAGAATCTCTTGGATTACAATTTCCATCTAGACAGATGTACTGTTACTTCCTCTACAAACAAAAATTTGGGTGTTCTATTAGACAGCAACTTGTCTTTTGAAAATCATATTTCCCATGTTACAAAAACAGCATTCTTTCATCTTAGAAACATTGTGAAGCTACGAAACGTTACCTGTTTCTTATGCAGAAAAGTGTAGTGTCTTCCGCTGCGGGTTCAAAGAATCACACCCAGACTTGGAGTTTGGTGCCAGAAGAAAAGACTTTATTATCTACATAGCGAGAATAAAGCCGAGATCCCTTCTGCAGAAGAGTCTCTCGAATGCTTTTGTGCTGTCTCTTTTATACAGTTTGTCCTTTAAGGCGGGTTCTATACATTCCATATAGTTCTATTTACACATACAATCTGATACCTCCCTAGAGAGAAGGGGCTTCAACACGTGTTATGGTATATAAAAAGAAAGCCCCTTTAAGTTCTTCCAGCTGTTCCTGTCTGTATTTTTCAGCCACGGATGCACATTTTAGTCACGTACGCATTTTTTACACAGGGGCCTTAGAACATAATGGAAGATTAAATAGATATATTAAAGGCAAGATTCACCCTGATTATACTTGATTAATTCAGATCTTCTACTATAAAAATCTTCTACAAAAGCTAGTTTATGCATTCATGACCTCTAGACTGGACTATTGCAATGCACTACTAGGTGCCCTTACGAAAAAGAAGTTTATTCAAGTGTGCTATTAGTATACTTCTTTTAAACTAAAAATAGGAAAGTATACTTTTAGTCTACTTTTTATGTACTTCTCAGAAATGGGCTTTATGTACTTCTCAGAAATATACAGTACTGTGCAAAAGTCTTTGGCCGCTAGTATTTTCACCAACAAAAATGGTTTTAAGTCAGTTATTTCTATCTTTTGCTGTAGTGTCAGTAGGAAATATCAGTTTACATTTCCAAACATTATTTTTTGCCATTAATTGTAATAATCCAGTGAGATTTTTGTATGCACAAGGAGTCTGACAACAGCCAGTGCTCCACACAGAGATCTGATCTCATCATCATCCAGTCCGTCTGGAATGACATGAAGAAATAGAACAAACTGAGACAAATAAAATCCAGAACTGTGGGAACGTCTCCAAGATGCTTGAAGAAAAAGCCTTCCTGCAAAGCTACCTGAAAAACTATGTGCAAGTGTACCTCAGACAAAAGCTGTTTTAAACGCAAAGTGTGGTCATACCTAATGTTGATTTGATTTAGTTAATAGAAGTTAATTGATAAATAAAATCTATTTATGACATTATTTCTGAAAGCATCCTCATTTTACAGCATTGTTACACAATTGCCTAAAACTTTTAACAGTACTATAGCTTTGCAGGTAGGTTTCTTGAAGCATCTTGGAGACGTTGCCACAGTTCTTCTGGATTTAGTTTGTCTCAGTTTGTTCTGTTTCTTCATGTCATTCCAGACGGACTGGATGATGATGAGATAAGATCTCTGTGTGGAGCACTGGCTGTTGTCAGACTCCTTGTGCAAACAAAAATCTCACTGGATTATTACAATTAATGGCAAAAATAATGTTTGGAAATATAAACTGATATTTCCAATTGACATGCTACATCAAATAAAGAAATAACCGACTTAAAACCATTTTTTGTTGTTGGTGAAAATACTAGTGGCCTAAGACTTTTGCACAGTACTGTAATTAAAATGACATTTAAGTATACTTGACTTACTTAGAAAAAGTCTAAATATATGTGCTCCTAGAATCTTTGTTTTCATTGTTATATGGTAGGGGCGCTAGTACACATCTTCTTTACAGAATTTCCAAAAAAAAACACAAGTGAAGAAGAAACTGAAACCACAGATGCTTCCACATGTAATCTAACACGATCATCTGACATGAAACAGCATCAAAACTGTGTAACATTATGGAATAAAATGTCACCAATGAAGAGGTAATAATGACTGTCAAGCTTTGGGCTGTTGATTGACTCCATCTACGTTTTGATTATCATTCTGAATCCAATTAATATTCTTTTTTCAGCTTTTTGTTCAAAATGTTGTTGATTTCTTTATTTTTTATTTATGAAACTTACCCACATTTAAGTGTTTAAAAAAAGAATGCAAGAAGCTAGAATAAAATGTTTTTGTTTACAAGCAGATACTCTGTTCTTTCTTTTGATGTTTTGTATGTTCAAGTATTCATATAACAAAATATATACAAATTAATACCTAAATAGAGACATAGTAGTATACTTATAGTATGATGTAAAGTTCACTTAAAAAACTTATGAGTATACTTGCAGTATAAAACTACTAAACTAGTAGTTTACTGAGACTATACTTCAAAGTGTACTAAAAATGCTACTACAAGTATTTAATTAGTAAACTATCAGCATACCTTTAAGTTCACTTTTAGTATAGTTGCAGTACAAGCTAAAAAATTTGATGTAAACTAGTTGTGTACTCAAAGTTTACTACTGTTATACTTAAAATATACTTAAAAGTATACTTTTACATACTAGAAAGTGGGCCAATTTAGTCCCAAGGAGTATTGAAATGGTACACTTACAAGTATACTACAAGTACACTGATATTTGTATACTTAGTACATAAAGTATACTTAAAAATATACTTGAAATTTACTTAAGTATACTTAATAAAATAAACTTGAAGTATACTACTTTTTTGGTAAGGGTGGTTTTTCTGCATCTTCAATAAACAAGCTACAGGTAGTCCAAAATACAGCTGCTAGAGTCCTTACCAGGTCAAGAAAATATACTCATATTACCCCAATTTTACAATCTCTACACTGGCTACCTATTAAGTTCCGCATCAGTTCCAAAATACTACTACTTACTTATAAGGCTCTAAATGGTTTAGCTCCTGCGTACCTAACTAGTCTTCTATCACGCTACAATCCATTTCTTGGTAGTACCTAGAATAGCAAAGTCCACTAAAGGAGGTAGAGCTTTTTCACATTTGGCTCCCAAACTCTGGAATAGCCTTCCTGATGACGTGTGGGATTCAGACACTCTCTCTGTTTAAATCTAGATTAAAGACACATCTCTTTAGCCAAGCATTCACATAATGTATCTCATAACCTTGTATGTCAGCTACATCTGATCAAATGCACATTATCATTCTTTTGATCGGGTTGAACACATCAGTTTTTGGTTGGAACAGCAGCTACACTAATTCTGTCTCTGTTTGCTTCTCTGTTTCTGCCATGGGACTCGCATCCCGAGGCAACTAGGAATCACACAAGCTTCAATCCTGATCCGACCCTTATGAAGATCTGATATTGTTTATTGTTTATAGTTTAATCAATTAAAATTTTAAATAAGTTTAAGTTTAATCGCAACTTATCCCTGCAGTTATTAGTGTTCACCATCTGTTTGATTACATGCAATTTAATAAACTGCATGATTTTCTCTATGCCACTAATAACCTACTCCTAAATATAATGTAAAAACGTAAAATTTTCTGTAAAGCTGCTTTGCAATGATTTGTATCGTGAAAAGCGCTATACAAATAAACTTGAATTGAATTGAATTATTTTTTTAAATTAATTATATAGAATTCCAAGTACCACAAAACTGCTTGTCCCCACAGCCATGTACAGAGGGAAAGTGCTTTATTTTGAGGTCAAAAACAGAAATTTCTACCATTTAAAATACAAAAGTCTATTCATAACTATCAAATATATGATGTAAATGACATAAAAAAACAAAATGCCGAATAAATATTATAAAATATATAGGGGTGTCAACGTTAACGCGTTAACGCATGCGATTAATCTAAAATTTTTAACGCGTTAATATTTTTTAACGCAAATTAATCATGTGATAATGCTTGACCCCAACTTCTTCCCGTCATCGCAGCGCAGAAGGTTATCTATCATTGTGTGATAAGGGTACAGCGAACCAGTGTTGCCAGAGTAGCAGCACAAGTGGGCTATTTTGAAAATACAGTCGCGGGAAAAATTACAGAGCCGCGGGTTGCGTTTTTTTGGGCTATTTTTATAATGTACCGCGGCCGCCCAAAGTGTATATAGACAAATGAAAATTAAAATAGATCCTTTACTAATGTGTATTATAGTTGGAATGTATCCCTGGCAATTTAAGAACAGAGAGGCGGCTGTAACATCACAAACAACGTGAGTTTCAGCCAGAGCACACGTTAAGGCTTTTACACAGCAGAAATAAACATGACAACAGCCACTATAGATTATACAAGATAATAAACACACGATTACGATAGGATATGGTTTGTATGTGATTTTCTTGAGATGAATGTGTACATCTTAAATGCTAATTTGTGCAGGAATATAAAAGGCTATAAAGAGCATATTTTAACAACAGTAAACAACCAAATTCCACATGTGATCGCAAAAGGAAGTTATTACAAACACTCGATGGTGGTTTGAAGTGAGTTCTGAGTAAAAGTGTACTATTAATCTCATAAATCGTCTTACGAAGTATGATGCTAATATTAGCTCTAATGCAGCTGCAGAACAGGTCCAATTCTTCATAATGCATTTTGTCATGATACTTCACGTAAGGTAGCAAGAAAATGTTTTGTTGTATTTATTTAGAAATACTTTTGATAATAGTTGGGTAAATGTATACTGGGATTGAAGCGATGTGGCTTGGTAAACGTTTTTTTACCAGTATAAAGACTGATAATGGCTGAATAAAAACAAATGAATAATGATAAAAGAATAATAAGGATTATGTCTCATACCTGGCAGAAGTGTGAAAGGTTCTGTTTCCTTAAACTAGTTTGTCATGCATTTCATTTCAACACATTTACAGGTAAATCCTAGTATTATAAATGTGCGATTAATCATGATTAATCACAGTCCATGACTGTGATTAACGCGATTAATTTTTTTAATCGATTGACAGCACTAGTGGTCCCCTGGAGTTGTTTCACTGGTGTTATCGTTTAACAAAAATCTTTTATTTTGAAATAAAAATCACACTGATGACATCACTCAACTTTCTCCTTCCTATTTCCTGAAGATCTATGAAGAAAGGCCCATGATAAGTCCACTGTCTCTTTTCAGTTATCAGAAATTTTCACATTTATCTCATGATTTCATACGAAGCTTTTAGTTGAAGTCACTGGTATGACCTACTTTATTGTTAGGGAATTGTAAAAAACTAGAGTACAAATGGATTAAACTACTTAATTTAGTGAGTATACCATGACTGACAACAAGGTCAGCGAGGCAACACCCAAGTCAGGAAAGCCCTAAAATATCACTTCGCTGTTTTGGGAGCACTGAATCACAAATACAAAAGTTTTAAAGACACAAAGTCAAAACAAAGTCTCACACAGCTGGTATCAGAGAAGATGATCAAAAAATACAAATGCAAGACATACTGTAAGAAGCTCATCGGTTTTGATTCTCGAACCATCAGAAAAACAAAGCAAGTCCAAGAAACTGGCATGCAGAAGAAGACTGTAAAATCTGTCAGACAATTTTTCCTTAGGGATGACATCAGCAGACTGACTACAGGGAGGAAGAACACACTAACTCTAAAGAAGGTTAAGAGACAGAGGAGGCTACTGTCTGATTCTTTGCTCAACCTCCACAGGAAATATGTATCTGAGCACCAACATATTTCCTATGCTTTCTTCTGCCATCAGAGACCATTTTGGATGGTTCCACCAAATGAGAGAGACAGAGAGACCTGCCAATGGAAGACACATGAAAACTTGCAGTTCATGGCTGACAAATTATACAGGCTTGGCATTTCAGACTCCAGAAACTTAGAGGAAATGTCCGACAGCACTGTCTGCAGTACCTCCAAGACATGTGCTTATGGTGATTGTTTGGACTGCAAATTTTCTGCCTATCCCCTAAACAGGTCTTCAAGTAGAGTGGTGACTCTAAGCCAGTGGTGCCAGGAGAAGGTGAACATCTCACTGCAAGATGGAGAGACAAGAGCAAGTACAAGGAAGGCATGACCCACCAGCTATATGGGCTCATTTGGACCCTATTCTTCATTTCCTGGAAAAGGATCACACTGATGTCCAAAACCTTCACTTTTTTAGTGATGGCCCTGCCACCCAATACAAAAACCACTCAACTTTTACATCATATCCAAGGAGCCACACCAGAGGGGTTTCTTGACTGTGACATGGAACTTCTTTGAGGCATCCCACGGAAAGGGTTCACCAGATGGAGTGTGGGCTGCACTGAAGAGAACAGCTGACACATTAGTTCGTCAAGGGAAAGATATCCCTGATGCACACAGCTTCTTCCAGCTGCTGAAGGACACAAGCAAGGTGAAACTCTACTATGTAAATGAGGAAGAAGTTGAGAAGAAGGATGAAGGTTTATGACGAGTGCCCCTGTTCACCATTAAAGGCACCATGAAAATGCATGAGGTCCTCAGCGTTTCTCCCGGCTTTCTCAAATACAGGGACATAAGCTGTTTCTGCCAGGCTGCTGAGGGGGTGTTTGAACAGCATCACAGTGTCATCGAACAGCATCACAGTGGGCAGTGGTGTGTTGTGCGATATGATGATCCCTACCCTGGCATCATCCTGCAGGTGGAGGAAAACAATGTGAAAGTGAAATGCATGCACCGCAACAGAGTGAATAAGTTTTTCTGGCCAAATTGATAAGTGATTCTGGGAGATCATTATGGGGCAGTTGGGCAAGTAAAATAAGGCACCATGAAATGTAAAATGAGGACAGTTCGAAGTTTACACCTCTTAGTCATAACCTAGTATAATAGCATGATAGCTTTATCTTCTAGGCCAGCCCGTACCGCCCCTTCTGCCCCTTGGCTTTCTGACGTTCTCCGCGAACATCGTTCTAAGCTCAGGGCTGCAGAGAGGGTATGGCGCAAATCACAAAATCCTACTGACCTTAATTTATATCGATCACTCCTCTCTGACTTTTCTGCTAATGTCTCTACTGCTAAAAGAACATACTATCACGACAAAATTAACAATTCGCCTAACTCTCGCATGCTCTTTAAAACATTCTCCTCCCTCCTTTGTCCTCCTCCTGCCCCTCCTTCATCAACTCTAACAGCTGACGACTTTGCCACATTCTTCATTAATAAAATTACAAACCTCACTGCACAATTCTCCACACCACAAACTGTCAAACACATCTTACCATCAAACATACACTTGTTCACATCTTTCTCTTCACTCTCTGAGGCTAAAGTCTCTAAACTCATCCTTTCCAGTCATCCTACTACTTGTCCGCTTGATCCTATTCCATGCCATCTCCTTCAAGCCATTTCTCCTGCAGTTGTACCTGCACTCACTCACATCGTTAACACATCCCTTCACACTGGAGTTTTTCCCTCAGCATTTAAACAGGCTCGTATAACCCCATTTCTTAAGAAACCCAATCTTAACCGAACTCTTTTAGGGAACTATAGACCGGTTTCCCTTCTACCTTTCATGGCAAAAACACTTGAACGAGTTGTGTTCAACCAAGTCTCTGCCTTTCTCACACAGAACAACCTCCTGGACAGCAACCAATCTGGCTTCAGAAGTGGACATTCGACTGAATCTGCCTTGCTCTCAGTTGTTGAAGCCCTAAGACTTACCAGAGCAGCTACCAAGTCTTCATTACTTATCTTGCTGGATCTATCCGCTGCTTTTGATACAGTCAACCACCAGATCCTCCTGTCAACCCTATTAAGAAAGGGCATCTCAGGAACCACACTCCAGTGGTTTGAGTCTTACCTCTCAGATAGATCCTTCAAGGTATCTTGGAGAGGTGAAGTATCCATGTCGCAACATCTAGCTACTGGGGTGCCTCAGGGCTCAGTCCTTGGACCACTTCTCTTCTCTCTCTACATAGCATCACTAGGTTGTGTCATTCAGAAACATGGCTTTTCATATCACTGCTATGCTGATGACACTCAATTCTACCTCTCATTCCATCCTGATGATCCGACGATAGCTGCTCGCATCTCAGCATGTATAACAGACATTTCTTGCTGGATGACGGACCATCACCTTCAACTGAACCTAGCTAAGACAGAACTGCTTGTAGTTTCAGCAAACCCATCACTTCATCACAATTTCACCTTCCAGTTAGGCTCATCAACCATTACTCCTTCAAAAACAGCCAGAAACCTTGGAGTTGTTATTGATGATAAGCTGAATTTCTCAGACCACATTGCTAAAACTGCCCGGTCCTGCAGATTTGCTTTATACAATATTAGGAAGATCAGGCCCTTTCTTTCGGAACATGCAACACAACTCCTTGTTCAAGCTCTCGTTCTGTCCAGACTTGACTATTGCAATGCTCTCTTGGCAGGTCTTCCAGTCAATGCCATCAAACCTCTACAATTAATCCAAAATGCTGCTGCAAGATTAATCTTTAATGAGCCGAAAAGAATGCACGTCACACCTCTGTTCATCAATTTGCACAGGCTACCAATAGCTGCTCGCATAAAATTCAAGGCATTAATGTTTGCCTACAAAACCACCTTTGGCTCTGCACCCCCTTACCTAAATTCAGTACTTCAGACCTATGTGCCCTCTAGAAACTCGCATTCTGCAAGTGAACGCAGCATTATTGTGCCATCCCAAAGAGGCACAAAATCACTTTCTTTTGAGTGTTTATGGTTTTCTACAGGAGGAAAACGCTTAATGAGAGACTTTGCACATTGCGTCCATATTCTGCTGTTCTGTGGCCACGGATTTGCGGGTCTTGTCTTTTTCTCCTACAGATGACTTGCAGGACCCTGTACGTTATAATACTAAATTAGTTTAATTGTTTAACCACCACAACGTCTTGTCTCCATTGGCAATGCACACGATTCGTGTCGAATGAAAGTGACGTTGCAGCTAGCGAAGAGTGCAAGTCGCGATTGCAAGTGACATTGTAATTTACTTTCTTTTTTCTTGCCTTCACCACCTGGCTACTGTTGTAAAATGTTGAGAGATTCAAACAAAAAAATAATCAATAAATAGAACAAATTAAAAAATAAAAAAGACTGCAAGTGACGTCACTCGCAGAAGCGCAAGTGTCTGAGAGTGCAAGTCTGAGAATGCAAGTGCAAATCTGCAGCCAGATCCTTCTCGGTGTACGTGGTGCATTGATAATAGTGTGGTGTGGTGTGTGGATGCCAGCATTTGTTCAGTTTTGCTGCTGTGGGCACGTTGTCATTTTAGAGTGACGTGAATGTGGATAGTGACACGTGTGTTGCCGGATTACTTTTACTGATCCATGTAGGGAAAATTACTCTGCATTTAACCCTCCCGAAATTGTTGATCAGCTGTCATTGTTGTTGAGAGCCAGTGTGCAGCATAATATGCGCATTGTATGCATATGGCTGCATTAGCTGTAACGGAGATGTGTAAGATGACTGAAACACCACAGTACGCCACAACGTAGAGTCCCTGTAAACCATAAAAACCAACATGTAGGTGTGTGTGTGAGAGAGTGTGAGTGTGTTAAAGAGAGGAGACCTGATTCAAACTTGAAACAAATGTGCAAGAAATAGACCCATGGAAATTATTTATTTTTGTTATCTTCACACCTTATCGCTGTGTTTTCATTTGTGAATTTGTAAATTTTAATTTGTTAAATCTGTAATGTACATTTGTGTTTTTAATGATCATTCTCATTTGTTCTCTCTCTCTCTCTCTCTCTCTCTCTCTCTCTCTCAGAAAATCATAGAGACAGTTTCGTGTTTGTTGTAGTTTCCATTCACCTCTACAGAAGTTTACCTAATCAACAAGCTACTATAGAATTTTTATTTATTTTATTTTATTTTTTTTATTTTTTTTTTTTGAGAAAAGGAAAGCGTTCTCAGCATTCCAAAGTGTTTTTTTAGGGAAAGTAGTTAAAAAAAAATCCCTATGAAAGAATGCAAGGTTGCAGTCTATTTTGATAAAAGGTTTATGATACTTCCTGGAGGGGTTAAAAATGAAACTGAATAAGATTGGAATAGGTGGTAAATTTTATAATTGGGTTTTAGATTTTTTTATTTGATCATACCTTTCAGGTTAAAATTACAAGAGAGGAATTGTCAGACCCTTATAACATAAATGGAACTCCGCAGGGTAGTGTCAGCCTAGTTCTTTCTAACTTAAAGATAAATTCTGGTTTTGAGAAGGTAAAGCCAGAAATAGGATTACCTTTTTATATGGATGAGAGAGCATTTAGGAAGAAAGGCTTAAATATTAAAGGGCACCTATTATGCCCCTTTTTACAAGATGTAATATAAGTCTCAGATGTCCCCAGAATGTGTCTCTGAAGTTTCAGCTCAAAATACCTATTATTGCCTATATTGAGTGGCAGCAGAAACAGGCTGTTTTCGTTCATGTATCTTTAAATGCAAATGAGCTGCTGTTCCCTGCCCCTTTTCCAGAATACAGCTGTGCCCACTGATCTATATATAGTTTGGATGAGTGGCTGTTCCTTTACAGCTGGTACCTCAGATACTCTGCCAAAAAACATCTGTTTGGTTTTGTTTGTCTTGTCTATCGTTCTGAAATCAAGTGTTTTAAAGCCATATCAGTTTAAACTTTTGATATACTGTTTTCTGAGCGCACACATCTGAAGCACACGCACAGAAAGCGGCTGTCACATGGCATATGAGACCGATACAAACTTTGTTTGACGTTTAACGTTGGATATAGAGAATAGGTGTGTTCGGCTTGAAGAGGCGCTGCGAAGTACCGGTAGAGCGATTAAAGAGCATACAGAACCATCTCTCTAAACGCTCTCATGGTACTTTGATGTCATACACGGATCTGCGCAGCGCCACTTCAAGTCGAACACACCTATTGTGAAGCTACGTCATGCCACGTTGCATGCTGGGGGCCTCTGCTACAAATGCTGAAATTAATACAGATACCTGCTTATCTTTTGTTTTGTTTCGGCCTTAAAGTTAAATATTCACGTTCTTCATTGTATCGTTTGCAGGGAAGAAAAGCTATTTTATCGCTTCGCATGATAATTTAATTTTTTGACTCAAGTTTTGTAGAATTTGGTTTACAGTGTTGATGTGATTAGCATGAAAACAGTGTTGCACGGTGGATGCTTGCTGCTGCTTCAGCCGTCATATGGTAAAATATCTGTTGTGTTAGGATGGCTATGAACATGCAACTTTATTGCCTCAAATTCTCACTCCCCCACTAGGGGGCAGTAGTTAACCATATCACCACATCCCCCTTTCTGAGATCAATTCTTTATATCAAGAACATGTATACATAATTGCCAGGATGTACAATACTTTTAGTGTTTTCTATAATACCACAAATCTTCTTTATATGCACCATAACCACTATAACATTTTAAACATTTTATCTATGCAACATTTACACTCTTATTTCCACACAATTTTTTCAATATACATTACATCCACATGAACAGAACACAGTTTTTCATTCTTCTCTCTTTTTTTTTCTTTTAACTAAGAAGGGTCTTTCTCCTAACCTTTTCTTCTTCTTTCAGATGATTCAAGTCCATCCAGCCTGGGTTCAACACTGATGGTATGACCGGGACTGTAGTGCGAAGTTTTCTGCCCATCAGCAGTTCTACAGCACTACATCCATTGGCTAATGGTGTTGCCCGATACTCCATAAGAGCAAGATATGGATCTGCTGCTTTGCTAAGAAAATCCTTCACAGTCCTCACTGCCCTTTCAGTTTCCCCATTGGCTTGTGGATATCTGGGACTGGACGTTGTGTGAGAGAAAGCCCACTCTTTAGTGAATTTCCTAAAGTATTCCGCACTGAACTGCAGGCCATTATCTGACATCACTTCAGTAGGAAATCCATGATGAGGAAACATACTTTTGAGATGGGTTACTACACATGCGGCAGTTCTTGATGACAGTTTTGCTATTTCCACTAACCAGGAAAAGTAGTCAATCACCAGCAAGTAATGCTCTTCCTTCCACTGAAATAGATGTGCTCCAACCTTTGTCCAAGGTATCTCAGGGAATTCAGTGGGAATCAATGTCTCTTTGAAGTTCTTCCTATGGCATGCACAAATGTCATATTTCTCCACCTTTTGCTGAAGCTGTTCGCTGAGACATGGCCACCAAACTGATTGCTTAGCACGTTCTTGACACTTAGCTATACCTTGGTGTGCGGTGTGCAATTTTTCCAAGAAATCACTCAGTCGGCAGCCTTTTAACAATAGTCAATTTTCTGCAGTTAACTCCCCAGCAGATTGGAAATACGGATGCACCATGGCTTCAACTCTGCTTTTGGTCAGCCAGCCATCTAGAGAGTATTTCTTCACCAGCTGTAAAACTGGATCAGCTTCCTGATGTTGCTGAATTTCGTGAAGTCTCTTTTCAGTAGCAGGTAAGCTTGTGACAACCGAATTCACATACAGGTTCAACTCTTCTTCATTTTGCTGTTTGTCTTTGTCTCCTTCTTCTATTCCAGGTGCTCAGTCGCAATATTCTTCCCTGGAATGTGTGAAATAGTGTAAGTGAATTTCATGAGTCTCATATGCAGTCTTTGGTTACTTGGTGGTAGTTCGTCTAGGTTTTTAGAACCCAGGAGAGGTACCAAGGATTTGTGGTCTGTTTCTACGGTCAAGATCCACCGGAAAGTCTGAGAAGCGCTCACAAGCTCAGATGACAGCTTGAGCCTCCTTTTCAATTTGCACATATTTCCATTCAGTGTTTGTGAGTGCTCTTGATGCATAGGGTTTAAGCTGTTTGTCATCTTGCATTTGTAGCAACACAGCTCCCAGCCCATATGATGATGCATCTGCTGAGACAACTGTGGACACTTTTGGGTCATACAGAGCAAGCTCAGGTGGTGTACTTAAATTTTGTTTAATGTTCTCAAAAGCCTTCTGTTGTGGCTCTTCCCATGCCCACATATTCTTTTTCTGCAGCACATCTCTCAAAGGCTGTGTTTGCTTCGCTAGGTTAGGTAAAAACTTCCCTAGGTGATTTATCATACCCATGAATCTCCACATTTCACTCGTATTTGTTGGTTCGCTCATATGTGTGATCACCCGCACCTTTTCAGGATCGGCATGAACTCCTGACTCATCAAGTATCTGTCCAAGGAACTTCACACTCCTCTTAGAGAATTCGCATTTCTGATTGAGATAGTGATGCACCGATCATCATTTTTCATGGCCGATTCCAATACCGATTTTTTTACAAGTAAACTGGCCGATTCCAATACCAATTTCCGGTTTTATTTTCTTTAAGCAACAAACAAGAAAAAATGAAAGTATACATAAACAAGATGTTTTGGTATTTAACAGGACAAACTGGCTTTTGGCTATTGAAAACAATAACTGTAACCATTTCAAATTAACGGCAGCAACTGCGCAGTAAGTACATTCAGTACAAACATAGATGGTACTGACATCAGCATTTAGCTTTTGTTTTTAATTTGGGTTGAAACTACATAAAACTACATAAAAAAAATTAAATGAAAACATTAACTGTAACCTTGTAAAATTAAAGGCAACAACTGCATAGTTACAATCCAAACAACACAATCAACACACATTCAACAGTCCAAACAAAGATGTTACTTAATCACCATTCATTTGTTTTCGTTTTTAAATTTGTTGTAAGGAAAAAAGGTCTTTACCAGTGAAACTAAATAAAACCAAAGTAGGCTATATAAATAAATTATTCCAAAATGTTAAATCAAATAATGTTTAGTGGAACGAGTAAAACAAAGATGCTGCAGCAGGTGCTTTTTAAATCAAATTAAGTCAATGTAATTTTAAGGTAAAATAAAAATAATCATCCTGTACAGAACTGACGTTTAATTCTGGCTTTTCAAAAGTGCATGCAAGTTATTCTTTACAAAAAAGAAGCATTTCATATGTTTCAGGATTTTATAGTAAACAGTAGGGATGCAACAATACAGTAGTTCAATACATACCATGGTTTTTTAACCACAGTTTTCTGTTTGGTACTGTGGCTTGGCACATCAGATAATTTTTTTGCAGTTTAAAAAGCTATTTTTAAAAAAAATCCAGTACACTGCAGAAAAACAGATTATCATATGTCTACTTCAAATTTCTTTTGAGAGAAGTATTATTTCTATGGATTGGCCATTATTTAGTGCTATAAACACATGTAATATCTGTTTCATTCATACTTGAAGCCAGAGGGTGCCCTCGCGCAGAAAATCCACATAGAGTGACAGAATTAACAGAACTGATGACGCTCCAGGAAATCCGAATGTGGATAAAGCTATCCAGCTATTGCTGTAACTGAATACAAGATAGAAACCCTTTGCCTTTGTACAATGAAATATTAAGACAATAAACATTCAACTGCAACAATGTATAGTTTATCTGTGTTCTTAAAACCACCTCTGGTATTTTCATAATAATTAAGTATATTTATAATACATTGCTAATCGACAGAGCCTTTATTACAGTATAGAATATATATTTCTGCCTCATTCTGTGATAAGAAGCCACGTCAGATCACAAAAGGAAGTTAACAATTGACTGATGTTTAGTATGTTAGAATGTTCTCTTTTGTTGGACAGCAGGTTTATAAACGCTTCTCATTACAAGTCATTACAAGGGAAGATATTTGCCATGTGTTGCTTTTTCAAATACACGTTATAAGCAGGAGGAGTTTCCTCATCTCGACTCATGGACACAAAGCCAGTTTAGAGAGAAATAAAACACACAAAAAATTATTTAAATGCAATTCCGAAAAAAAAAAAAAATGCCATAATAGGTCGAACTCTTCTTCTTTTTCTGTTGTTTGATTTGAGTACTGAGCGTGGATAGAGGCGTCTTCATGTTTTTGCGTAGTTTAGAGTGACAAATCATACCATCGTATTTTGAGGTCAAAATGCCCACCCACTATGCAAAATGCGTACAGGTTGGCAAGTCTGCATGTGGAACAGAATGCCCTCTAGACCCTCCAGCATTTGTGACATTCTTTTTTGGAAATGTTCTGGGGCCGAAGATATCCCAAAGCAAAGTCGGTTGAAGCAGAACCTTCAGGTTTAAAGGTTGTGAGAAGGGCTGAATTCTGTGACAGAGGGATCTACCAAAATCCTGAATTGGCATACAATTTCGAAAAGACTTTGACTCCTTTGAGTTGACCCAGAGAGCGTTCCACTGAAGGAAGAATGTTTCCCTATTTACTGCATTATTGAGCTTGGTTAGGTCCACACATATGCGTACTGCGCCACTGGGTTTTGGAACAACAACCATGCCTGCGCACCAGTCAGTTGGTTGTTCCACTCTGGTAATCACACCTTGATTCTCCATGTGTTCCAATTCCTGTTTCATTTTTGACATTAGGGGCAGTGGAATGTGATGGGGAGTTGACAGTGAAAAGGGCTTGGCATCTGGCTTTAGAGATATCTCATACTCTCCTTCCCAAAACTCTGGAATAAATCAGGGAACTGTCTTTTAACTGACTCAAGACTATTGAGATTCACTGTATCAATTCTCGATATAATCCATAGAGCATGGATTGCTGGCCTCCCTATTAGAGCCATTTTCAATCCTGAGATCACATAAATATCTTGGTTTGTGGTTTTACTTTTTGTGCAAATTTTTACTGTCTACCCTTAACCTGCAGTTTGTCTTGACCTGGTCCCAAAAGTATCTTTGAAGAGTATCTTTCTGTAATTTACCAAAATTTTCCTCCTTGATCAGCTCTTCAGAAACCACAGTGACATCTGCTCCCATGTCCACTTTGAACAGCACATTTGAATCATTCACCTTGAGTTTTATCAGCCAGGGGGCATCGTTCTGCTCTGTACTGACAGTGCCTATGAATGCTTTGTCACTCTTGTGTTCCTCATGACTCATATTCACTTCAGTTATGACTCTGGACCTGCAAACTTTAGCATAATGCCCTTTTTTCTACAAATGTTGCAGTATGCCTGTTTTGCCGGGCAGTGAAATTTGCTGTGAGATGGAATTTTCTCACACCTCTTGCATGGAATGGACTTGTGCTGTCTGTTTCTCTGCCATCCTAGCAGGCCATGCCTCGTCCTTTATTGTAAGGTTTTTGCTCTGCATGAACAATGTCAATATTTGTTGCAATGTCACTTTTGAAATTGGCTTTCAGCTCCTCTTGCTGTTTTTTTACCAGCTCACTTTGGCGTATGCGTATGACAGCCTTTTCTAAAATGAGTTCGGGAGCCATTTGAAGTTGTTCTTTACCTCGGAGTCCAACCACTAATCTGTCCCGAATCATTTCACTATATAACTGTCCATATCCACAATGCTCTGCTAGTCAATGTAATGCTGAGATGAAATTATCTGCAGACTCTCCTGCTTCTTGCTGTTAAACTTTGCACGTTCAAATATTAAACTTCTTCGTACTACAAGGTGCTCATTTAGTCTCTCTATTACAGTATTATACTCACTGCGCTGTTCTGAAGTGAGACGTAATGATGTGAGGATGTCCTCTGCCTCATCACCCATTGTATAAATGAGAGTGTTCATTTCCCTTACAAAAAATAACTGCAGTACATTGAAGTACAACTGCAGTAAAACTGCAGTACAAAGTAGTATAACTGCAGTACAATGAAGTACAACTGGAGATTTGCAGTATAATGGAGTATATGACTGCAGTTCATTAAAGTTCAAGAGCAGTAAAACTGCAGAACAATGAAGTGCAACTGTAGATTTGCAGTATAATGAAGTACAGATACAATATAACTGCAGTTCAGTGATACGCTCAAATGTATCTGAAGATTTCAGATGCAAAAACGTCTAAGTCTGATTAAATTTATTTTATTTTATTTATTTTTTATGAGCATTTTTTAAATAAAGCTCCTATGATTAGGTTCAGTAAATTCACTTTAATAGCAATGAGGTTCTTTTCATTGCCATTAAAGTCTTCTTGTATAGGCTATGTACTGCAGTATTGTGCAACATGTAGCAAGTGCTGTGATTACAGACTTGGCAAATGTTCATTTATTTTTTATTTTATTTATTTATTTATTTTTTGTAACATAGATTTCCTATAAAATATTCGTACAAAAATATTTTTGTACAAAAAAATATTTGCCTATGGAATATTTCACCCGCACAGATTAATAGCCCGCGCGTGAGATCTTCCTTCGCGCCAACGGTCGTTGATTACTTGTAACGGTAAATCAGCGTCTTTTCCGTAGTGTCTACTGCAGGATAGATATAAAAGTATAAAATACGTTTTGGTTTGACAACATCGTTCATATGTTAACTATCACAATTAAAGCTCAAAGACATAACAACATTACACCCCGAGACCATTCACAAGTGTGACAAAAGAGAAGAAACGTTTTCCCGAAGAAGTTCATCAGGCGAGGTGGAGCGAGTCATCCGGTTTAGCGGTGAGTAAGTCTAATGTCCTCATATATCTTTAGTTATGATTTTAGAGAGATGTAAAGAGACTTCACGGATATATCTTATTCAATCCGCTGAGATGAGAGGAAAATGAGAGGAAAGCCGCTTCAGTACTGATCTGTAGTACTAGCGCACGCAGGTCTGTGCGCGAGGAGCTTATGATACACAGAACACACAGAGCACAAGTCTGATAGAGAGACAAAACCACTGGTTTAATCCTGTTTTACTACACTTTTGCTATAATAAAACAAATCATAATTATATTATAAAACCTTAAAATCTAATCTAATAAAACATCAAAATCTCAATCCAACCAATGACAACCCTGTGTATAGATTCATTTAATTATGCAGAGGATCAGCAATCTGTAGAAATTAGTCATGTCATTGTCCAGCTCAGTTTAGTTCTCATTCCAATAGCATCAGTACATAATTTATAATAATATAATGAACAAAATTGCTCTGGATATACTGTGTATTTGTTTGTTTGTTTCTAGGAGAGCATCAACCCCTAATTGACATGAGGAAAAAATCATTGAAAAGTGTTCAGCGTACAGTGTACTCCTGTTTGCTACAGAGGAAGCATTAGGAAAGAGAGAAGAGAGAAAGTGAAAAGGCACTCAACAGATGTTGGTGAGACTTTATTTCTGGAAATGCATTAAAGGTCACTCACATTCTAGTTAGCCACAAATGTAAACCTGATTTTAGATAGTCTTTAAATGAGATCCATAACTCCAGCTACTTGTAGGCCTACAGTCCTGTATATTTCACACTAAATTGTGATGCAGCCTGAATCATAATCACACCATGGTCATTTGTTGGCCAGAGGAGAACTGATCCCTAAACTAAACATACTTTCTCCCAAGGTTTTTTATCCCTCTATTCTGTCACCTGATGGAGTTTGGGTTCCTTGCCACAGTCGACTTTTGGCTTGCTTATTTGGGGACACATAATATTCAGCAATATTATTGATCTGACTCCACTGACACTATTGGATGAGGACTGAACTGAGCTAGATAATGACACCACTGTTTTCTGCACAACTGCTATGTAGATGCATTGGAATTATTATATATTTCATGATTTTTATATAGTTATTGAAATAACTGAGTCAATATTGATTTCAACTGAACTTTTTACTGTTTAGAGCTGCTTCACAGCAAAAGTGAATTCTGTTTGCATCATTTTTCATTTATCACTGTAAAGCAGCTTTGAAACAATCTGTATTTCATAAAGCACCATATAAATAATGGTGACTTGACTTAAATTGGTTCAGATCTTCTAAAAAATGTGCATGAAACACAGGCAACCTGAATAAACATAAAAACTGTTTATTAATGATAACTGTATTTGCCTTTGTTTTATGTTAAATTTCTTAGTAATATCTGACAATATTTAGTATTGCTATACACAAAAAAGAATAAATCAGGATTTTTTATTATTATTATTTATTTATTTTATTTTTTTTCACAGCACTTTACACCAGCATTTATGTTCAGTAGCGTGATAAGAGAGAAAGTAGTGCACCATGTGTCAAAAATTTGATTTATTGCCCCTCATAAAATTCCACCCCCCACCCCCCTTACTGGACACATGTTTTGGACACCTGTTTGTACACCCCCACCCATCTAAATGGGGCCATCTGTTTTTATCCAGTCCAGCGAACGAAAGGAATTTATGACTGTTTTGGGAAATGTGTTTTTGTGTGTGGGGGCGTTGAAACTGTTAAAAACTATGTGCTTTAAACTTTAAATTGTGAAACAGTGTTAAATGGGATAAAGGGAAGTTTTTATTAAAGTTTTTCACACACACATCAAGAAAAAACATCTGTAAAACAAGTCAAGACGAGCTAGCATTGTTAAAACAATTTAAACTAGTTAGAGTTTGTTACAAGTTAAATAAAAAGAAGAAGAGGTGAACGTGTTCGTTCATCTAAAACAAACAAAGCATCTGACACGTTAGTTAAAACAATAGCATAACATTACAAGTTAAATAATATAGTTGACTTATCTTACCACCTTCTAAAACAAAAAAAGCATCTGACACGTTCGTTAAGTAAGATACTTGTCAAAATCTTCTAGTCTAACATACAATTTAAAAAAGGTAGGTTAGAGTTTGTTACAAGTTAAAGAAAATAGAGCCGACTTATCTTACCGTGGTGTAAAAGAAAAATATCAGACCGTTAAGTAAGCTACTCATCAAAATCTTGTAACATTACAATTTAAAAGCTAGCGTTTGTTACAAGTTAGAAAAGAAAAGAAGGGAAAAAAATAACTGTTATCTAAAATAAATAAATAAATAAAAAGAGTAGACTATCTTACGCTGATCCTCACAGGACCGTGTCAAAACTCAGAATGAGCTTAGGAGCGCTGAGGTCAGACCACACCTACATCACCGCCCTTAACACCTTAAGGAGAGACCGACGCAAAGATTTAAAAGAATTAAACAAAGTAATGTTTTAACATTAGAACGAACGTTATTTTTAATAAATCTTTAGCATTTCAATTAATGAAACAATTCAACATCCATCCTAATCCTTTTCACTTTAAATTAGGTTAGTCTAGTTTTTCCTTTTAAACAAACATCTCCTAAGCCACAGGAAAATGTTGTTTGTCTTGTTTTATTTTATTTAAGTAGCATAAATCCTTTAATGGGTTTTTGATTTTTGTCAAGCTTAAGACTTCTGACGTGCTACATAAACCAGACTTTTTTCACTTTAAAAATTAGGTTACACAAGTTTTTTTTTTTGTTGTTGTTTGTTTTCTAAACATTAACCTCTAAGCCACAGGAAAATGTTGCTTATTTTATTTTATTTACTTTAGTTTAGTTATTCGCACTTAATTTAGTAATTCCATTCCATTTACACTTCTATTTTTGACAATCTTAAAACTTGCGGTGGGGCATATCAGTTTGAAGACGTATACACCATAGTTACAATATCAAGATGACTCAGAATGGTAACATCCGGGGCCCAGTCAAACCACACCTACAACCACCCCTACACCGGAGGAGAGACCGCAAAGACTTATTTTTAATAAATCTTTTAAATTTCTTAATTAATGAAACCATTCAGCCTAAAACTTTTCACTTTAAAAATATGTTAGCCTATACAAGTTTTCTTCTAAACAATCACATCTAAGGCACAGGCTAGTTATTCACACTTAATTCACCTATTCCTTTAATCGACCTTTGATTTTTGTCAAGTTTAAGACTTCTGACGTGTTATATAACCCAGACTTTTTCACTTTTAAAAATTAGGTTACACAACTTTTCTTCTAAACAATCGCCTGTAAACCACAGGAAAATGTTGTTTGTTTTATTTTATTTAAGTAGCATAAATCCTTTAATGGGTCTTTGATCTTTGTCAAGTTTAAGACTTCTGGCGTGCTATATAACCCAGACTTTTTTTCACTTTAAGAATTGTTACACAACTTTTTCTTATAAAAATCACCTCTAAGCCACAGGAAAAATGTTGTTTGTTTTGTTTTGTTTGATTTAATTTTATTTAGTTATTCACACTTAATATGGTTATTCCTTTAATCTGTCTTTTGGTTTTTTTATCAGTCTTAAAACTTGCGATGTGGTATAACAGTGAAAACGCACGTATGCGCGTACAAATATCTAACAGGAATGAAACCAAATGTTTTCGGTTCATACCGCGTAATAAATCAAGACAGGATTTCTTATCAGTTAAAACAGACGTAGAACGTGTAAACTTTTACAACATAACACGAAATACAAGATATCGTGGCTCACGCATCGCAATGAAACGAGAGAAGGTTTGAAGATGGCGTGCAGAATTTGTGACACTGTGCTATAGGGTAGCCTATCGGTTAAAACACATTCACGCAGCCTACAAATATTTAACAGGAATGAAAGCAAATGTTTTTGTTTCATACCGCGTAATAAAATCAACACAGTATTCCTCTTTGATTTCTCGCCGTAACACTTGTGGTGTGTTATCTATCAGTTGAAACAGATGCACAACGTCTAAACTTTTACAACATACTATGAAAGGCAAATATCTCGTCTCGCGCAGTGCAACGAAACAAGAACGCGATGGGTGTCTGGGATGAATGATTATGCGTTCATACCGCCGTACTGTTTTTCAAAAGATTGTAAAAACATCTAAATTAATTTTATGGGGTTGTTTTATAATTGTAATCTAGTGAGTTTGGAGGGATCTGGCGATTTGAACGGTGGTGTTGTGTCAGACAAAGTAGACATCCATGTTAACCATTTTATGGCATGCACCTGCAAAGTTCAGTGACTGGTCAAAGGATGTGTGGCCTTTTGAACCTTTTTACGACACATATCTGGTTAAGTTAAAACAAGATGACGAAAAGCAGCATGAAGTTAAGTTTTGTAGATTTTAGATCTTTCTAAAACCGCGATGCTCTAAAGCAAGGATTAGAAGTCCTCTGATGAATGCAAAGGTGGTTACAGAAATTTTTCTTGATGAATTAGACCTAAATTAGACTAAAAATTAGACGTCATAAGGTTGTTTGCAACAAAAGTACATCCTAAACAAGGTGCTACAAATGTCTCACAGAATCTTTACAAGATCTACAATGTCTCAACTCGTTATTCTGTTCTCTGACTTCATAATGTCTTTATTTAAAACATTTAGCAAGCTTTTATCCGAAGCGACTTACAAATGAGGAAATGTTGAGGGGGTAAGCGATGTGACGAGTTGTTTGTTATCAATTTAATAATAATTAATATTTAATAAGAAACGATCTTGTATCTTATATCTGATACAATATAATAATGTATATATAATGTAAAGTAAATGTCTCGAATGAAGATGCAATATTTTATTAAATCAACCAAATTTGCAGAAATATTGACTTATATGAACAAAGAGGATGCTAACGATCCAAAGCGTATAACGCCATAAGCGTAGGCCTAACAATTACAATTAGGTGGGGAAATAAGATAAGGATGGTGAAACTGTGGTAAACAAATTCAAACAGAAAGAGCGAACAAAGTCATGGAAACATATAAAATTGTTCTGGTTTCAAAGTGTAAGGTAATGAAGAAATTTACTGTTTATATCTCACAACGGTGTGACGAGATCTAGAACAGTAGCGTCATTAAATATGTAAGTAGATGAAAAATATAAACTAGAATGCAGCTCTGATGTGACTTATCTCAGTAATAAACAATCGCATTTGCTAACTAACTATCGGAAATTATGACATGTTAAAACGTGTCGGTATAATGCAGATGAGGACAAAAACTGCTTACCGCATGTTTTCATAAAAAGAAGAACAAAATATTAAGACATCTGTCAGACCTAAAACACCGGTATCAAAGTATTGGTGTGGACAGAATAAAAACGACATGAATCATTGCGCCTTTCGCTTAAAATGACTTATCAACTGTAAGTCGTTTACCTAACTATTGTTTAGAGACATACGCAAAAGAAACACGTATCTGTGTATGTGCTGTGAAATGCGTAAATTTAAGTGTTGTATAGGTAACAGAAAAACACAAACACTCGCTTTTTGTGCTCGGTTCGTCTTGTGACCCCACATCGTAGTCAGACAAGAAAGATTACCTGAAAGAAATATCATTTGTTTAGTCTTAAGCAGTGTCGTGTAGAAGGACTGTCATTTAATTGATCAATAAAAATCAATTCTGTTGTTGTATTTCTTTTGAGAGTTCAACCCTGTTAACCCTAATTACAGAACTATGCAATATCGGAAAATGATCAGACAAGTCTGAATATAAAACACCAGATTTAATTTCTTCACTTAGAGAATTTGTCAAATTTGTTGAATTTTCCTTAACTCTTGCAGGTTTATGAATAAGAGGAAAATAATAACTAGAATAAAGAATATTAAGAAAATCTACAGTAAGGATATCAAATTTCTCGGAACCCCCAACTATGTTACCGTGGCGAAGAATAATTATTTTGTCCTTCCTCGATCCATCTCAGCTATCATTGAGGTTTTGTCTGTCTGTCTGTCTTTTGGCCAGGTTTTTGATTGAATGTATCGTTTTAAGGTGTGCAGAATGCGTTAGATCAGTGTATGAACTATATGCGTGATGGATATTTATGTGTTTTGAACATATTTTCAAGTTCGGTGTATGTTTCTGTTTGAGAACTTGTTGGTAATTCACATGTTGTGAACTTGCAGACAACATTCTATTTGACAGCGCTTAATGGATATGAGTTTTATACTATTTGATAAATGTTTTATAAACCGTTTTCATAAGAGGAATATATTGAAGTGGTCGTTTAATAAGTTTGAAATGTTTTATTGTTCCTGTTTAAGAGTGTAATATTCAGCATACTGTAAATAAAGCAGTTAAATGAGCACATAGTATTATTTCAACTAATTCCATGTTAACAAACAGTATGTACTTCAGCGGTTCTTTGTGTGATTTCATAATAAAAGCATCTAAATTGTTAACAAACTATTATTTTTTATATTAAAACTTAATAAAAACGTTCAGTAACGCACAGTTGTGTAAGACACGAACCAAAACATCACGTTAATATGTTATCAGTCCTTTTACACATATTATGTGCGCTATCGATTTTAAGAGTGTGGTTTATCGTGTATGCAGATTATATTTTAAAGTTGTTAAGCCAAATCAACGAGTTTATAAGGTTTATTGGTTTATTCTTTCTACAGGCTTATACTTTAGAGATGTAGAACACATCCACGTTTATGTGTAGGCTATTCAACATCGTTCGGTCGTGACTCGTACACGACATGAAGGATCGATGAATGAAACTGTGACCACAAACATCATCAGGTTAAATGAACAAAAGACGATACGCATTCACACGGTTAAATTTATTTGGATGTTTCACTGATATAAAATAACCCTGAGTTGTTAGAAAACAGATGTACACTGACATCACTGTGAGATGACTTAAGGAGACGATGAACCGGTTCGTTGAACCGAACTGTGGGAAAGAATCGATTCGCTGAAATGAATCAGACTTTGCATCACTAACAGAGATCGTACAAAAAAAAAATTTAAATAAATAAATACAAAAATAAAAAAACTAAAGGGGTTGTAACATCACAACACGGAAGACGCGTATTCTTCACAAAAAGTGTAGAAATGCGAGTCTTTTTATATAGGGTATCTGAGCGTGCGTATAATCAGAAGTCCGAAGATTTAGAGCTCTGTCACGTATGAGCATTTTGGGATATGGATCCCCGACGGCCATGTTTGAAGTCTGAGGTGCATGCTGGGTATTGTAGTTCGCAGACCTGAAAGTCCGCGACGTTTGAATAAGGTATTAGTCACACGTGTTCAATTTAACATCTTTGTAAAAACAAAAATAAAAATAATTGTTAAAACGTATTTAGCCTAAACAAATATATATATATATATATATATATATATTACGGGTGTCAACGTTAACGCGTTAACGCATGCAATTAATCTAAAATCTTTAACGCGTTAATATTTTTTTAACGCAAATTAATCATGTGATAATGCTTCACCCCAACCAGCGTGGAAGGTTATCTATCATTGTGTGATGAGGTCACAGCGAACCAGTGTTGCCAGGGTAACGGCACAAGTGGGCTATTTTGAAAATACAGTCGCGGGAAAAATTACAGAGCCGCGGGTTGCGTTTTTTTTTTTTTTGCGCTACTTTTATAATGTACCGCGGCCGCCCAAAGTGTATATAGACAAATGAAAATTAAAATAGATCCTTTTACTAATGTGTATTATACTTGGAATGTATACCTGGCAACTTAAGAATGGAGAGGCGGTTATAACATCACAAATAACGTGAGTTTCAGCCAGAGCACACGTTAAGGCTTTTACACAGCAGAAATAAACATGACAACAGCCACTATAGATTATACAAGATAATAAACACACGATTACGATAGGATATGGTTTGTATATGATTTTCTTGAGATGAATGTGTACATCTGAAATGCTAATTTGTGCAGTGATATAAAAGGCTATAAATAGCATATTTTAACAACGGTAAACGACCAAATTCCACATGTGATCGCAAAAGGAAGTTATTACACTCGATGGTGGTTTGAAGTGAGTTCTGAGTAAAAGTGTACTATTAACTCATAAATTGTCTAATGAAGCATGATGCTAATGTTAGCGCTAATGCACCTGCAGAACAGGTCCAATTCTTCTTCTTAATCCATTTTTCATCATACTTCACGTAAGGTCGCAAGAAAATGTTTTGTTGTATTTATTTAGAAATACTTTTGATAATAGTTGGGTAAATGTAAACTGGGATTCAAGCGATGTGGCTTGGTAAACGTTTTATTGCCAGTATAAAGACTGATAATGGCTGAATAAAAACAAATGAATAATGATAAAAGAATAATAAGGATTATGTCTCATACCTGGCAGAGGTGTGAAAGGTTCTGTTTCCTTAAACTAGTTTGTCATGCATTTCATTTCAGCACCTTTTTAAATCCTAGTATTTTAAATGTGCGATTAATCATGATTAATCACAGTCCATGACTGTGATCAACGCGATTAAATTTTTTAGTCGATTGACAGCACTAATATATGTATATATATATATATAAGAAGAATACGATATACTCATGGTAAAACATAAAAACATACTTGACATGTATATGTTGAAATGGAGCACCCGTTGTTGTGTTATTTCGTGAAATAGCATTAGGATTCGGTTGTGTGTTCTTGAAATCAAATCTTAAGAAAAAGTCAGTCAGTCCCATCTGCTATCTGAATATTCAGTCTGTCTTCGTCGTGAAATTATGAACCCGCCATCAGCACCATTCTGGAGAATGTGTGTTGTGTTAAGACAGTTTGCTTCACGACCCCCAAGTTTGTTGTGTTCGCTACCTCTGCATGTCTTCATCTAATTGAACGTTACCAGTATTTTTAATGACTGTTAGCTCACGCCTGTATTTTCTAGTTTCATCATAAACTAGGTAAGCAGGGGCCTTGTAATAATATGTTGAACATCTGATAAGTTGGTCAATCACACATCTTACTGCGGCGCTATAATACATTTTCTGCAGTGGTTGTACTTGTTGTTAGAATGCTTCAAATTGGGTCCAGGCTTGTTTTATGAGCGTACCCTTGTTTTTCAAACTAGTCTTAAGTGATATTGTTCACATTTTTAGTGTTAAACAAGTTAATGACCTCTTTCATCATCCATACTTGTAATAATGCATAAGTAATTTCATTATAGGGTTTCAGCTGCAGGTAAATGATAAAACAAACTTAAGAATGTTGTTGGCAGTTTGTGGGGTGTCTGAGAAAGCTACGTGCATGCGTGAGCTAGTTTGAATGAAAAATGTTTTAGGTTAAAGATGTGATTAACTACAAACTACAAGCATCCTACAAGCATACAATAATGTTTCATGTACTCACTGGTTACTGTATACATATTCAAGAGAAATGCACAACCCCGGTTGTTTTAATCAACCTAAAGTTTTTAGTCTGTCATTATAATATCTTAAAAGAAAAGTCTTTCATACATTCTATTTTCATCTGTCCCGGGGGGTCTGTTACACAAAAAGCAACTGAGTGTGGTTGTGAATCCTATATGAAAGTTAAAAATGGCCTTTTAAATTATTTTTAACAGTAATATTGAACTTTACACACATTTGACACATACGTAACATCTTAACACATCTGTTTCAGTAAGATATTAATGTCATCACAAGACACATCAGCTTGGGTGATAAGATGGACTTGTCAAATATTTGATTGTTTCTTATATCAGTTATTTGATCAAATCGTAGTAAAATAAAACTATAAAGACCCTGTTGTTTTTATTTTAATAAAATAAAACATTATAGTGTGAAAAAATAAATATGTTGTATTTTAAACAGCATGGTTAATAATACCATTTTTCAAGTGAGAAAGAAAGTCTAATCTGTTGTAAAGATGAGACATTTTTTGCACCTTGTTTAAGATGCTCTTTTGTTGTAAACAACCTTACAACAGCTAATTTTAGTCTATTTTAGATCTAATTCATAAAGAAAAATCTCTGTAAGCGCATTGAATTCATCAGAAGATCATTTGACAACTTCAGATCCTCATCATGGTTTTAGGTGTGAAAGATCTAAAATCTACAAAACGTAACTTATTTGTTAAAACATAAGTTACATCGTTTAATCATACTGCTTTCCATCGTCTTGTTATTTCCTCTGTCAACTATTTGATCAAATCTTAGTAAAATAAACCTATAAAGACACAGTTGTTTTTATTTTAATAAAATAAAACATTATACTGTGAAAAAAAAAATGCTGCATTTAAACCCCCACGGTTAATAATAACATTTTTAAAATGAGAAAGAAAGTCTAATCTGCTGTAAAGATTCTGTGAGACATTTGTAGCACCTTGTTTAGGATGTACTTTTGTTGCAAACAACCTTATGACGTCTAATTTTTAGTCTAATTTAGGTCTAATTCATCAAGAAAAATTTCTGTAACCACCTTTGCATTCATCAGAGGACTTCTAATCTTTGCTTTAGAGCATCGCGGTTTTAGAAAGATCTAAAATCTACAAAACTTAATTTCATGCTGCTTTTCATCATCTTGTTTTAACTTCACCAGATATGTGTCGTAAAAAGGTTCAAAAGGCCACACATCCTTTGACCAGTCACTGAACTTTGCAGGTGCATGCCATAAAATGGTTAACATGGATGTCCTTTGATCACTGAACTTTAGGCAAAAAGTTCACCAGGACCGGAAGACCCCGCCGCACTCGCAGGTGCATGTTGTAAAAAAAAGGTGCAATGGACATACTTTGATCAGTGAACATCTTAGAAGAAATATCTGTTTTGATCTCTGAACTTTGTCTGACACAACACCACCATTCAAATTGCCAGATCCCTCCAAACTCACTAGATTACAATTATAAAACAACCCCATAAAATTAATTTAGATGTTTTTACAATCTTTTGAAAAACAGTACGGCGGTATGAACGCATAATCATTCATCCCAGACACCCATCGCGTTCTTGTTTCGTTGCACTGCGCGAGACGAGATATTTGCCTTTCATAGTATGTTGTAAAAGTTTAGACGTTGTGCATCTGTTTCAACTGATAGATAACACACCACAAGTGTTACGGCGAGAAATCAAAGAGGAATACTGTGTTGATTTTATTACGCGGTATGAAACAAAAACATTTGCTTTCATTCCTGTTAAATATTTGTAGGCTGCGTGAATGTGTTTTAACCGATAGGCTACCCTATAGCACAGTGTGACAAATTCTGCACGCCATCTTCAAACCTTCTCTCGTTTCATTGCGATGCGATATCTTGTATTTCGTGTTATGTTGTAAAAGTTTACACGTTCTACGTCTGTTTTAACTGATAAGAAATCCTGTCTTGATTTATTACGCGGTATGAACCGAAAACATTTGGTTTCATTCCTGTTAGATATTTGTACGCGCATACGTGCGTTTTAACTGTTATACCACATCGCAAGTTTTAAGATTGATAAAAAAAACAAAAGATAGATTAAAGGAATAACCATATTAAGTGTGAATAACTAAATAAAATTAAATCAAACAAAACAAAACAAACAACATTTTTCCTGTGGCTTAGAGGTGATTTTTATAAGAAAAAGTTGTGTAACAATTCTTAAAGTGAAAAAAAGTCTGGGTTATATAGCACGCCAGAAGTCTTAAACTTGACAAAGATCAAAGACCCATTAAAGGATTTATGCTACTTAAATAAAATAAAACAAACAACATTTTCCTGTGGTTTAGAGGCGATTGTTTAGAAGAAAAGTTGTGTAACCTAATTTTTAAAAGTGAAAAAGTCTGGGTTATATAACACGTCAGAAGTCTTAAACTTGACAAAAATCAAAGGTCGATTAAAGGAATAGGTGAATTAAGTGTGAATAACTAGCCTGTGCCTTAGATGTGATTGTTTAGAAGAAAACTTGTATAGGCTAACATATTTTTAAAGTGAAAAGTTTTAGGCTGAATGGTTTCATTAATTAAGAAATTTAAAAGATTTATTAAAAATAAGTCTTTACGGTCTCTCCTCCAGTGTGGTTTGACTGGGGCCCGGATGTTACCATTCTGAGTCATCTTGATATTGTAACTATGGTGTATACGTCTTCAAACTGATATGCCCCACCGCAAGTTTTAAGATTGTCAAAAGTAGAAGTGTAAATAAAGGAATTACTAAATTAAGTGCGAATAACTAAACTAAAGTAAATAAAATAAAATAAGCAACATTTTCCTGTGGCTTAGAGGTTAATGTTTAGAAAAAAAAAACAACAACAACAAAAAAAAACTTGTGTAACCTAATTTTTAAAGTGAAAAAAGTCTGGTTCATGTAGCACGTCAGAAGTCTTAAGCTTGACAAAAATCAAAAACCCATTAAAGGATTTATGCTACTTAAATAAAATAAAACAAGACAAACAACATTTTCCTGCGGCTTAGGAGATGTTTGTTTAAAAGGAAAAACTAGACTAACCTAATTTAAAGTGAAAAGGATTAGGATGGATGTTGAATTGCTTCATTAATTGAAATGCTAAAGATTTATTAAAAATAACGTTCGTTCTAATGTTAAAACATTACTTTGTTTAATTCTTTTAAATCTTTGCGTCGGTCTCTCCTTAAGGTGTTAGGGGCGGTGATGTAGGTGTGGTCTGACCTCAGCGCTCCTAAGCTCATTCTGAGTTTTGACACGGTCCTGTGAGGATCAGCGTAAGATAGTCTACTCTTTTTATTTATTTATTTATTTTAGATCAGTTATTTTTTCCCTTCTTTTCTTTTCTAACTTGTAACAAACGCTAGCTTTTAAATTGTAATGTTACAAGATTTTGACGAGTAGCTTACTTAACGGTCTGATATTTTTCTTTTACACCACGGTAAGATAAGTCGGCTCTATTTTCTTTAACTTGTAACAAACTCTAACCTACCTATATTTAAATTGTATGTTAGACTAGAAGATTTTGACAAGTATCTTACTTAACGAACGTGTCAGATGCTTTTTTGTTTTAGAAGGTGGTAAGATAAGTCAACTCTATATTATTTAACTTGTAATGTTATGCTATTGTTTTAACTAACGTGTAAGATGCTTTGTTTGTTTTAGATGAACGAACACGTTCACCTCTGCTTCTTTTTATTTAACTTGTAACAAACTCTAACTAGTTTAAATTGTTTTAACAACGCTAGATCGTCTTGACTTGTTTTACAGATGTTTTTTCTTGATATGTGTGTGAAAAACTTTAATAAAAACTTCCCTTTATCCCATTTAACGCTGTTTCACAATTTAAAGTTTAAAGCACATAGTTCCCCTTTCAGTCGGTCACTCCGAGTCACGTCGGATGACCGACGAAATTGGGATCTCGCCAGAGAGACCAATCCACTTCGAGTGTAACTAAACGAGCCAATGGACATTGGCATGCGATTATTGCATCCAGCTGCCGCTGATCACAGTGTGAGCATAAGAGGCAGCTGATGCACCGCATCAATTATCCTTTCGCTTCGGAGCCGAGCGGTAGTAGTGAAGCTACTGCTCCCTTTCCCAAGAAGTGTTCCTGATCGAGTGCGGGCGTTACGGTGCAGCAGCGGTGGTCACGGTGTCCGGGAGAGCAGAATCGTCTTCCCGCTGGCAGCCACACTTGGAGTGTGCGGTGGCCAAGCTCCCCTGCGTGCTTCAGCACCTCAAAAAAGAGCATTTCTAAAAGCAAATTTCTCTAAGAGAGTACACGGGTGATCGCGTCTTTTTAAAGATGTCTTATCACCCGTGCGTTTCTGGCTGTGGTCGCTTCCTGGCGCCTCAGGACGGTCACGATTGCTGCCCCACGTGTCTGGGCATTCAGCACGCTGAGGAGGCTTTCGTGGATGGCTCATGTTCTTCTTGTGGGGACATGACCATCTCGGAGTTGCGTCTTAGACTCCGCTATGTCAAACATGGCGGAGTCCCTCTGCCTCTGCCACGGTCCAGCGTGCGCGCCGCTGGGTCCGGTGGGGGCAGAGGTGATCTGAGGATTACGGTGAGGGCTTCCCCAAGTGGAGCTCCTCGCCCCTCAAGCACTCCGCAGCCGGTGGAGCTGCCGAAGGAGCGTGCTGGGCCCTCTGCTCGGGGTGCACCAGGCGTCTCCTTCGGTGGTCCCCCTGACGACCAGATGTCGATCACTGCATCGGAGGGCGGGCCCTCTCTCTTCGGGGATGACGACTCGGCTGCGCTGCCCCCTTCGGGTGTGGTAGCGTTGTCCGAGCCAGACCCAGAGATGACGGCCATGCTTTCCCGGGCCGCCGAGAATGTCGGGCTCGTGTGGAATCCACCACCGCGTCCCGATCCTTCGAGGCTGGACGAGTGGTTTCTCGGTGGGGGTCGCGCTGGTTCTCAGTGCCCCCCTCCGGTGCCATTCTTCCCGGAAGTGCACGAGGAGCTGACAAGATCGTGGAGGGCACCTTTCACTGCCCGAAACAAATCTTGTAGTTCTTCCGCTCTCACCACCCTCGATGGTGGAGCCGCTTTGGGGTATGCGGGCATCCCCTCGGTGGAACGGTCTGTGGCCATGCAACTATGTCCAACAGCCGCTTCCACCCTGTGGGGTGATCCGTGTCTCCCCTCACGGGCCTCTAAGTATTCGTCAGGTCTAACTGGCAGTGCTTATAGAGCCTGTGGGGAGGCGGCTTCCGCCCTCCACGCTATGGCGTTGCTGCAGGTCCACCAGGCCAAAGCACTGAAAGACCTGCACGAGGGTGGTCACGACCTGGCGGTTCTACATGAGCTGCGTGCTGCGACGGACCTCGCGCTACGAGCGACGAAGGTGACCGCACAGTCTCTGGGTCGTGCGATGTCCATGTTAGTGATCCAGGAGCGCCATCTCTGGCTGTGTCTTGCTGACATGAGAGAGCTGGAAAAGGTACAGTTCCTGAATGCTCCCGTGTCACATACCGGCCTTTTCGGTGACGCTGTCGAGAGCTTTGCCCAGCAGTTCTCGGCAGCCCAGAAGCAGACTGAGGCGATCAAACACATCATGCGCCGGAGGAAACCTGCTGCTTCCACTCCGGCTGCAGACCCTCAGCCTGCTCGTTGCCGTGGGCGTCCCCCTGCGGCCGCCCCCGCTCCCGCGCAGCCGCAGCAGCCTTCCACTAGGCCGCGTCGTGGAGCCGGTCGCAGGCAGGACGCCCAGCCCGTCCAGGCCCCCGCCAAACCTGGCGTCAAGCGCAAGTGCAAGAGGCCCTGAGACGGGCGACCCAGAGATGGAGGAGACTGCTCTTCGGGAGATGGTGACCGCACCACTCCCTCCCCCGGTGGAGGGCCGGGTGGAGAATCCTGTGTTTCAGTTTGTTTTTGTTCCGCCGCTGGCCCAGCAGCCAGCGGTACCCGAAACATCAGTAAAAGAGCGGTTTCCTCAATCTCTGGGTCTCAAGAGGAGGAGAGTGGTGATCCGTGCATCACAGGATCGCTTCCCTCCATCTCTCTCGCCAGCAGGCAGCAGGTGGTTGCCCAAGAGCACCCCTCCTGCCCATTCGTGGAGGCAGGTAAGGGCAGTAGCACTCCATTCCCCGCTTCAAGTCGTCAAACGCCGGGCTGTCACAACCCTCAAGCCGGGTTCCTGTGTCTCCTCCCACGCGAGGAGAAATCAGGTGAGTGCTACACTACACACCCAGACCCCGCCCCCTGCCGTCACAGGCCAGGCCGTCACAGGCCCTGGGGCCGGTCCCTGTGTTCCACCTCGCTGCCCCACCGCGGGCGCGTCGGTGGCCCCGTTGGTTCCACTGGTGCGGTCTCTCGGAGCCTGGTTAGCGCTCCCCAGCCCGTCCCGGTGGCTCCTGCAGACCATCAGACTCGGCTATGCGATTCAGTTCGCCCGGTGTCCCCCCAAGTTCAGGGGCATCTGGTTCACTTCAGTCAAAGCCGTCGATGCCCCTGTCTTGCTCGCGGAGATTGCAGTCCTACTGGCGAAGGATGCAATAGAGCCGGTCCCTCCAGCCGATATGAGGTCGGGGTTTTACAGCCCTTACTTCATTGTGCCCAAGAAAAGCGGTGGGTTACGACCGATCTTGGATCTGCGAGTTTTGAACCGTGCACTTCACAAGATGCCGTTCAAGATGTTGACGCAGAAACGCATTTTTGGATGCGTCCGTCCCCTAGATTGGTTTGCAGCGATCGACCTGAAGGACGCGTACTTTCATGTTTCGATTCTTCCGCGGCACAGGCCATTCCTGCGATTCGCGTTCGAAGGTCGGGCATATCAGTACAAGGTCCTGCCCTTCGGGCTGTCCCTCTCGCCTCGTGTCTTCACCAAAGTCGCAGAGGCGGCCCTTGTTCCCCTGAGAGAATAGGGTGTGCGCATTCTCAACTACCTCGACGACTGGCTCATACTTGCACAGTCTCGAGAGCTGTTGTGCGCACACAGGGACCTGGTGCTCAGGCACCTCAGCCAGTTGGGCCTTCGGGTCAATTGGGAAAAGAGCAAACTCGTGCCAACGCAGAGGATCTCTTTTCTCGGCATGGAGTTGGATTCGGTCAACCAGACAGCACGCCTCACCCAGGAACGTGCTCAGTCGGTGCTGAACTGCCTCAAGACTTTATCAGGCAGGACAGCGGTCCCACTGAAACTCTTTCAGAGGCTCCTGGGGCATATGGCTGCAGCTGCGGCTATAGTTCCGCTCGGTCTGCTCCATATGAGACCGCTTCAGCACTGGCTCCATGGCCGAATCCCGAGGTGGGCGTGGAAACGCGGTACTCACCGGGTTCAGATTACACCGGCCTGCCGCAAGACCTTCAGCCCGTGGTCAGATCCCTCGTTCCTTCGGGCAGGAGTGCCCCTGGAGCAGGTATCCAGGCATGCTGTGGTATTCACGGATGCCTCAGCCACCGGCTGGGGTGCCACGTACAACGGGCACGCAGTATCAGGGGTTTGGACGGGCCCCCTTTTGCGTTGGCATATCAATTGCCTCGAGTTGCTGGCAGTACGTCTTGCCCTGTGCCGCCTCAGAGGGCGCCTTCGGGGCAGGGACGTTCTGGTCCGTACAGACAACACTGCGACCGTTGCGTATATCAACCGGCAAGGCGGTTTGCGCTCCCGTCGCATGTCGCAACTCGCCCGCCACCTCCTCCTCTGGAGTCAGAAGCATCTGAGGTCCCTTCGTGCCATCCACATCCCAGGAGTGTTCAATCAGGCGGCCGACGAGCTGTCTCGAGCGGCACTTCCTGGGGAGTGGAGACTCCATCCCCAGGCGGTCCAGCTGATTTGGAGTCGGTTCGGAGTTGCTCAGGTAGACCTGTTTGCATCTCCGGAAACCACCCACTGCCAGTGGTTCTACTCCCTGTCCGAGGCAACGCTCGGCACGGATGCACTGGCACACAGCTGGCCCCAGGGCTTGCGCAAGTATGCGTTTCCCCCAGTGAGCCTGCTAGCACAGACGCTGTGCAAGATCAGGGAGGACGAGGAGCAGGTCCTGTTAGTGGCTCCATATTGGCCCAACAGGACCTGGTTCCCGGAACTCATGCTCCTCGCGACAGCCCCTCCCTGGCCGATTCCTCTGAGGAAGGATCTGCTTTCTCAGAGATGGGGCACCCTCTGGCACCCGCGTCCAGACTTGTGGAAACTTCATGTGTGGTCCCTGGATGGGACGCGGAGGTTCTAGGTGACCTGCCCCAGGAGGTAGCGCTCACTATCGCTTCAGCACGAGCACCGTCCACAAGACGGGCCTATGCGCTGAAGTGGAACCTGTTCGTCGAATGGTGTTCCTCTTACCAGGAGGACCCCCGGAGATGTTCGATCAGAGCCGTGCTTTCCTTTTTGCAACAAGGGTTGGAGCGTAGGCTGTCCCCCTCCACCCTTAAGGTATATGTTGCTGCTATTTCTGCCCACCACGACCCCATAGAGGGGAGGTCGGTGGGGAAGCACGATCTGGTCGTCAGGTTTCTTAGGGGGGCCAGGAGGTTAAATCCTCCGAGGCCTCCCTCCCTTCCCTCTTGGGATTTGGCTTTGGTGCTAAGAGCCCTACAAACTGCCCCCTTTGAGCCATTGCAGTCAGTCGAGTTGAAGTTTCTTTCTATGAAAACCCTACTCCTGACTGCATTGGCCTCAATCAAGAGGGTGGGGGACCTGCAGGAATTTTCGGTCGACGAGTCGTGCCTTGAGTTTGGGCCGGCTGACTCCAGTGCAACACTGAGGCCCCGGCCCGGCTATGTGCCCAAGGTTCCAACACGCCCTTCAGGGACCAGGTAGTGAGCCTGCAAGCGCTGCCCCTGGAGGAGGCAGACCCAGCCCTAGCTTTGCTCTGTCCTGTACGCGCACTGCGTCAGTACGTGGATAGAACTCAGAGCTTCAGGACCTCAGAACAGCTCTTTGTCTGTTACGGAGGACAGCAGAAGGGGAAGGCTGTCTCCAAGCAGAGGATGGCCCAATGGATAGTGGATGCCATCACCTTGGCCTACGAAGCACAAGGTGTGTCCTGCCCGCTCAGGTTGCGTGCTCACTCCACTAGGGGTGTCGCATCGTCCTGGGCGCTGGCTCGTGGTGCCTCGCTAGCAGACATCTGTAGAGCTGCGGGTTGGGCGACTCCCAACACGTTCGCTAGGTTTTATAGCCTACGTGTCGAACCGGTTTCCTCCTGTGTTCTCACCTCAAACGGGTAGTGGCACTGAGAGGGCCGGCTCAGAGTCGGCTTGCGGCGTCCTTACGCCTAATTCTCCAGAGAGTTCCTTAACCAGGCAAACCCTGTTGAGTCCTCCAGCACTCCGGCGTCCGGACGCGGCGGGGCGTCCGGCGCCAGGCCTTCAGCCAATGAATTCTTGAAATCTGGTGCGAGGCTAGTGCCCATATGAGAGACCCTGTCGGGATCCCATATGTGTATTCCACGGTATGCTTATTAGAGCCGTGTTTCCCCTGGCGGACCACGTTCTGCCATCTCTAAAGATGCAGCCTGAGCCATCTCAGAGACTTCCATGTGCAATAGGGCCCTTCGGGGTTACTTCACATGTCTGAATGTCACTTAACCCCCTCTGGGAGGAGGTGACTCCGCAGTGTGCCTCTTCCAAGTGGAAGGGCACGCTTCCCAGTGTTATCCTAGTCCTACTGTTTGGGTTGCTCAAGGAACACCAGTAGTTGACCTTCTCTGTGTAGAGCCCGGTCCTATCGTCTGCCTTATAGGAAGGGTCAGGAGCCCTACACAGGGCACTGGAAGGGGCAGCTCCTGTGGCGCTTTGGTAGGGATCCCAATTTCGTCGGTCATCCGACGTGACTCGGAGTGACCGACTGAAAGGGGAACGTCTCGGTTACGTATGTAACCCTCGTTCCCTGAAGGAGGGAACGGAGACGTCACGTCCCGTCGCCACAGTCGCTGTACCACCGCTGAGCTGCCGGGTCGCCGGCTCGGCTCCTCAGCGAAAACATAATTGATGCGGTGCATCAGCTGCCTCTTATGCTCACACTGTGATCAGCGGCAGCTGGATGCAATAATCGCATGCCAATGTCCATTGGCTCGTTTAGTTACACTCGAAGTGGATTGGTCTCTCTGGCGAGATCCCAATTTCGTCGGTCATCCGACGTGACGTCTCCGTTCCCTCCTTCAGGGAACGAGGGTTCCCTATCTGTCGCTCACTACGAGTTATGTCGTGACGACATAGGGGATTTACTTGGAAGCCCCAATCATCTCTGACTTTAAGAGAAAACGCCAATGAATATTGGCTAGTGGATTTTGCATACCTGAGCCACACCCAGCCCTCGCGGGTATAAATAGGCGGCAGGTGCATCCACTCATTAGATTTTTGCTTCGGAGCCGAGTGGATGAACGTGTTGATCTCCACAAAGCCTTTCATCATCTGTCTGGAAGCTGTTCTGGTTGGCGTTACGGTGCGAACAGCGGTGTCCCTGTCTGCAGCGATTCCCCTGGGCACTTCAACTAAAAGAGCAATTTCCTAAAAGAGCAAATCACGGTCGGTTCGCGTCTTTTTAAAGACGCCGTTCCGGCCATGTCCTCTTGGTTGCGGTCGTTTCCTATCCTCCGTCGACAGGCACGATCGTTGTCTTCAGTGTCTGGGCATCCAGCACGCTGAAGCTGCGATCGTGGATGGTTTATGCGCTCGTTTTGAGCGTGTAACCATGACAGTGCTGCGATCGCGCCTCTCTATCCTCACGGGGATGAGAGAGGCTCCCTCTGTCACTACCCGCGCTGGCTTCTCTGCTACGAGCAGAGAACCATCGGGTAGTGCTCTGGGCGATCTGAGGATTACAGTGAGAGCTTTTCCGCCGGGCCAGTCCCCACGGACCTTTCACTCCTCCCGCAGCAGCTGTTCTGTGCGGCTCGCCGGTGATTCTGCTGTGCCGTCTTACGGCGCGCTCAGCGTTTCATTCGGCGCGCCGATAGAGGATCAGATGTCGATAGCTGCATCGGGGGATGGGCAATCGTCCTCTGAGGATGAAGATTCGGCGGGGCTGCACCCCTCGGGGGTCGCGGCCGCCGCCGAATCGGACCCAGAGTTGACGGCCGTGCTTTCCCGGGCCGCCGCGAGCATCGGGCTGGAGGCGTGCACACCTCTCAGTCCCGAGTCCTCGCGGTGAGATGATTGGCTCCTTGGCACGGGCCGTGGCTCGCGACCACGCCCTGCCCTGGTCCCTTTCTTCCCGGAAGTGCACGAGGAGCTGATGAAGTTGTGGACGGCCCCTTTTTACAGCCAGAAGCGGCTCGTTTGTCTCCCCCATCCTCGCTACCCTCGATGGCGGGGCGGCTAGGGGGTACGTTGACATTCCCCAGGTGGAGAGGGCGGTTGCGGTGCACCTGTGCCTGCAAAACGCCGCCACTTGGTGGAATCGTCCTCGTCTCCCATCCAAAGCCTGTAAGCTTTGACCGCTCTCGCGGTCAAAGCTTACAGTGCTGCGGGCCAAGCTGCCTCTGCTCGGCATGCCATGGCTATCCTGCGAGTACACCAAGCCAAGGCATTAAAATGCACGAGGGTAGTACCAACCCGAGGTTGAAGCAGGACCTGTGTTCGACGACTGACCGTGCCCTACGGGCAACGGAAGTCACAGTGCAGTCCCTTGGGAAGGCGATGTCCACATTTGTGGTCCAAGAGCGCCATCTATGGTTCAGCCCTGCTGAGACGAGCGATGTCGACAGTGCGCTTTCGACACTCCTGTCTCCCAGGCTGGACTGTTCGGCGACACTGTCGAAGACTGTGCCCAGCAGTTCTCGGCAGTACAGAGGCAGACCGAGGCCATCCAACACATCTTGCCCCGGCGTGATGCGTCATCTGCCACCGCTCCGCTGCAGGGCAAGCCCTGGTCTGCTTGTCGCTGTGGGCGCCCTCCTGTGTTCCCCAGAGCCGCTCCGCCCCATGCTGAGGTAACACCTAGGCCGGTGCGTTGAGCCTCTCGCAGGAGCACAGCGCCCCCTGTGTCCCAGCCGGCCCCTAAGTCAGCCAGGAAGGTGACAAAGCGGCCCTGACACAGGCAACCCGGAGATGTGGGAAGCTGCTCTTTCTTGGGAGATGGCGAGGACAGCGCCGCTCCTTCCCCCGGAGGAGGGCCGGGTGGAGAATCTTCTGTTTCTGTTCCGCCGCTGGCTCAAGGACCAGCGGTACCCACATTGTCAAAGAAAGAGCAATTTCCTTTTCCTCCGGGTCCTCAGGCTCGCGGGTCGACAATGAGCGACGCGATGCCTCCTCACTCTCGCCCACGAGCCCCCTCTCTTTTGCCAGTAGCCAAGAAGTTGCGGTTGGGAGACGCAATGCCTCTCCACGCATCTCTGGCCAGTCCCTCCGGGGATGCGGGGAGTTCTGCTGTGATCGGTCAGAACGCGATGCCTTCTGGGCTATCCAGCTCAACTCCCTGCCGCTGCACCACCGCGGGTATGTCGATTGTTCCCTTGGTGCCACTCGCACGGAGTTTGGGGGCGTGACTTGCGCTGCCCAACCCGTCCCGCTGGCTCATTCGCACAGTCCGACTCGGCTATGCGATTCAGTTCGCCAGGCAACCTCCCAAGTTCAGCGGCGTTCTCGAGATTTCGGTGGCAGACCGAGACGCACCTGTCTTGCGTGAGGGGATTGCTGTCCTCCTGGCAAAGGATGCAATCGAGCCAGTCCCTCCAGCCGAGATGAGGCAAGGGTTTTACAGCCCCTACCTCATCGTACCCAAGAAAGGCGGTGGCCTTTGGCCAATCCTGGATGCACCTAGCCCCAGGATTGGTTTGCAGCGGTCGACCTGAAGGACGCTTACTTTCGTGTCTCGATATGGCCTCGACACAGGTCGTTTCTACGGTTTGCGCTCGAGGGTCAGGCAGGGAAGTACAGTGTTCTCCCCTTCTGGCTGTCCCTGTCCCCCCGTGTCTTTACAAAAGTCACGGAGGGCGCTCTTGCCCCGCTATGGGAAGTGGGCATCAGGATCCTCAACTATCTCGAGCATGGCCCGCGTGCAAGAACAGTTGTGTGATGACAGGGACCCAGTGCTCCGGCACTTAGCCAGCTGGGGCTTCAGGTCAACTGGGAAAAGAGCAAGCTCTCCCTCATGCAGAGAATCTCTTTTCTCGGTGTGGAGTTAGACTCGGTGAGTATGATGGCGCGTCTCACTAACGAGCGTGCCCAGTCCGTGCTGAACTGCCTGAGTTCCTTCAGAGGCAGGACGGTGGTACCACTGAAACCCTTTTCAGAGGCTCCTGGGGCATATGGCATCCGTAGCCGCAGTCTCGCCGCTTGGATTGCTTTATATGAGACCACTTCAGCACTGGTTACACTCCCGAGTCCTGAGATGGGCATGGCGCCGCGGTACACTTCGTGTGAACATCACACAGGAGTGTCGCCGCTCCTTCAGCCCCTGGACGGACCTTGCCTTTCTACGGGCCAGGGTGCCCCTAGAACAAGTGTCCCGGCATGTTGTTGTCACGACAGATGCCTCCAGCACGGGTTGGGGCGCTACATGCAACGGGCAGGCAGCCTCAGGGCTCTGGACAGGGCCTCGACTGCTTTGGCACATCAACTGCCTGGAGCTGTGGGCAGTGCACCTTGCCTTGCGGCAGTTCCGGCCACTGCTTCTAGGCAAGCACGTGTTGGTCCGTACAGACAACACTGCGGCTATCTCGTACATCAACCGGTTGGGAGGTCTACGATCTCGTCGCATGTCACAGCTCGCCCGCCATCTCCTCCTCTGGAGTCACACGCAGCTCAAATCGTTGCATGTCCACATTCGGGGGGAGCTCAATCGTGCAGCCGATGCGCTCTCATGACAGCTCACGTTCCCCGGAGAATGGCGACTCCATCCCGAGACGATCCGGCTGATCTGGAGTCGATTCGGGGAAGCTCAGGTAGACCTGTTTGCTTCCCGCGAGTCCTCCCACTGCCAGCTGTACTTTTTCCTGACCGAGGGCCCCCTCGGCACAGACGCACTGGCACACAGCTGGCCTCGGGCTCTACGCAAGTATGCGTTCCCCCAGTGAGCCTGCTTGCACAGACACTGCACAGGAGTGCAAGGTCAGGGAGGACGAGGAGCAGGTCCTGTTGGTCGCGCCGTACTGGCCCACCCGGACCTGGTTTCCCGAACTCATACTCCTCACGACAGCCCCTCCCTGGCGCATTCCTCTGAGGAAGGAACTCCTTTCTCAGGGGCTCGGCACCATATGGCACCCGCGTCCAGATCTGTGGAACCTCCATGTGTGGCTCCTGGACGGGACGCGGCAGACTTGAGTGGTCTACCACGGGCTGTGGTAGAGACCATCACTCAGGCTAGAGCTCCTTCAACAAGGCAAGCCTATGCACTGAAGTGGAGTCTGTTTGCGAACTGGTGTTCTTCTCGTCGAGAAGACCCCCGAAGGTGCACTATTGGAGTAGTGCTTTCTTCCTGCAAGAAAGGTTGGAGAGTAGGCTGTCACCCTCCACCTTAAAAGTGTATGTGGCTGCTATTGCGGCCCATCACGATGCAGTGGACGGCCGGTCCCTGGGAAAGCACGAACTCATCGTGAGGTTCCTGAGGGGTGCCAGAAGGTTAAATCCTCCTAGGTCACCCCTGATGCCCTCCTGGGATCTTTCTGTCGTCCTGGCTGGACTTCAGAGGGGTCCCTTTGAGCAGCTGGACTCAGTTGAGCTGAAATTTCTGTCGGCTAAGACAGCGCTCCTGACCGCGCTCGCTTCCATCAAGAGGGTCGGGGACCTCCAAGCATTTTCGGTGAGCGAAGAGTGCCTTGTGTTCGGGCCGGCCTACTCTCACGTTGTCCTGAGACCCCGGCCTGGATACGTGCCTAAGGTTCCCACCACGCCCTTCCGCGATCAGGTGGTGAACCTGCAAGCACTGCCCTCGGAGGAGGCAGATCCAGCCTTGGCGTTGCTGTGTCCCGTAAGAGCACTGCGCATATACGTGGACCGCACCCGGAGCTTTAGAAGCTCTGAGCAGCTCTTTGTTTGCCACGGAGGTCAGCAGAAAGGGAAGGCTGTCTCCAAGCAGAGGTTGGCCCACTGGATAGTGGATGCCATTGCCTTGGCGTACCAGTCTCAAGGCGAGCCGTGCCCCCTGGGGGTGAGGGCTCACTCCACACGGAGTGTTGCCTCCTCCTATGCGCTGGCGCACGGCACCTCTCTGGCAGACATCTGTAGAGCTGCGGGCTGGGCGACACCGAACACCTTCGTGAGATTCTACAGTCTCCGCATTGAGCCAGTTTCTTCCCGTGTGTTGGGTAACAGGTAAGTGGCGGGAAGAGCTGGCCGGTGTCACGCTTGCTGCGCCATTCCCCCTCACCCGGGGATACGAGCGCCTTTTTCCTCCACCAGTTCAGTTCCCCGGACGGCGAACCCTGGTGGAGTTCCTCCAGCACCCCCGGCAGTCAGACTGGGCGGAGCAGTCTGACGCCAGGCCCAGTACTGGTGTTAGCTCGCCCGGGTCTCCGGTCAGCCCCTCTACTGGGCTAGGTGTCCGTATGGCTTGATTCCCTTCGGGTAATCCCATATGTGTATTCTTCCACGGTAAGGTTTCCCTCACGGTAAACCCATGTCTTCCCTTGACAGAGCCTCTGTCAGGCCCTGCGGGCAGCTCTCCTCCCTACCCTAGGTAGGATCTGCCCCAGGGTCCAGTCGTATGTAGTACTGCCCCAGACCTGGGTCAGTCCATATCAGTGTCTCCACATGTTACCTCCCTTCGGGCAGGATGTGGCCTCCGTAGCGCCCTTCTCCGGAAGGCTCGCTTCCCCGTCGTTACTGCCAAGCTGTAACAACAAATAGGAAAGACTTGAAGCTATCTTTCATTGAAGGTCGAAATCCCTTCCGACTTCTGTGGGAAAAGGAACAGCGGCTTGGCTATCTTCAGCAGCGATGTACTCAGTGGTCCCTGCGGGCACCAAGGTTAGCGAATTTGCGCTGGGGCGATGGGAAGGTTGCGACCTTTGCATGGCATTTGTCTGTCACACGCTCGCTTGTCAGCATCTGCATGCCACAAGGTTGTGACGGGGTTCAGGTTGTGGCGCTTTCCATAGGACCCCTATGTCGTCACGACATAACTCGTAGTGAGCGACAGATAGGGAACGTCTCGGTTACGTACGTAACCCTCGTTCCCTGATGGAGGGAACGGAGACGTTATGTCCCCATGCCACAATCTTGAACCATCGCTGGTTGCCAGGGGCTCGTTCTCGGCTCCTCAGCGTAAAACCTAATGAGTGGATGCACCTGCCGCCTATTTATACCCGCGAGGGCTGGGTGTGGCTCAGGTATGCAAAATCCACTAGCCAATATTCATTGGCGTTTTCTCTTAAAGTCAGAGATGATTGGGGCTTCCAAGTAAATCCCCTATGTCGTCACGACATAACGTCTCCGTTCCCTCCATCAGGGAACGAGGGTTACGTATGTAACCGAGACGTTACATACGTAACCGAGACGTTTTTAACAGTTTCAATGCCCCCACACACAAAAACACATTTCCCAAAACAGTCATAAATTCCTTTCGTTCGCTGGACTGGATAAAAACAGATGGCCCCATTTAGATGGGTGGGGGTGTACAAACAGGTGTCCAAAACATGTGTCCAGTAAGGGGGGTGGGGGGTGGAATTTTATGAGGGGCAATGAATCAAATTTTTGACACATGGTGCACTACTTTCTCTCTGTGATATTAATGTGTGGAAATGGCCATTTTATCAGCGTGTGATTGCTATTTTCAGGAAAATGCACTGGTAACAACTAAAAAAAGACCAAAAATATAATTCAACAGAAGATGATGGCTGTGGTGAAACAAGCACTCAAATACTGGTGAGCAGTAATCTACTTTATTTATTTAATCTTTTATTAACTATTATCTTTATAGTTTAGAATACATAATAACTGCTATTGTATTTCAGGGACTAAGACCTGTGGGAGTGCTGGAGAAATCAAGTGTACCAAGTCCTCTGTCTCCTCAGCCATGTAAGAGATCTTCAGACATGAAGAGATTGAGGAGTTAAATGAAATCAAAGAGCTAAAAGAAGATTTACAATATTAGTGCCAATTCAGTATGAAAACAGAGAGAGAGCTGAGGTAGTGAAAAGGTAATGAAATGTAGTTATATCAGCAATTATTCTCAATGCTTAACATCAGCTCTCAACAGTTTGCTTGAGGACTCTGATTCTCTCTGATTGACTGGAAGGTGTGCATTAAAACAATAAATGCATAGATCATTACAATCAGTTCAATCACCATTCTAAATTAATGTGCAGCTTTTACTGTAGCACACATATACAGTCAGAATGCTAGATCTAATGACCTGTAACCAAAGAAACTAATGAAAATTAACTTAATTTTACCCTTCCAGTCAAATTGTACTCCACAAACATTAAGGGGTTAGTTCACCCAAAAAAACAAAAAATCTGTCATTAATTACTCATCCTCATGTCGTTCCAAACCCGTAATACCTTTGTTCATCTTCAAAACACAGATTAAGATATTTTTGATAGAATCCGAGAACATTCTGACCCCTCTATTGGCAGCAATGCACCTTACACATTTAAATTCCAGAACAGTAGGAAAGACATTGTGAAAGTAATCCATGTGACTCCAGTGGTTTAACCACAATTTTGTCTTCTGTCACATGAACACAACACTCATGCGTTGTGTTGCTCTCGTAAATGCACATTACAGATATTCAATATTTTTGTAAATAAGTGGTAAATGTTTTGGGGGTTTTTGGACGCAAACACTCATGTCGCTTCATAAAATTGAGTTACTGGAGTCACATGAATTACTTTAACGATGTCTTTCCTACCATTCTGGAACTTTAATGTGTAAGTTGCATTACTGTCTATGCAGGGTCAGAAACCTCTCTGATTTCTTTAAAAATATCCTTGTTTGTGTTCCAAAGAGGAATGAAGGTCTTACAGGTGTGAAACCACACAATGGTGACTAATTAATGAAATAATTTTCATTTTTGGGTTAGCTATCTCTTTGAGGGCAGCTTTAACTTAACTTTTTAACCTAGCTTTAACAGGTGTGTATTACACAATTTTAATCGACTTCAATGGAGGCAACCCGTTTCATGTCAGGTTCTTCTTTGCCTCCACCTCATGCATTAAAATCATGTAATGCACACCTAGCCATGGATTAGCCCCTATGTGTAGAGGCTTATAGGTTACACACAGTATTAAATGAAGGGGGCACAATAACTGTTGAACACATATATTCTATATACTGTATTCTAATAGTATATTTAATTATTTTTAAATTATATATATATATATATATATATATATATATATATATGTATATTTTTAAATTATATATATATTTTTTCAATTATTATTTTATTTTAATTTAAGGTTAGACTTTTGAACAAAAACCAAAATGATAAAGAGGGCAAATAATGTGGAGGTACAGTATTTAAACATGATTGTGTCTGTGCTTTTTTCCAGAAATTCATGTTTTTGTGCAAGGGGTAGTTGCATGGACTATCAGTGGAGGGAAAGAAAGCTCTGACATTTCATCATAAAGATCTTCATTTGTGTTCTGAAGATGAACAAAAGACTTGCGAGTTTGGAACGACATGAGGGTGAGTAATTGATGACAGAATTTTAATTTTTGGGTGAGCCAACCTTTTAACTTCTTTTACCTGGAGTGTTCAAAGACATTGTTAATGCTGACCAATATGCCATAAGAAATGAACTGGGAGTAGTATGACTACTTTCACAAACACTTGGTGACATCACAATTCAAGATTTATTTTAAGCATACTAAATATGCCTGTAGTGAAAAGTGTAACTGAAACTTGAGAATTTCTGATAGTTTTTTTTTGTTTGTTTTTCCAGACTACATCCAAAATAGTGTTTCCACATCTGAGATAAAGGCAGTCATAAGAACAAAGCAGAATGATGAGGATAAGCTCTTCAAAAAATTAACCCTGCCTGAATAATGAGGGAAGAAATGTGCATGATTGCGTGATGTGTAAATAAACACTAAATACATTTAGTGTACAGTAACTCTCAGCCTGTTATTTTAAGTTTAAAGAAAAGTAAAAGCATTTATTGTTGCATTGCAGTTTGAGACATTCACTGTTGTTTTGTACCTTAATTCATTATATTGCAGATGTGTGCAAATAAAATTTGTTATTTTATCTGGTTGCATTTCAGTGTTACTGTACAGCATTTTATTAGTATTGCACTTCGGTAGTATTGAATTGCACTTCAGTTGTATTATATATTGCAGTGCTACTGCAGTTTTATTGCAGCATAATTGTAGTACTACTTCAGCTGCATTGCAGTTGTTTGTTAGTAATACTACAGCTCTACTGCAGTTGTATTTCAATAGTACTTCAGGTGTATTGCAGTAAAACGGCAATAATGCAGTTTTTTCGTGTCCAAAAAACTGCATTTTTCTACATGTAACAAAAACTGCAGTATTACTTTTTTAAAAACTGCAGTAATTTTTTGTAAGGGTTGGTTCTCTTCTGGCTGTAATTCAAGTCCATATGCCACTCTAAATCTTTTAAATCTTTTACTCCACTTTGGCCATTCCTCTGGTTTTGAGAAGTCAAACTTTTGCGGTGGCGATACCTGAAACTGATCCATTTTCTCTTATCACACAGCTCTCTTCTCTTCACGTGATGAGCGATCTCTCTTCACTCCGAAGTTTCACATTAAATAGCATGAATTGTATGCACCACTCATGACGAAAGTGCTCTCTATGTCCTCCTACGCCGTTCTCGTGCAAACTTCTGACACCATGTTGTGTTAGGATGGCTATTCGTGCGAGTTTCGTGTTAAAACAAGCCAGATGAGACGAACGTAATGACTTCTCACTCCCCCACTAGGGGGCAGTAGTTAACCATATCACCACAATATCCAAAAAAGAGTGTGTTCAACAAGCTGACAGAAGTCCATCCATTTCTTTGTTGGAACGTTTCAATGACAGAGTATAATTTATTGTCATTGTAAATATTCATTTTTCCATGGCCACAGAGGAGAGTCGGAGATTGTGGGTCACAATTTACACGAACACACTGTTTTTTATATTTATTTCAACAAATGACAACCAAAATAAAAACCTTGAGAGCTTGTTAACAGTTTTGTTGCATTTTAAAATGCTGGCTTGATGTACTAAGACTGTGATGCCAAAACACATGCAGATGAGTCCAGAATATTAATGCAACGCATTTAATTACATGTGAGAAAATCATACAAACGAAAACGCTTAACATGGCTTACACATTAAGACAGACAGTAATATTTCAAGTTCATATTTTAGGCTCATCTGTTTTTCTGCAATAGTATTCTTTATTAGTAAGGGGTGTACAGAATGTGCTCTTTATCATTGTCTCAATTTCCTTTATATGAGAGGAAAACGCGCATATGCATGTATGCACATAGTATGCCTTACAATTTTGTCTTTATCACTGTCTTGGTACATTAAACCACAATAAGCTTTACTCGTGTTAAGCGTCTTAGAATGTCCCTGTTCAAGTTCTGCGAATTCACAAGCCGAGTGAGAGTCATACTCGCAAAGGTGATGTTTGTGTGAAGGTTAGAGTAATCTAAGATGGCGGCATGCACAGTCGCAGCGGCTTTGAGCTCCTACAACTGGCATACTTTTTTCATTTTATTGGTGTTACTGTGTATCATTTTGCACAGTTATCAAGCAGAGACACTTCAGTACAGCCGTGACGAACTTTTAGAAATAAATTATGGAATACATTATCTACCAGCTGAGACATTTATTCCTCCAGAGCTCGTCAGACCACCGGGAGCTCTCGATTAAGTGAGACAGAGGCGGAGACGCTGCGAGTGGAGACAGAATAGTGGAAAGCAGGCGGATGTGTAGGCCAGGCTAAAGGCTAACTCATCCAAGCCCCCGCTTCCTACCATCTTCCTCTCTAATGCATGATCAATCTGCAATAAGATGGATGAACTACATCTACGGCTGGCAACACAGAGGTCCATAAACAACTGTTACAGCACCGCTCCGGATGAGGCTATTAAACTAGCGGATCGTACCGCCTACCGAGCCGATAGGTCTGCAGAAAACCGGCGTAGGACTGTGCATTTACATTAACAATTCCTGGTGCACTAACACCACTGTAGTCGATAGACTCTGTAACCCTGACATGGAATTCATGCTGCTGAAATGCAGACCATTTTACCTTCCTAGAGATTTCACTGCTGTTTACATCTGTGCTGTGGACATTCCACCAGACGATAATGCTAAGCTAGTGCTAGCACAGCTACATGACAGCATTAACCACAGCCTTGTTGCACACCTGGACAGTGTTTTGATTGTAGCGGGAGACTTTAATCATGTGGATTTGAAGACTGTCTTTAACAAACTCCATCGTAATGTGAAGTGTGCAACCAGAGGGGATAAAACGCTGGATCAGGTGTACACCAATGTAGCAGATGCATACAGAGTCCAGGTCTACCCACACCTGGGCCTGTCAGACCATCTCTCACTCTTACTACATCCACAGTATGTACACCAAAAATTAAAACTGCTACACCTGAGGTCAGGACAGTAAGAACGTGGCCTGAGGCAGCCATCCCTCACCTCCAGGACTGTTTTCACTTCACAAAATGGGAGGCATTCAGAGGTCAGGGTATACTAACATGGGAGTCTTTGGATAAATGCACTACCTCAGTCATGGATTACATCAAATTTTGCGTAGATACTGTTACATCCTGGAAGAAGATTTGAGTGTTTCCAAATCAAAAGCCTTGGATGACACATAAGGTACAAAAATTAATTAAGGCTAGAGATGGAGCATAAAGATCCGGGGATATGTGGGAGGGCATCAGGGCAATAACGGACTATAAGAAGACAACATCCCTCCCAGCAGACATCTTTGTCACTTTAGCTGAGGACCTAAATCTGTTCTATGCCCGTTTTGACAGGGACAACAGGCAACTGGTACAGCCTCCAATGCCCTCCAGTGACACTGCCCCAGTCCTGAGCATACATGAGGTGAAACTCTGTATGCACAACATCAACCCCGGGAAAGCAGCCAGCCCAGACGGAGTGCTGTGGAGCTGGCAGAAGTCTTCACCACAATCTATAACATCTCGCTGTCCACAGCCTGGTTCCAACATGCTTCTAAAGTACCACAATAGTTCCAGTCCCAAAAACATCTAAGATAACATGCTTGAATGATTACAGGCCTGTGGCGCTTACCTCCATACTGGCTAAATGTCTGGAGAGATTAGTCATCAAACATATCAAAAACACCATGCCATCCACACTGGACCAGTATTAATTCTCTTACAGGGAAAACAGTTCAACAGAAGATGCCATTTCTATTGCGCTCCATACTCTGCTTCAACATATAGAGGAGAAAAACACCTATGCAAGGCTGCTCTTTGTTGACTTCAGCTCGGCCTTTAATACAATCCTGCCAAATAAACTAACAGCTAAACTGTACTCACTGGGATTAAACACCTCGCTATGCAATTGGATCTTGGACTTCTTAACCAATTGCCTGAATTATGTGAGAGTTTGTGGGCACATTTCATCCACTTTAGTTACCAACACCGGAGCCCCTCAGGGATGTGTGCTTAGCCCATTACTCTACACGCTCTTCACGCATGACTGCCTAGCCTCTTTGTCATCTAACCTCATCATTAAATATGCTGACGACACTACAGTGCTTGGACTTATCACCAATAATGATGAGACTGCATACAGAAAGGAGATTGAACATCTGGCAACATGGTGTATGGAGCACAACCTAGCCCTTAATATCAAGAAGACCAAGGAAGTGATTGTGGATTTTAGGAAAAAAGGACAACCTGACCACACTCCATTTTTTATTGGATGCGAGGAGGTACAGCAACAGCGAGTTCCCAGCTTTAAGTTCCTAGGACTGACTGTGACTGAGGACCTGTCCTGGGGCATTAACACCGCCTCAGCTGTGGGAAAGGCCCAACAGCGTCTCTTCTACCTGAGGAAATTGAGGAGAGCCAAACTTCCTAAGCAGCTCCTGGTGAACTTTTACCACTGTGCCATTGAGAGCGTGCTGATCTATGGACTCTTGGTGTGGTTCTCCAGCTGCACTAAGGCCGAACAGCAGGCATTCCAGAGGGTGGTGAGGATAGCAGGAGAAATCATTGGGATGAACCTCCCGGAGATCAACACCGTCTATACCATTGTCTGTGGAGAATGCGTAACATCCTGCGAGATCAGTCGCACCCAGCACATCACCTGCTCCACCTGCTGCCCTCAGGGAGATGATACAGGGCCATCAGAGCCAGTACCACCAGACTGCCCTGCAGCCTCTATCCCAGCGCAATGAGACTGTTGAATGAACATTTTTCTAATCTGCACCCAGTCCATCACATACATCACACTTCTTTTTCCACACAACTGCAATTGCTGAGAACCGGTTTTTGCATTGCTGCAGTATTTACACCATTTCACAATTTACAGTATATTTTTACATGGACAATAATTTCTATGTCTCTGCTGTTGGACTGTTACATAGTTGGTACCAAATGGTATAAGTTATTATGGATTGCACTGTATGGATTCTTATTGCACTTTTACATTGTAGGTTGCTCTGATGTTATATGGACAATAATTTTGATGTCTCTGACAAAGTTGTACTAATGGTAGTAGGTAAAATCTTTCTTTCTTTTTATTAGATGGAAAAGTAGTGAATACACTCAATTCGTCAAAGATAACACAATAAAGTTTAAAAAAAAAAAAAAAACACTTGTTTCCATTGTGGTCCTTCATATAAAGCACAAACTCTACTCCAGGTAACAGAGACACTGGCATTGCATTATATAAAGATTACAGTAAAATTTATAAAAAAAATTCCAATCACAAATAATCACGTACATGATACAAATTCATCAACAAAACGACCTACTTAAGAGCCAACTTTTAGATTTTAAATTAAAACTAACCATATTTGAAATGCATTTAATATCCAGAGGTAACTTGTTCCACACAAGTGCTTCAGAATATTTAAAAGACCTACGACCATACATAGTTTTAAAATGACATAATGTAATATCCTTAACCTTTTAGGCGCCAGGTATTTTTTGGAAAAATGATGGATTTTGACATCAAGATTTCAAAAGCTTGTGGCTTGAAAGGGCTTAAAGATAGAGATCTACTGTAAATTAGAAAAACGTTGGGCATGACCGAAAGTTTATGTGGGGTGTAAATATACTCATTTAATTTGCATATTATGACGTCATCATGGGGCGGCCATAATATTCAGGAAATAGTAGATATTGAATTGATGTTTGAACTTATTTTTTTTTTTGTCTTTTTATCCTCATTCCAAATGATCAGAAAAGAGGAAACCAACAATACAACAGGAGAAAGTACTAAATTATTACTATATTACTATACTATATAGTAGTAAAACGCATGTGAACAGTAGCCTACTTTTTTGATCAGTTCATCAGTAATATTCAGGAAATAATAGATATTGCCCTGCCACCCCCATCCCCATTGGGCAAAGGGTCGAAATGATCACTTGTTTGTGCTTCGTGAACACTCTCGCCTTGCACGGCGACACCATTGCGCTGCAAAGATGTACCGGGAGAAGCGCGATTATTAGACGACCGATCGTCATTTCCAAAAGGCAAATATTCCCCTTCAGAGTCAGAATCGGCGAATAAAGTTTGCAACACATTCTCACGGTACAACTTTTTATTAGCCATTTGGCGATTTTCTCTCACAAATCTCACAATTTACTCACACGCTATGAACTGAACTGCTTCTGCATCAATGACACGATAGCTCACTTGCTCCGCTATTTCCTCAAACACTTTGAATAGGAACATGACATAATTTTGGTCTAGAATCAAAGTACTACATGTCTGCCATCTAGTGGTAGGGAATACAAATGAGATATTACACCATATTAGGAACTATAGTCTATTTTATTAAGTATGACGTCTTGTCGCAATTTCGCGACTTTGGTGCTTAGAGGGTTAAGACTTTGCCTAGTATAATAACAATGTTGCTCATTTACCCTAGAGAAAAGTGCATTAAAATATGAGGGTGCTCTATTATTGATAATCTTATGTACCATTTTTAATTTAATATGTTCAAGTCTGCTTTCTATAACCAATCAGCAATCTGCAATCTAACCAATTAAGATGCTTAAAATGGGAAACCTTAACATGTGTAAAATGACTAAACCCTAAAAGTAACCTTATCAATTTATTTTGAGATTTCTGTAACTTATCCAACCAACCATAAGACAAGTCAGACATCCAAGAAATGCATGCACATTCAAAATGACATAACACTAAACACGATGTGAGTAATTTTATATTCTGTTTATCCAGAAAACTAGCATGTCTGGCAAGAAATTTTGTTCTAGCATTTACCTTACCCAGAACTTTCATAGCCATACTTACACCACTTAAATCATTGTCAAGGACACGTCCGAGATAATTAACAGTAGTTCTATTTGATATTAAAAAATCCCCCACCTTAACAGACATCTTAGTGTAGTGGACAGCACATTCCAGGGCCCAGTTTATGGCGGGGCCCCTCTCTGACCACAATAGTGGACAAAGGTTTGCTACATTTTGATTGGATCTTGGTTGAATAACATTAGCAAACTGTCCAACGCCATCAGATAAAGATGCCAGGACAACAGCCAGACACCTCTTAGAGGGCAAGAAGAAGACCTTTGGTACAAAGCCCGGGAAGGACAGGACTTCCTATTGGTCAAAATGCAGTTTTTGCCCTTCACCCACCAACAGACTGATTCTTCAGGTTTTGGCCTGTGACTGCCATAAAAATTCCTTAGGACCTCTGGACACAGCAGCAGTGGGCAAAACAAACAGGGATCACGGAGTTCCATCCAAATCCATTTATAACTATGTTCTCAAACCTTAAACTGATGCAAACTACAACACACACATCTTATACTTATTCAGAGAAATAAGTATTCTCAGTGACAGCGACGTGTAGTGCAACATCTTACACAAACTCAGCTGTTAATGGACAAATGAATGCATGCATGACAGTCCAATCTTCTTCCATCATGTTTGGACTTAATGTGTTCGTAACAGTGCCAAAGGTATTCTGGTTGTGGTTTGGTAAGTGAATGATGCATTAGTAAAACTTTAGTGACACTTTTCTAAATGTGTGTTTGGACTATGCAAATAAGTTCCACAGGAGGAAAGAAGGGTGGGCCACACCGTGTCCCCCCACTCTGATGGAAAAAGCCAATCACAGCCTGGAAATGGAGAAGTGCCAGATTGCAATCTCCTCCTCATCGGAAAGAGATAAAGGTACCTTTCCAAAAGACACACCTCCGTTCTGAGTCCCGAAAGGGAAAGACATTAACAGATAAACCAGTTCTGAGTCTGAGCCCTGCAAAGGTGAGACAATAGCAGATCAACCTCCATTCTGAGTCTGAGTCCCAAAAGGGAGAGACTCTAATAGAAACACCGAAACCTCTGGTCATGAGGGTAGAGGCAACAACAGATACCAAGTCCTGAGTCTGCAGCTTTGAGGCAGCAACAGATACGACCACATTCTGAACCTCCAGCCTGCGAGGAAAGAGATAATCTACGTTCAGACTTCATTCAGAGTCTTCGTCCAGCGAGACAACAACAGATGCAGCACATCCTGAGTCTCCATCCTAGAGAGACAAAGCGGATCAACCAAATTCAGAGTCTCTAGCCCAGAGAGGCAGAAGACACACAGACATTTGCAACAAGGTTAAGCTCCGGAGAGCAAACCTTCACTCCAAGGTACCTTTGCTTGCATGTTCCAGGCTAAGGACCTTCTGCACCTACTTCAGGGTCACATCTGCGTGTTCCAGATTTTAGGACCCTTTGGTGCTCCAGGAGATCAGCATCCTCCAGTGCTTCATGTTCAAGGCTGTCGAAACGGATCCCTGCTCCTTTCCCACTGCATTGTTACCAGCACAACCAGTGGATGAAGTCACTGCCACCAGACTGCTCACTCAACCACAGAGAACGTAACTATCACCTATCCAAACCTCTTCCAGAGACCTTGGCATTGTTGTGTATTATCAGTATATGATTTTTCTAATTGACATTAGATGTTATATACCTGATTGCAGTTGATAACAAATAATCTTTCAGGTATTTGTTTGATGCATAATAAGGTTCTTCACCTTACTTGTTTCAGAGTAGTGACAGTTTATCTTTCCAGATAACGTAGCTCTGACATAGCAACATCCAACATAATCACTTGCATTTTATGGATCTTATGCACTTTATTCCTTTTTCATTCATGGCATTCATTTAGTAGTTGTTGATTACTCTTGTCTATCTTTTGTTAATAAAATTTATTTTATTACACTTGTGTCTTCCTTGTGTTGATATTGCAGTAAGGTTCTACAAGTTAGGTATCCCACCAATCTTTCTTATGTGATGTACTCCTAACCACACTTTAAATGACACGTGATCCAAAAATCATAACGTCACCTGTGACGTGAGTACACATCACTACACTATTTCGCCCCCTTAGGTTGGCGAAACCAAAATTCACTACATTAGAAACCTTATTCAAATTCTTTTTAGACCCAAATAATATGGATTCTGTTTTACAGAAATGCAACATCAGTTTGTTTTCAGAAATCCAGTCTCTTACCTCTTACCAGTCACTTGTATCCTACCAACACACTTGTCTGAAATTAATAAAGCATAATTATCAGCATATAAAAACAAATTACAATCACAAACTGCTTGCATGTCATTTACGTATAAAAGAAACAAAAGAGGGCCTAAAGCACTTCACTGAGGAACTCCATTTTCAACAAATGTTTCCTCAGAAAGAACCCCATCAATTTCTACCGTCTAAACTCTACCAGATAAATAAGAGTTCAACCAAGCTATCATTTTACTTGAAGAACCCATGACACTTAAATTATCTAAGAGTATTGAATGATTTACTGTGTCAAATGCTTTCTGGAGGTCTAAAAGTACCAAACCACACATTTTACCTTAATCAATCTGCCTCCTAAAATCTGTTAAATAAAGTAAAGCAGTATCAGTTGAATAAGAGCTCCTAAAACCTGATTGAAAATCATAAATTAAACTACTCTTACTTACATACTCATACACCTGATTATACACAATTTTTTTTCTAAAATTTTTGAGGCAACACTAAGAATGGAGATAGGACGATAGTTTCCAGGATCGTATCTGTTACCTTTTTTGAATAACGGAATGATAATAGCTAATTTCATATCAGATGGGACTATACCATTTTCCAAGGAAATATTAGCAATAAATGTAATAGTTGGAGCTATAATATCTGCTGCATCTCTTAAAAATCTAGCTGGAATATTGTCCAGCTCAGTTGACTTAGACACTTGAAACTCTTCTAGCATTTTATTAATTTGATCTACACTAACTTTAGCAAAAGAAAAAAAACAATTAGGCAACACCCCTTGTTTTGAATAACATTTCTTAACAAAATCAATCCCATAACTCCCCTCGGACAGAGGAAGCTTATCCACTAGGCTATTAGCAATTAATGAAATGAATTAATACAATTTATTAGCAACTTTATTTTTTATCAAATTCTGTTTTGCCATCAATTTCTAGACTTACCTTTGATACAGAAAAAATTGATTTACCAATTGATTGGAACCTATTCAACACCTTCCACAGAGATTTAGGATCTTCCTTATTTTCTTGTATTTGTTCTTTAATAAAATTACATTTTGCCTCCTTTAGAATTTTCTGTCCTAAATTTCTGAGTGCTTTAAATTTTAGATGATATTCCTGATTCTTTGTTATCCTATAAGTCGAGAGAGCCCTATTCCTACTTAATATTTCCAATATTTCTGATTCATCCAAGGACTAGATCGTTGCTTAACTCTTGCCTGTCTAAGGGGGCAATTTTGTCCACTACTTTAAGAAATAAAACTTTAAAATGAATCCAAGCATCGTCAACTATTGAGAAATTTTGAATATCATTCCAATTAACTCTCTTAAGTTAGTCTTTAAATACTTCAATATTATATTTTTTAATGATCTAATTCGTACTGTTTTATGATTACTAAATATTAATTTACTACGTTTTCTTGTACAAAAAATATATTATGATCACTGTTACCATATTCAATTACTCTTTTTTTTAATACCAAAATAAGGTAATAATTGATGTAATTGTTGAATTGTTGAGGTAATAATTAAATAATTGATGGTACTTTCCCCACCTTCCCAAACTCTGGTAGATTTGTTTATTATTTCAGTTAAATGGAGTAATTGGCATAATGACTTGTACTTTTTGCAGTGATTGCACTTTATGGATTCTTATTGCACTTTTACATTGTAGGCTGCTCTGATGTTATCTTGTTATTTTATAACAATGACAAATAAATACATTTAAAAAATATTAATTATTAAACCAAACAATATCAAAACTTTCAAAAACATGCAGCAATGTGATTCTTTTATTGAGTGATAGGCAGTGGATTTAATCCGTGACATTAGTAATAGATTTACTATCTGCTGTCTTCTTGTCATCTCTGTGACCTGCTTCATAGCCATCCAATCTCCCTTAAAAGAAAAGGTGAAAAAACATACTGCATTGTCCAGTTTTCTCTCAGAACGATGATCTGAGTTACTATTGCAATTCTCGATGCAGCATGAATGACATTCAATAGTGACATTTTTTTACAATCATGATATTAATTTATTACACACAGTTTTATATCACAACTTCAGTAGGTGTGACTTGTTACAGATTTCTCAAAGAAAATTTTGCAAGTATTTTTCATTGTCAAAAGAGATGCAGAAGTTATGCTATTGACATTCAAGAATCACTTGCGAAGCCTTCCAAAGTCCCCAGTATTACTGCCCCCTAGAGGAAAAAAAATTGCAATTGGTTTGACTGAATTTAAATTCAAATTTTTAATACATTTATTTAAAATCAATACAGTCTTCTGTTTCAACTTCAAAGGTCTGTCTTGTTACTGGGTCCTAGATGAACATTTCCATTCAGGTTTTACTCTCATATGGAATTTAGGACACATGCTATTGAATTCAGTTCAAATCATGAAATAGAAGACTATTGATTTTAAATGAATTTATTAAAAGTTTGAATTTAAACAACTGCAATATCTTCCTCTAGGGGGCAGTAATTCTGAGGACTCTTTGGAAGGTTTCACAAGCGATTCTTGAATGTCAACCGCATGATTTCTGCATCTCTTTTGACAATGAAAACGACTATAAGAAATCTGTAACAAGATACAGCCTTTAAAGCTGAGACAAAAGATTGTATTTATTTTAAAGTAATTAGGATGCAATAGGCACCTATTCTTCTTCTTGTTCTTCTGCTCTCGAAGTCTATGGAAGCCCATAGAACCACTTGCAGGAAAGTTATAAAATTTGGCACACTGATAGAGCACAATCTCATCATTAACAAAGCAAATTTGGTGTCTCTAAATCAAACTCTCTAGCGCCACCACTTGTCCATATTTTCACTCATGTTTATGCTAATAAGTTTTGAACCGTAAGGTCTAGAAGGAAAATTATTTTTTCCTCTGAATCCTTGGCTCATACCAAGTAGTAAGGTCAAGGTTTTTTTTTTTTTTTTTTGGTATTTTTAATAGTACGAAAAACCTACTTTTTCGAAATCGTCTTAGATGGTTTGTCTGATTTTCACCAAATTGGGCTCAGATCACTTTTAGACCATTCTGGCAAAAAAGTTGTGGAAAGAAAGTTGATTAGTCAAACCATTCTTGAATAATACGTGAACGAATTTGACGAAGAGCTCTTAAAAATGGATGTGAGGCTATATCTCCGCAATGGTTGGCGTATTGAGACCAAACTTGGTGTGTGTTGTAATAACCATGACCTGAGGCTACCTGCACAGTTTTGGTGCAGTGCCACCTAGTGGTCAGGAGATATGAAAAATGTTTTTTTTTTTTTTTTTTTTTTTGCTTATAACTTGTTAATGGTTTGACCAAACATCACAAAATTTTGGTCTCTTTAGATTCTGTGCAGCATACCAAGTCGAACTGTATCCAATTTTCCCATGTCAGCCATTTTGGGCATCAGCCATTTTGGATTTTGTCGTAAAATGCTATATTTTACAAACACATTGGTTACTAAACTCGGTATGTGTCTTTGGCACCATGCCCTGATGGTACCAAGTGTGCGGCACTAGTCTTGAAAAGTGAAGCCAGAACATTTCGATCGAGGTGGCTGGTCCCAGTATAGGTCATAAACCCCACCCTCTCCAAGGAATCTAAGGGGACGTGAGACAAACTACTGAAATTAAATTTCACTTCAAATAATATTTTTCCAAAGATGGTTTTTGTCATTTTATGTAGTTTTTATCATGCTGATGTAAGTTCAAGTGTTTGGTTTTAGTTACTTTTGTGATGCTATAATAATGGGAGTCTGACGTCATGATTGACGGCTTCTCTGAGTGAACTGAGGCGCAAATGGACCTTTTTGGAACTTCAGGAGGAAACTGGAGTTGTATTTACCTTATTTCAACACACGTCTCTTATACGGCCATCAGCAGACAAAAATTGGAACAGTCAGGCTAATTTAAAAAGCGTCAGGGGCTTGTGCTTGTGATCGATTCTGCGGGAGTGTGGGCAGGACGTGGCTCTACTTTGCTCACTACTGCACAGACTCTGGTCCCAAATCAGCGCAATATCGCCGCGCCCTATTGGGACATTGACAGCTTCACTTTTCTTCAATGGAAGAGAGTGAAGGTGCGTCGTCCATCTTTTTTTACAACCTAACTCAAAAAGTTGAAATTTGTAAAAATGCTTATAACTTTTAATTAAATTGGCCTATTGTAATGAAACTGATCTCAATATATTCTTTGGTTTTTGCAAAGAACATAGATAACAATTTTGCCATAGTGAGCTGACCTTTCTGTCCGCCATTTTGATTTATGTTAAAAACCTACTTTTTCAGGCTTCTCCTAGACTGTTTGTCTGATTTTCACCAAATTTGGCTCAGGTCATTTTCAGACCATGCTGACAAAAATTTATGGATTTCATGTCAACATACAAAATGGTTATTGTTAAACACATCATCAAATTTGCTGTAATGAGTGCCATTGTCACTTCACACTGACCACGGTACATCAATTTGGTAACAGTGCCATGTACAGGTCAAAACTGATAAGCCATTCATTAACCATTAATAATGAAATTTTCAAAAATGCTTTTCATTACAAAAGCCTATTGTAATCAAACTGGTCTCAAAATATTCATTGGGTCATGCCAACAACATACATGCCAATTATGCCATAGTCGGCCGAACTTACTGTCCTGTCATTTTGATTTATGTTGAAAACCTACTTTTTCGAACTCCTCCTCGACCGCTGATCCGGTTTTCACCAAAATCGAGACAGATCATCTAAAGACTGCGCTGACAAAAAGTTATAGATTTTGTGTTGATAGACAAAACCGTTTTTGTATAGCAATGCAACAAAGTTGAGGCATGATGCCAGACTACGTCTGAGGCTGTATATCTGCAAAACTTTGACATATTGACACCAAACTTTGTGTATGCCATTGTCACCTCACACAGAACACACCACATCGATTTGATAACAGCACCACCTATTGTTGAAAAGTGATAAGCCATTAAATCATATTACTAGTGGATGTATTTATGATTTTTCAGCCATTTTGACTAAAATCACCTTCAAATGGCTTCAGTTACTCATTGCTACAGTTGGTCTGATGCTTGCTTGCTTCTGTAGTGCTTAGCCCCTTAATTGCTGCTTGCAGCTATATTTTATGTATTGGTTTCATTTTCAATAGTATGTGTTCTATTATAGTTATGTGACAAAAACAACATAAAAATGTTGTACTAGGAACCAGTAACGAGACACACCCTTTGGATTTGGGTTACAAGTCCATATGCATGTTATATACTTTTTTTTACATTAAAATCTCATTATCATTAAACCTCTACTGCATGAATTTTGATGGTACATGATAAAAAAAAAAAAAAATATATATATATATATATATATATATATATATATATATATATATATATATATATATATATATATATATATTAGTGCTGTCAATCGATTAAAAAATTTAATCGCGTTAATCACAGTCATGGACTGTGATTAATCATGATTAATCGCAAATTTAAAATACTAGGATTTACCTGTAAATGTGTTGAAATGAAATGCATGACAAACTAGTTTAAGGAAACAGAACCTTTCACATCTCCGCCAGTTATGAGACATAATCCTTATTATTCTTTTATCATTATTCTTCTGTTTTTATTCAGCCATTATCAACCTTTATACTGGAAATAGAACGTTTACCAAGCCACATCGCTTCAATCCCAGTATACATTTACCCAACTATTATCAAAAGTATTTCTAAATAAATACTACAACAACATTTTCTTGCGACCTTACGTGAAGTATTATGGCAAAATGCATTATGAAGAAGAATTGGACCTGTTCTGCTGGTGCATTAGAGCTAATATTAGGATCATGCTTCATAAGATAATTTATAAGATTAATAGTACACTTTTACTCAGAACTCACTTCAAACCACCATCGAGTGTTTGTAATAACTTCCTTTTACGATCACATGTGGAATTTGGTCGTTTACTGTTGTTAAAATATGCTATTTACAGCCTTTTATATTCCTGCACAAATTAGCATTTCAGATGTACACATTCATCTCAAGAAAATCATATACAAATATCCTATCGTAATCATGTGTTTATTATCTTATATAATCTATAGTGGGTGTTGTCATGTTTATTTCTGCTGTGTAAAAGCCTTAACGTGTATGCTCTGGCTGAAACTCACGTTGTTTGTGATATTACAACCGCCTCTCCATTCTTAAGTTGCCAGGGATACATTCTAAGTATAATACACATTAGTAAAAGGATCTATTTTAAAAACCCGTGGATCTGTAATTTTTCCTGTGACTGTATTTTCAAAATAGCCCACTTGTGCCGCTACCCTGGCAACACTGGTTCGCTGTGCCCTCATCACACAATGATAGATAACCTTCTGCGCTGCAATGACGGGAAGAAGTTGGGGTCAAACATTATCACATGATTAATTTGTGTTAAAAAAATATTAACGCGTTAAAATTTTTAGATTAATCGCATGCGTTAACGCGTTAACGTTGACACCCCTAATATATATATATATATATATATATATATATATATATATATATACTAAAGTTATTATTATAACTTATTATTAAAGTATTATAGTATGCATGCACATATAGTTTGCATATATGACACGAATGTTAGGATTACAATGTTGCGTGTAGCTATTTATTTGGTTTTACTCTGTTACATGAAAGTTAAAATGTGTAATGTAGTAATAATAATATGTAATAATTATAATGTTTTGACAATTTATGTATGTTATGTAATTGTTGCATTAGGCTATGAATTAATAAATGTTTATTGATAAGAATAATTTAATGTCTTTTCATTTACAGTAGCATGAACCACGAGTAGTCGAGTAACTCGAGTATTGTTTTGATAAGAAATCGACAAGCAGAAATCAGTAGTCGTGCAACCCCTACTGCTAACGGATATTACTGAGCATTTCTTCTGGTTTCCTTTGCCATTGCCATTGCCTTGCCTTGTTTTTGACCATGGACTGTTTACTTGTTTTATGATTATTTGCTGCCTGCCTTGACCATTGCCTGTGTTTTGGATCACTCTTTTGCCTTGCCCTGGACATAGTTGTTTGCTGGTGTTGAACCCTGTCTGTGTTGACTAAGAACTGTTTTAATAAAAGCTCGCATTTGGATCTTCATTGTCACTCTCCAGTCCGTTACAGGGGCACTAGACAGGGTTGCTTTTTGCTATAGCGATAGAGCTGCTGGCTCAGGCAATTAGGAGGGAAATGACCATGTCTGGGGTGTCGGTAGTTGCTAATGAGCATACAATCTCCCTTTATGCCAATGATATCCTGTTTTTTCTTTCAAATTGTGAATCGTCAGTGCCAAGTTTAGTAGATATTATTAATTAATTTGGGAAATTCTAAGGTATAAAATAAATTTCTCCAAATCTGTTGCTTTGCATTTAAAGCACCCAAGCACACATGTAATTAATGTATTCCTTTGCATTTAAGGTTTTGGACTCTGGTTTTAAATATTTAGGAATTAATATTACCCCCACGATCTGTCAGTTGTCCAAGGTCAATTTTATCCCACTGTTAGATAAAATTCGTAACGATCTAATTAGATGGTGAGATCTTCCTCTTTCCTGGATTGGAAGGATTACTGTAAGTTAAGATGAATATAATGCCCAGGCTTCTTTATCCACTACAGATGATGCCAGTCTTATTGCCGAATAAATGAATAAAGGAATTAAATGGATGGCTTAGTTCATTTATATGGAATGAGTAGAAGCCAAGACTAAAAGTTTCTAAATGGCAGCTTTCCTGTTTTTCGGGGGGCTTAGATTTGCCAAATGTTAGAAAATACCAACTGGCTTGTTAGCTCAGATTCATAGCCGAATGGCTTAAAGAGGACTTTAAATCTATTTGGCTTGATTTAGAGGCTTCACAGTCACCTTGCCCTCTACAAAATCTGTTATTTGTTAGAAGTTTCAAAGTAATTAAGGCATTATGTGAGAACAGAATTGTATGTAATACGTGGAAGGCCTGGTCAGCAGCATCTAGAGTTCTTACTAGAACCAGGAAGTATGGCCATATTAGCCCGGTTCTGTCAACAATGCACTGGCTCCCTATTAAACACTGTATACATTTTAAAATCTTGCTAATTACCTATAAAGCCCTAAATGGTTTAGAACCTCAGTATTTGAGTGAGTTCTTATCGCATTGTTGTCCTTCATGTCCGCTGCGATCTCAAAACTCTGGCCATTTGATAATACCTAGAATATCAAAATCAACTGCGGGTGGCAGATCCTTTTCCTATTTAGTGCCCAAACCCTGGAACAATCTACCTAACACTGTTCAGGAGGCAGACACACTCTGTCTGTTTAACCCTCTGGTTGTGTTCGGGTCAACGTTATCGCATTGGACTCAAACTTACTGACTTTGTTCACACAGTGTATAAGTACTTCTCAGAATTTTTTTTTAGAATTTTCATAATTTTTTGTCGGTTTTATTTCACCTAGTAACACTTGTGGTGTTCCCGGTCAAAAATTACCGGACTCCAAACAATTGCTTATAAATCTCTCATTATGCTATATTATCTCTAAATATTGGATTCATTCTTTTTGTCAACTTGTTTTCTTTCATTTAGGACTGATTTTGTGTTTCTATTTGCATCTGATTAATCGTAGGCCTCATTTATCTGAGAGTAGGTACCTTGTTTTTTGAGTGAAAATTTTTTTTATGAATAATTTTCACAATATGAGATAAAAAATTATAAAAATTTGCACTGTTTATCACACTAATGTGCTTTAATGTTTAATCAGGAAGTTTGCTTTTAAATGCTTTTTTTTGTACAAAATTGTAAAAAGTCACACTTGTGGTGTTTCTGATCAAAAATGACCGGACTCCAAACAATTGCTTATAAATCTCTCATTTTGCTATATTATCACCAAATATTGAATTCATTCTTTTTGTCAACTTGTTTTCTTTCATTTAGGACTGGTTTTGTGTTTCTATTTGCTTTTGATTAATTGTAGACATCATTTATCCAAAAGTAGGTACCTAATTTTTTGAGTGAAAAAAAGCATTTTTTATGAATAATTTTCACAATATGAGATAAAAAAAAATATGAAAATGTGCACCGTTTATCACACCAGAGTGCTTTAATCTTTAATCGGAAAGTTTGCTTTTAATTGCTTTAATTTTGTTCTAAATTGCACAAAGTCACACAATTATGATAGTCCGGTCCGGTCATTTTTGACCAGGAACACCACAAGTGTGACAGGAATACGAACACAACCAGAGGGTTAAAAATAGATTAAAGACTAGGGGTGGGAATCGCAGGGTACCTCACGATACGATATAATCACGATACATGGCTCACGATAACGATAATATCATGATACAGCGATTCTGCGATAATCAATATATTTCTAGAAAATCCTAAAATGATATATCATGTCTAAACAAAATGCCTGTGAAAAGGTTAAGTGCAAGTTTTCTTTCTTTATTCAAGTCCAAACTGTTAGAAAACAGCAAAAAAAAAAGTTCTGTAAATCAATTTTAACATGTTGAGTAAATTAATAATTTTATTCTTGGACTTATTAAAAGCTTACACTTTTCTTTTTCTCTGTGTGTAAACAAACACATTTAACTGCTTAACTTATATAGCCTCTCTCTCTCTCTCCATGTAATATATATGTATATATATAAACCTGGTACATTTCAAAATTTACCTGGAGTGCTTTCTCAACCTTTCTACTCCTCTCATCATAAAAACGGAGCCCCGCACGGAAAAATAGCCATTCACATCGCGTCTTTTGCGCGCTCAGGTTGGTTAAATGTAGACGCGCGGCAAGCACACACTGCACACTGCTGGGCCGCATTACGGCTCTGACAGTGTTTTGTCTCGTCCTCCATGCCATAGGTGCAGATTTATGTTTCTGCTGGTCGGTGCCCACTGTTCACACAACATAACGCGCACTTGTAATATCTGTGAGAGAGGGAGAGCATCCAGTGTTGTTCACATAAAACTGGATGCACTGGTGGCGCTCTCTCTCACTCATATAGTGAGGGAAATCCACCTGCGATCCGAGCGGAGAGGTTAGGCTACTCATGAACTGAATCTGCAGTAATAACGTGATCGGTGCCTATAGTCCACACTGATAACTGTTCCGGGGCAGTTTTTTAGTTTTCATCTCCATAAACGTATATATAGCAGTAGAGCTAATACAGTGGCTGAAAATCTGTTTATCATTCGGTTCCTCGTGCTTCCCCATCTTCATAGAGAACGTGCTTTATAATAGTTGCTCAAAGCGCTCTTGGAAAGAATGTGGAAATGGCGCGGCCGCGATTTCCACGCATTTTTAGACGCTGGGAGCAGGAAAATGTATTTAGAGCACCTTATTGTATTAATTAAAATATCGATATTTGGCGCCAGATATCGATTATCGTATCGCATGGAGAAGGATCATGATATATCGCCATATCGATTTATTGTCCCACCCCTATTAAAGACCCATCTCTTTAACTTGCCTTACACATAATACACTGTCGCATTTCTATAATTCAAATCCGTTAAAGGATTATTAGGCTGCATTAATTAGGTCAACCCGAATGGGGAACACTTGCTATAACACCCGATATACTTGTTACATCGTTAGAAGAATGGCATCTACACTAATATTAGTCTGTTTCATTCTTATTCCGAGGTCACTGCAGCCACTTAGATCCAGAGTGTATCCGGATAAGATGGTCACTGCAGCCACCCGGATCCAGTCTGTATCCAGATCAGATGGTGGATCAGCACCTAGAGATGACCTCTATAGCCCTGAATGTCAGCAGAGACCAGGACAACTAGATGCCCCCCAGAGACTGATCTCCTCCGAAGACCTCGTCACCTAGACGGCCATTGGGACAAGACCACAGGAACCAGATGAGTCCTCTGCACAATCTGACTTTGCTGCAGCCTGGAATTGAACTGCTGCTTTCGTCTGGCCAGAGGAGAATGACATAGATAATTGTGATAGATAGATTTTTGCATAATAAAAGCAGTTGAAAGTGAGAACTTTTTTTCTGAATTTATACATAACTTTACAGCTACATGTCAACTAACTCTCATTAATTTTTGACCTGACTAATTTCTGTGTTTGTGTTGTTAGATCATTTTCTGTTGATGATGTAATATTGCAGTACATTTCCATGTACTCATCTAATGTGACTCAAGGGTCAAATATTCGGCTCAAAGCTCTGACTGGCATTTCATAATAAAGGTCTATGGTGGCATTATAAGTAAACAGGCTGATGTCATACTGTACCTGATGGATTATTGGTGCTAAAGAGGCTGTTGTTGTTTTAATCTTAATGAGTGTCAGCGTTAAGAAAGGGAGCTCCGATGTTCACACATATGGATTTTTGAGGCACTCTTTCATTAAAACTGAGAGATTATAACAAGTCACATGGGATCATTTGTTGAAAACACCACTACAGAGGAGGATGTGTGAGGGGTGTGTGAGTGTGTATGTGTTTCATATTGTGTTTTTTATTAAACTTGTTTTCTCAAAATGTTGTGCATATGTGCTTTTGCTGGGCATATATTTCCTATATGCACTCTCATTATTATGTGGAGAAAGCAATGTCTGAGGTCAAAATTTTAGCAAAAGGATAAATTACTTATAATTTTGTTTCTCACAAAACCCTTTATGTATGCCTTCATAGCACTTGACATACACAAGTGTAATATCCAAGTGGTCTCTTTAATATACGAACATTAAAAGGAATGCATCAGTCATATAACATTCTGCACACACACAGCTTTACCACTTAAGAACTGGGGGATTCAACTCATCTATCCAATAAACACTGAAGCCATACATGTGCAACCTCACACCACACCACCAAATCACCCATTGTGAAAAGAAATTAGTAAAAAAAAAAAAAAAAAAAAACTTTTTTTTTTCTTTTTTGTTTCCCACTTTTATTATTTATTCCTTATATTACACTCCTCATTGATGCTCCATACTCCATCTCAGTAGGTGGCGGAAATGCATTATAAGTTGGCTTGCCAGCCACCACTAAATTGAAAGAAGTAAGAAGAAGAAGGTTTTCAGATCTAGCACGAGGTTGACGTTAACGCTCTCTCTCTGATGGGCGGAGCGGAAGGTCAGAGGTCTCTCCGGAGAAATTTGAGAATTTGATGAGTTAAATAGTGCTATTTGATTCAAATTTAAGTTATATGTGTCTAGAGACGATGTAGCAAGAAAAGAAATCAAGTTTGATGTGAAAAAAGAGACTGTTAAATTGATTTATAATTTGTGATTCAGCTGATAATAAGGCCTTAATGCATAGTGCGTTAATGTGAGACATTTTGTAAAGAAACAGACATACAATCAGAATTTAATTTATACAAGACATATAAACAAAAGATCAAGAAAAAGGAGTTTCATATCCTTCAGTATAGATAATTATTGACATTTTTTATAACCTTTTTTAAAACAAAGAGCAATAGAAAAAAAATATTTAAATTTAACCACTGTATTTTTAATTTACCCAATTTATTAAGACAAACAACATATATATATATATATATATATATATATATATATATATATATATAAAACATTCAAACACAAAATAAAATTTAAACAAATATATCTCCTTTCTTATGTTTTATATGCAGATTAAATTGTATGCTGATTAAGGAAACTTTTGGCTTGTCTCCCGCATTAAATTATCAATGCAATGAACTGTCTATAAAAAAAATAATAATAATAATAAAATGTGCATAACGTCTAAATTAACATAAATAAATCAAATATAATTTTGTAAACTGCATAAACAATTATGAACAAAACAGCATCATATATTTATTCATTGCTTAATACAAAGAGCCAAACTGCCAATCACACAGATTGCATTTAAAAACATATGAGACAGTGAAATGGAATAAACCTTAACAAATTTGCGACGTGTTTTCTAAACGTTTAAACTGTTTTAACTTTGCATGGCTTTCTATACATTTCTTGTGAGAGACGCGAGTGCAGCAGTCATATTTGTCTGTCTAAAAAATGTGCTGAATATGCGTTCTGTGTGAATGGCTTGGTTTCGGTTTTAACCTAATCAAGATCTTCTATGCATTGAGCTACTATATTTCTCTAATATTTTGAATGAACAACCCAGCACCAGCGCATCTCGTGGGCTAGACTAACAAAACATTAAAATGCAACAACATTACTTACATCTACATCACCACATCTTGTGCGCCACTGATGACGCTCCCTGATGCACACCTAACATTCGATTGTACCATTTTTGCATTCAAATGCCAATGTTTATTCTAAATTTGACTAATATTCATTTTTTATTTACAATCTCCTCATCACAGTCAGGTACATCACTCATTTCACCATGTGTTCGAGTGTGCTGTCTGCGTCACACGTGCCTATATCGTGCGCTACTGTATATCGAACATTTTTTTTCTATCCTTATCGATGAAGGTGTACCGTCGACAAAGTTGTGAATATAACTTGAGAGACTGAATTGCTAATTTCGAATCAACTCATTTTGAAAACTGAGGTTTAAATTTCTGTGAAGGGATTTAAACGGGAATCTATTTTGGTTTATTTGTTTGTTTGTTTGTTTTCCTTTTGTTTGGGGGGTTGGTTCAGAGAAACTGAAAGAAATAAGAGTAAAATCTGGATTGGAACATAATCAAAGGTTAATTAATTTAATTCACATAAACATTTTTAAAGGAAGGTGATTATACTTACCTTTTGAGTCTTTTGAGAATGAGTCTTGAAACCTGTAAGAAAAAAAAGGAAAAGCGTTAAGAATCACAGAACAAATTAACTTGGTGTTTAAACAAAATTTAATTTTGTCAATTTGTTTGAGAACTACATATTGCATTTTATTTTTTGATTCTATGTCATGCATTTGTTGAGATCTAATATATTGAAACAAGATAATACATTCAGTTAAACTTTATACAGTGAGTGAGTGGTTCATTATTGTTGTGATATGCTTCTTTTCTGTAGGCGAATTTTGTCTTCTGATTTGAGTGGTCCATATTCAGATTTTTCTGTTGTCTGTACCAATTTGAGCGAAGTATTACAACTAGATTACTTAAAAATCCACAGCGAATACATCGCTCAAGTGTCCGAGCTCCCAGCTCTTTACTCAAATCTGTCTTCATCAAAGAATACACACAACGGTTCACAAGATCCACACAATTAGCTTCTTAAAGGAAAAGCCCCCACAGTGATTCAGTGTAAGAGGCAGAAGGTTGGTCAAAGAGAAAAGCTCATAGAGGGAAAACAAAGTTCAATCTGTCAAGAAGCGTTCCAATAAAGCAAGTAAATGGCTCATGCAGGCAGTGGCGCCTGCAGGTGTACGGCTGTATGCACTGTGCGTACCATGAGAGCTCAGACTGACCTGAGATTTGCCCCGCAAACATTTCAGCAGTAAATTAGGTCTGTGTGTCATTGCCATTAATTATGAATTTATCAGTCTTTTGCACGCCAAAGTCAGTTTCTTCGTATAAATATTACTCCAAATAGAAACATAAAATCGTGCTATATGCACTTTCATGAGATCGGGTTAGACTACAATTAATTTGTAACCAATTTTACAAATGGGAATACAATGAATTCATGACAATGTTTTACATTCAAGCTTCCCTGTAAAATTTATAGTGAAAAGTTCTTTAAAATCATCTGGAATGCAATAAATAATTTTTAAAGCTGTTTTAAAGCATTTGCTGCATTGATAAAAAAAAAAAATAAAAAATAGGCCAATAAATAATTCACATATCAGACAAAATTGTGTTGCAGCAAATCCTTTAAATTTTAAGGTATTCAGAGCAACATAAAAATCAGAAAAAATATAATCGGGCCTGCAGGCTTTTCCTTATTTTTACATTTTAGACGGTGATGAAAAAATTATTTGCCATCGCCTCGTTGGACGTGCCTTTAGAGAGAAATGCATCTTTACGGATTGAATAATGAAAGAGTTTTTGTTTTCGATTTGAATTATTTTTTTAAAGTAGTAATTTAAAGCTTCTATAGTAATATTTATCATATCTGTGACTCAATTCGTTGAGTTTCGGTTCATCATTGTGAAGCGCTCCTGTTCAAGACAAGACGGCAAGCACATCCTCTGTTTTCCTATTTATTTTATAAAAGCACAATGTTTTGTTGATATTGTGAATGCACACAAATAAAAGTAGACCCTTTAAAGTTCCGAATGATGTATGAGTAATACCTTTATGAGCAAAAATTACGGCATATTTTAAGTTGTTTCCACTATCAAGAAAAAAATGCAAGTGACCGCGCTTGCGCCTCCATGTCCTGCAAAGTGCGCTTCAGCTTCCACTCGTCACACAAACGATTAGATATGCGCCTAATACCACACATTTATATAGTTTAAACTAGCATTGTAATATGCTTGAACTGTTTTATATCTATAGATTTTATTTTAGGCAAATCGTGATGATTTGAGAAGGCTAAATTGATCAAAATATAGGCTATGATCAGCTCATTGTCTGCTGCTGGCCGCTTGGTCGTTACTTGAAAAAAAAAAAAAAACACTTTAACGAACAAAAAATTCTCCAAACAGTTTTCTTAATTAACTGCAATTAAAAAACAAAATGAAATATGATCACTGTGTCATTACATACACTCCCCATCCCCCGCCCCCAAAAAAACCTCTGTGCGTACCCTCGGAAAAAAGGGGGCTAGTATGTTGTTAACATGTTTCTAGCATTTTGCTAACATGACTATCAAGTGACTAGCATCTTGTTAGCATTTTTCCAGCATGATTAGCAAGTTACTAGCATGTTGTTAGCATGATTAGCAAGTGACTAGCATGTTACTAGCATGACTAGCAAGTGACTAGTATGTTTGCTAGCATGATTAGCAAGTGACTAGCACGTTGTTATAGCAAGTGACTAGCTTGTTTGCTAGTATGACTAGCAAGTGACTAGCATGTTGTTAGCATGATTAGCAAGTGACTAGCATGTTGCTAGCATGACTAGCAAGTGACTAGCATGTCTGCTAGCATGACTAGCAAGTGACTAGCACGTTGTTAGCATGATTAGCAAGTGACTAGCACGTTGCTAGCATGACTAGCAAGTGACTAGCATGTTTGTTAGCATGACTAGCAAGTGACTAGCACGTTGTTAGCATGATTAGCAAGTGACTAGCACGTTTGCTAGCATGACTAGCAAGTGACTAGCATGTTTGCTATCATGACTAGCAAGTGACTAGCATGTTACTAGCATGATTAGCAAAGTGAGTAGCACGTTGCTAGCATGACTAGCAAGTACCTAGCATGTTAATAGCATGACTAGCAAGTGACTAGCACGTTGTTAGCATGATTAGCAAGTGACTAGCACGTTGCTAGCATGACTAGCAAGTGACTAGCATGATTGCTAGCATGACTAGCAAGTGACTAGCATGTTACTAGCATGTTGTTAGAATGACTAGCAAGTGACTAGCATGTTGCTAGCACGACTAGCAAGTGACTAGCATGTTTGATAGCATGACTAGCAAGTGACTAGCATGTTACTAGCATGACTAGCAAGTGACTAGGATGTTTGCTAGCATGTCATTAACATGATTAGCTAGTTGCTAGCATGTCATTAGCAAGTTACTAGCATGTCACTAGCATGATTAGCAAGTGACTAGCATGTTGTTAGCATGATTAGCAAGTTGCTAGTATGTTGTTAGCACGACTAGCAAGTGACTAGCATGTTGCTAGCATGACTAGCAAGTGACTAGGATGTTTGCTAGCATGTCATTAACATGATTAGCTAGTTGCTAGCATGTCATTAGCAAGTTACTAGCATGTCACTAGCATGATTAGCAAGTGACTAGCATGTTGTTAGCATGATTAGCAAGTTGCTAGTATGTTGTTAACATGTTTCTAGCAATTTGCTAGCATGACTAGCAAGTGACTAGCATTTTGTTAGCATGACTAGCATGTTTGCTAGCATGATTAGCAAGTGACTAGCATGTCGCTAGCATGATTCTAGCATGATTAGCAAAGTTACTAGCATGTCGCTAGCATGTTTCCAGCATGATTAGCATGTCGCTAGCATGTTTTTAGCATTATTAACGTTATTTGCATGTTTCTAGCATGATTAGCGTGTTACTAGCACGTTGCTAGCATGATTTAAATTAGAAATATTAAATAGAGTGGAAGCTTAAATGAGTTTAAATGGATGAGAAATAGTACATAGAAGTGAAGCTTAATTGAGTTCAATAGGCTTCAGTGTGTTTACATTTGAAAGTTTGACAGCTGGTGTTTGATGAGTCTTGTCTCATCTGAATATTCCGTCAATGTAAGTCTATGGGATTTTTCCCAGTTTTTATCGTAATTTTTACGAAAACCGTAAGCCGGATCAGTTAGAAAAGATATAGCAACCCGAGTCAGACCAGTCTGAAGGTCTGGGCCGAGTTTGGTGGTTGTAGCTGTAAAGGTCTAGGAGGAGATACATTTTAAAATTTAGTCTCAGAAGAAGAAGAAGAAGTTTAGACAGGATTTCAGTAAATTGGCTTTTTCAAGCCAACTTAACAAGTCTCAAATAAACCTACCTGATATAAACCGTTACTAATTTGACTGCCATGAGTAGCTCCTACCTCCTGAACATAGATTTACTACTGATCACAGAACCGTGTTTCACTGACAAGCTGCGCATGAAATCGCATTCGATTAATCGTGCAGCCCTACTCTAACCACTTACTTTATTATATAAACAGCCTTCCGACCCAGCGGCAAGCTGTCATATACAAAGCAGACTGGCAGGCAGCTTCAGGTAATGTGCCTGATGTCTAGTCCAGGTTCATCCTCTTGCATAGAAACTAAGCCAGCTGTCAAACTGATACCACTTTTCCATCAGCAGGAACCAGGTGCTACTTCAGAGCCAGTGCTATTCAAGTGAAGTCAAGTCAAATCAAAGTTTATTTATAAAGCACATTTTTAGAAACAACAAGTGTTTGCGAAAGTGCTGTACAAGCATGAATAAAACAATATCACAAATAGAATAACAAAATTATAAAATATTATAAAATAGCATAAAATAAAATAAAATAAAATAGCAGCTCTCACACCGTGTTAAACGCCAAACTATAAAAGTAGGTTTTTAAGCTAGACTTAAAAACAGTAAGTGTTTGGGCCTTTCTAACATGTAAGGGCAGATTTTTCCAAAGTCTAGGGTCCGCCACTGCAAACGCACGGGCACCCCTGTTCTTCAGCCTTACACGAGGGACAATTGCTGCTATTGCTGGTTCTGAGTTAGTTCGGCTGGCGAGCCCTTTAAAAACTGGTTTGCTTTTCCATGGGCTAGAGAGCCAAGACCGAGCCGGTTCTTACGTCACTGAATACATCTAATTTTTTTTTTCTAGTGCGGCAGCATGAAACACAACAGGCTTGTTTGAGATGCATCGGTGCCTCTCAGACCAATCGATCAGTCGATCAGCACACGACACCAAAGCACTATGAGAGTGATCCAAAAGCATAAAGAGCCGTCTTCTTTCCAGTCGCTCCTGCAGCACCCCGATGACACACACCACTGATGTATCCTGAACAAGCCTGTAGGAGCCAAATGTAATTTTAACCACTAGATGGTGGTGTTGAATGGGAGGAGTTGGTGTATGTCATATGACATTTAAACCCTCATGGTTGTGTGTGTGGAAAGGGTAACAGGTGGCGGGAATACATGGTTCTTACCATATCCTAAGAGCCATAGAACCATGAATCCACATGTTTATTGTAAGCTGCATCTTTGTCATTAAATGAACAAAGCAAGAAACGGATTTTTGGCATGGACAATGACTTTATTTCCAACTTATGAGTAAAGAACGTCTTACCACCTGTTCCTGGGTGGTTAGGAAGCCACCACAAAAAGTAAGAACCCTCTCGTACTAAGAATTACTGTTGGAATGAAGTAGAATTTCCTCACGCATTGGAGCAAACAGAGGAATTCTGTGAATGGAAACGTCGACTTAGGCATTGGCAGATGGAGTGACTACTATTGGAGTGTGGATCGCTTGCATGCTGTGTTGCAGAGTCTTGGCGTCTTGAACCAAACAGAGTGTGTAAGCTTTAAACTTGATAATGCGGAGAAGTTTCCGAAGCTCGACAAATGCCGGTGAGTAAACCTCTCTTTCTTTGGGTGATATGGCTATATCGCATTATGAGATTGATACGTTGGTCCACGAAGAAATTTGAATCGCGGCCTATGTTTGGAATGCTCTTCTTGAAATAATGTTTTGGCTTGCTGCATGTCGTTGTGTTGAATTGGATCGCACTCTGTTTGTTGTGTAAACTTTGCTCTGTGGCTTGCTTGAAATGTTCTCTTGAAAGCGCTTGTGTGCACGAGTGTCATGGGAAAGATGAATGGCGATGAATTGCAAATTGCAAAGGATGATGCTAATGTGTTTGAAAATAAGTCCATGGTTGATATTGCTGTTGAAAGTAATGATGCTGTTGAAACGGAGAAAAGAGCAAGGAAAATGACTGAAAAGGGTGTCTCATTGAGCATAGAAAATTTGCAACAGCAATGCAAAATCAAAGTCCACGCAAGTAAATAAAGTTAAAGAGTTAATGATCTTCTTTCTGGAAAGCTGACCAAAGGAACGGTTTCTGATGTGCAAAAGTATTTTAAGAGTTTTGAAACATTGTGCAAAGATGCCATTGAAACTCATAATTCATTGCTGGAAATGCCAATGTCTAAACCTGAGTATGAAAAGCAGGAAAGGTGGCTTGTCTGTACAATGAAAGGAAATAAGGAATTTATCACAGACGTTAAACAGTGGTTATCAGATGCTGGAGTGTCATATAATGATGGAGGTGATGATGGAATGTCCATAACAGACACACATATAAATCCCGACGACAGTGTATCAAATGCCACAAAGAAGGGATCTCAATGCAAAACCCATTCTTCCTCTAGTTCTTCAAGGGTTTCAAGTACTGCATCTGCTCGTCTTAAAGCTAAGGCTGAAAGGACAGCCTTGTTGCAATCTGTAGCTGCTTTAAATAAGCTTCATGATATTGAAGCCAAAGAGGAAGAACTTCAAAGACAGAAAGAGAAACTGCGGAGAGAAAAGGAGCAATTACAAATGGAAACAAAATTAGCTGCTGCCACTGCAAAACTATCTGTGTTGGAATCAAGTGAGGGAAGTGTTGAAGGAATGAGTGATGAAGAGGATCCTATGAATGCATATTATAAGAAACGTGTAAGATCATGTGCATCAAACAAATGCTCAAATTCAAAGATGCCTTCACAACAAAAAAGTGCAAACTCTCAATATGACCATTTAAGTGTACGTCCAAAGGAGAGATTAAGCATGCAAGCACAAGCGTCAAGGCACTGTAAACCTTCATCAACAAGGCAGCAAATTTCAAGTTCTGATGAAAATTTCCACATACAAGTGTTACCTCCCCAGTTTCCACTCGTGTTCATATTCTGAGTCCTACCTTGCATGATGTTGTACAGCAGCAAAATAACATTACTGCTCAGTTATTAAAACAGCAAGCTTTGGTTTCTCTTCCGCCTCGGATGATGTTGGAATTTGATGGTGATCCATTGCAGTATGGCTCTTTTGTTAAAGCTTTTAAACAAGCCATTGAAAAGAAAACTAGTGACAAGCAAGAATGTTTTTACTATCTTGAGCAATATACAAGAGGACGACCAAGAGAGTTAGTCCGTAGCTGTCACAACATGAGAGCTGATCAGGGATATTATCAATCCAATAATCTGTTGAAAGAGCATTTTGGTAGTGAAATAAAAGTAACAGCGGCATATATGGAGAAGGTCATGGGCTGGCCGATGATTAAGTCTGAAGATGTTGATGTTGATTGGAGTTTTTTTTTTTTTTTTGGAAGATTTGCAGCATATAGAAGAGATGAATGTCCCATCTAATCTTTGACTTATTGTCATGAAGCTGCCGTACAAGTTTCGAGAAAAATGGAGGGCTGCTGCCTGTGAGATACAGGAGCGTCGAGGCAACAGGGCCATGTTTTCAGATTTGGTGAACTTCATTGCGCATCAAGTAAAGATTCTTTCTGATCCATTGTTTGGAGATTTGCAAAGTGGACAGTTAGTTTCTTCATTTCGTGTCAAGCTTGAGTCTAAACTTACCAGTAAGGGCCTTGCTACTGTTTCAGCTGTTAACACTGTTTCAGACTGGTGTCCATCTGAAGTACAAAATACTGTTCCTGTTCAACAGAAAGGCGACAGCAAGATGTGTATTGCTTGTGAGGGCAGTCATTTATTGGAAAGGTGTTCTCGTCTAAAGAACATGACACACAGAGAAAAACTGAATATTTTGAAAGATAATAGATCCTGTTTTGCATGTCTAAAGACTGGACATGTAAGCAAGGATGGTAGAAATCCATTGATTTGTGATGACTGTAAACAAAGGCATCCAACCCTGCTTCATATAGAAACTAAAGTGAAATCACCACCATTACCAGTAAACAATGTTCTTGTTACTTTGCAAGCTTGTGGGCAGACTGGGGCCAGGAACAATGAGTGTGTCCTATCTATAGTACCAGTACAGATAAAGGCAAAGTCTGGTAGCAAGATTGTAAGTACCTATGCGTTTTTGGATCCTGGGAGTTCTGCCAGTTTTTGTATAGAACATCTTATGAGAAAACTGAACCTTACAGGAACAAGAAGCTCCATACTGCTCCGTACTTTAGGCCAGGAAAAGTCAGTAGACACCTTCATGCTCAGAGGTCTACAAATTTCAAACCTAGACAGACAAACCTTCATGGATCTACCAGAATTGTATACTCAAGGACATTTTGGACCAACAGTTGGTCCAAAATGCAGCAGCTAGAGTCCTTACTAGAACCAGGAAGTATGACCATATTAGCCCAGTTCTGTCAACACTACACTGGCTCCCTATCAAACATCGGATAGATTTTAAAATCTTGTTAATTACTTATAAAGCCCTGAATGGCTTAGCTCCTCAGTACTTGAGCGAGCTCTTATCACATTATAGTCCTCCACGTCCGCTGCGTTCTCAAAACTCTGGCCATTTGAAAATACCTAGAATATCAAAATCGACTGTGGGCGGCAGATCCTTTTCCTATTTAGTGCCCAAACTCTGGAACAATCTACCTAACACTGTTCGGGAGGCAGACACACTATGTCAGTTTAAATCTAGATTAAAGACACATTTCTTTAACCTGGCTTACACATAACACACTAATACACTTCTATTATTCAAATCCGTTAAAGGATTGTTAGGCTGCATTAATTAGATCAACCGGAACCGGGAACACTCCTCATAACACACGATGTACTCGTTACATTGTAAGAAGAATGGCATCTACGCTAATATTTGTCTGTTTCTTTCTTATTCTGTTTCTCAGTCCGTGTCCGGATCAGATGGTGGATCGGCGCCGGGAGATGATGTCTGCAGCCCTGATCGTCGGCGTAGGCCGGACACCTGGATGAGCCCCTGGGACATATCCCCAGTGAAGACCTCGACTTAAATACAATAAAACTAAAAATAAAACTAAATAACTATAATATAATAAAATACCTAACTACATAATACTATAATTGTTAGAAATTGCAACATTATAAAAATAGAAATATAATACATGTATACATTTAAAATTTAACTAAAACAATAAGTAAAAAAATAAATAATAATATCCTGGCCAGAGGAGAACTGACCTCCCGACTGAGCCTGGTTTCTCCCAAGGTTTTTTTCTCCATTCTGTCACAGAGGGAGTTTTGGTTCCTTGCCGCTGTTGCCTCTGGCTTGCTCAGTTGGGGACACTTAATTTCTAAAGATTATCGTCAATTTGATTTCATAGATACTATTTAAACTAAACTGAGCTAGACAATGACATCTCTGAATTCAATAATGAAATGCCTTTAACTGAAAATTGAGTGTTTAATCTTATTATTATACATTACTGACACTCTATCCTCCAATTTGATTACTGTTAAGTGCTTTGACACAATCTGTATTGTTAAAAGCGCTATATAAATAAAGGTGACTTGACTTGACTTGACTCAGAATCTCATTGCTGCTTGTGCCAAAGGAGGATTTCAGTTGTCAAAGTGGATGAGCAACAGTTGCTATATGTCCTGCATTCCATAGGAGTATAGATCCAAGTCAATTAAAGAACTTGATTTGGATAAAGACGATCTGCCAATGGAAAGAGTGCTTGGATTGCACTGGGGCACTGAAGAGGATAAGTTCACCTTCAGACTGTCCATTAAGGAGCATCCTTACACAAGGCGTGGCATATTGTCGATGTTAGTTCCATCTATGACCCCTTGGGGTTTCTTTCACCATTTACTTTGCCTGTAAAACAGCTGCTGCTGCAAAAAATGTGCAAGTGCAATTTTGGCTGGGATGAAAAGATTCCTCAGGTGTTCTTTGAGCAATGGACAAGATGGTTGACTAACTTGCATCGTATAGCAACACTGGAGATAGATCGATGCGTAAAGCCAAAGGATTTTGGACCATCAGAACATGCACAACTGCATCACTTCTCCGATGCCAGTGAAGGTGGCTATGGCACAGTGTCATACTTGAGGTTGGTGAATAGAGAAAAAAGGACTGCCTTTGCTTTCATGTTAGGAAAGTCCAGAGTTGCTCCTTTAAAGCAGATGACAATCCCAAGGTTGGAACTTACAGCTGCTATTCTTGCTGTGCGAGTTGATAAAATGCTTAAAAGAGCGCTACAGATTAATCTGGATCCATCAGTGTTTTGGACAGACAGCACGACTGTGCTGAGATATATCCAAAATGAGACTAAGCGATTCCATACCTTTGTAGCAAATCTAATAGCTGTGATAAGGGACTCAACAGATGTTGCTCAATGGAAGCACATAAAGTCAAGTTTAAACCCTGCTGATGAGGCATCCAGAGGTCTTGGTGCTGAAGAATTTTTAGCATGTAAGAGATGGATCAACGGACCTGAATTTCTGTTAAAGGTTGAAGAGGAATGGCCGAAGTCCAGTATGAATCAACTGTCAATACCTTCTGATGATCCAGAAGTTAAAGTGGATTGTACTGTGTATGCCTTTGCCTGTCAGGTTAAAAAGACTCCTACCAGTCAGTTTCCAAGCTATTTTACTGATTTTGCAAGACTTAAATCCTCTGTGGCATGGATGCTTAAGATCAAGGAGATGCTTTTGCAGCTTGTGAAACAGAGGAAAGTCATACCGGCATCTATTTGTACATGAAAGGACATTCCAGATACTGACTCAAAAAAACTTAATGCATCAAGAAAGATGAAGGACAAAATGGATGATAAATCATTGACTGCTGATGATCTTATGAAAGCAGAAATGGCTATCATTCAGTATTATCAATGAGAGAGATTTTCCGATGAAATTGCTGCACTGAAGGCAGGAGCTACTGTAAAGAAAAAGAGTGACATCTTTAAACTTGATCCTGTGCTGGAAAATGGTCTCTTAAGAGTAGGAGGAAGACTTGCTAGGACTGCCATGCCTGAGGAACAAACACATCCAGTTATACTGTCTAAAGACCAGGCTATTTCTCAGCTTATTTTGAGGGATGTACATCAACAACTGGGACATGCAGGAAGAAACTATATGTTGTCTTTTCTTCACAAACTCTATTGGATAACTAATGCTAACTCTGCCTGTCGGAAAATAATCTCAGACTGTGTCATATGTCGTCGTCTTCAAGGAAAGGTGGGAGAGCAAAAAATGTCTGATTTGCCAGTGGAAAGAGTTTTACCTGATTTACCTCCATTCACAAATGTCGGCGTCGACTATTTTGGTCCTGTTGAAATCAGGAAAGGGCGAAGCACAGTTAAACGATATGGAGTAATTTTCACTTGCATGGCAAGTCAGGCTGTGCATCTGGAGATGGCTTATAGTTTGAATACAGATTCTTGCATTAACGCTATTTGCTGTGTTTTGTGTCGTCGTGGTCAAATTGTCCAGTTGAGATCCGATAATGGTACAAATTTTGTCGGAACCGAGAGAGAGCTGAGGGAAGCTGTAGCTGCATTAGACCATACTAAGATCCAGCATGCCTTGCTATCAAAGGGACTCAAGTGGACATTCAATCCTCCTGGTGGGCCTCATGTTGGTGGAATTTGGGAGAGACTTATTCGACTTGTAAAAAAGGTGCTGTATTCCACCATCAGACAACAATCTATGGATGATGAAAGCTTCCAGACATTTCTGTGTGAGATAGAAGCCATTCTTAATGGCCGTCCCATTACGAAATCTTCTGACGATGTGAATGATCTTGAGGCACTTACGCCTAATCACATTCTCCTCCTGAAATCAAACCCTTTTATGAGTCCTGGACTATTTAACAAAAGAGATTTGTATATCAGAAAAAGTTGGAGACAGGTACAGTACTTGTCAGATCTTTTTTGGAAACGATGGGTAAGGGAATACTTACCATTACTACAAGAGAGACAGAAATGGATAAGGCCTCGAAGAAGCTTTACAGAGGGAGACTTTGTTGTCATCATGGATCCTGTAGCTCCTCGTGGATCCTGGTTCTTGGGAAAAATAATCAAAACCTACCCTGACAAAGGTGGATTTGTTCGATCAGTCCAACTTAAGACAAAAACAGGCCAGTTGGATAGGTCTGTATCCAAAATGTGTCTATTGCTGTAAGCAGAGAACTGAAGCTGATTCAGAGTTTCTATATAAAGACTTTTATGGCTCCTTTCATGTGTATATAAAGTGTAATTGTAAATGTATATTATTACAATTATGAGTCCGGGGTGTAGGAGCCAATTGTAATTTTAACCACTAGATGGCGGTGTTGAATGGGAGGAGTTGGTGTATGTCATATGACATTTAAACCCTCATGGTTGTGTGTGTGGGAAGGGTAACAGGTTGCGGGAATACATGGTTCTTACCATATCCTAAGAGCCATAGAACCATGAATCCGCATGTTTATTGCAAGCTGTGTCTTTGTCATTAAATGAACAAAGCAAGAAACTGATTTTTGGCATGTACAATGACTTTATTTCCAACTTATGAGTAAAGAACGTCTTACCACCTGTTCCTGGGTGGTTAGGAAGCCACCACAAAGCCTAAACACACCATCAACAATGGCGGACATTGCGTTGCTATTGATGTTCATGGTTTTGTGAACCTACATCGGCATCAAAACACGGCGAATCCAACGTGTTTAGCTGCTATTTCAAATATGGCGGTCAAAAGCTTCTGTTTATCTTGTTGGTCACTGTTTAACCCGCCCCCAGCCCCTGACGCAAGCAGTTCTTCTAGTGCTTTGAGTGTCAAAAGGCAAAGAACCAATTTGAAACTAGGCTCTGGCTCCGAACCAGCACTCAAACTGCCTTCGTGGAAAAGGGGTATGACATCCGCTCCAAGCACGAGGAACATGCCACATAGCATTATAGTCAGATCAACAGTAAAGTCTACTTGCTATCTCATTCCTCTCTCAGTTACACTGCCTATTGCAGGCACTGACATCACTAATTATCTTTGTGCTATGATTGTTCCACTGTACTATGCGACAAAGCTGGAAGACAGAATACAGGAGATGCTTCTGTATCAGATTTTTTTTTCTCTCGCCCCTTGCCTTAAAGCAACAAGCTCCATATAAAACTGTTTCAACAGTGTAATGCTGACTGCCATGAAAGCTCTAAAATGCCCCAGCATTACGAGCACATTACCAGAATGCTCCCTCAGACTGTTTGTACTCAAACTGATTATCTGGTAGGTTGCCTGGAGATCTAATTATCTCAATGCAACTGGAGAGTGCCTAAAAAGCTTTCAAGGAATGCTTGCCCCTAAGGTAGCTATCATCAGTTCATGTTGCTTGGGACTGCTACTGTTTCAAATTTGGTTGGAAGCACACGTTCCTGCAGGTGACTCGCAAATGCCTGGAAGTGTCGCAAAGTGGTCACAATGGACACATCGCCCAAGGGCTGGGGCCCCGTGTGATGGTCGCCCAGCATTTGGTGTCTAGACAGACAAGGTGACTAATAACCTTCCTGCAACTCAGAGCAGTTCACATGGCTCTGAAGTGTTTCTACACTCAGGTCCATCACAAGCATGTTCTTGTTCGCACGGACTACATGGCAGTGATAGCGTTCACAAATCACCAAGGCGGTTTCCGTACTCTCTCTCTTCTCATGTTTGTGACAAGCCTGTTAATGTGGACAGATCTGCATCTCCTCTCTTTGACCTGTCCATCTCCCCGGCCATCTCATTTGCGGGGCGGATATGCTGTTGAAGCATGGGGTAGCCCAAGGAGAATGACTGAAGGCTGCACCCTTAGAAAGTAAATATGATATGGAGCATATTCAGATGGGCAGAAGAGGACCTCTTTGTGTCTCCGGAGAACATGCAACCTCCACTGTTTTTCTCCTTAAGGGAGCAATCCATGCTAGAAGAGGATGTGATTGCTCACTGTTGGCCCAAAGTGAACAAATATGAGTTTCCTCTTGTGAATTGTGTTGTGTAAAATCAGGGAGGAGAAGAAGTCAGTGCTGCTAGTTGCGCCACCGAGGACATGTAGCCCTGACTTTCGGGACCTGTTAGAGATGCTGTCAGGTCCTCGATGGATAATTCCATTGAGGAAAGACCTCCTCTCTCAAGCTAGCAACCCAGCCTAGACCTTTGGAATCTGCTCACCTGGGTGCTCGATAGAGTTTGCCGATGTCAGACTCGCTACCACAGCAAGTGTTGAAAATTATTTCAGAGATGAGAACTCCGGGTCACAACCCTGTCAACTGCCCAATATCAGTAGATTTGTCTTTTCTACAAGAGTTTTTAGATAACGCCCATACACCCTCAAGTGTATGATGCTCAAGTGTATCATTCTGAGTTCATTCTGACATTGATAGATCGTCAGTGGGGAGGAATGATTTGGTGAAAAGATTTTTGCAGGTGTGAAGCAGTTGAACACCCTTGCCCAACAACTATCCCCACTAGGGACATCATTTTGGTTCTGAAAGCCTTGGTATGTCTTCAATTTGAGCCCCTTTAGTTGGCTCCCCTGGATGTGCTATTGCTAAGACAGTGCTATTGTTTACGCTTCTGTTAACCCTCTGGTTGTGTTCAGGTCAAATTAACCCAGAGAAGATTTTCTTTTTCCCGAAAATACTAGTTAACGTTATCGCACTGGACTCAAACTTACAGACTTTGTTCACACAGTGTATAAGTACCTCTCAGATTTTTTTTTTTTTTTTTTTTAAGAATTTTTGTAATTTTTTGTGGGTTTTATTTCACCTAGTAACACTTGTGGTGTTCCCGGTCAAAAATGACCAAACTCCAAACAATTGCTTATAAATCTCTCATTATGCTATATTATCACAAAATATTGGATTCATTCTTTTTGCCAACTTGTTTTCTTTCATTTAGGACTGGTTTTGTGTTTCTATTTGCATCTGATTAATCATAGGCCTCATTTATCCGAAAGTAGGCACTTAATTTTTTGAGTGAAAAAAGCATTTTTTATGAATAATTTTCACAAAATGAGATAAAAAAAAAATTATGAAAATTTGCACTGTTTCTCACACTAGTGTGCTTTAATGTTTAATCAGGAAGTTTGTTTTTAAATGCTTTTAATTTTGCACAAAATTGCAAAAAAAGTCACATTTGTGGTGTTCTCGGTCAAAAATGACCGGACCCCAAACAATTGCTTATAAATCTCTCATTTTGTTATATTATCACCAAATATTGGATTAATTCTTTTTGTCAACTTGTTTTCTTTCATTTAGGACTGGTTTTGTGTTTCTGTTTGCTTCTGATTAATCGTAGGCCTCATTTATCTGAAAGTAGGGACCTCATTTTTTGAGTGAAAAAATTTTTTTTTTATGAATAATTTTCAAAATATGAGATAAAAAAAAATTATGAAAATGTGCACTGTTTATCACACTAGTGTGCTTTAATGTTTAATCAGGAAGTTTGCTTTTAAATGCTTTTATTTTGTACCAAATTGCAAAAGTCACACTTGTCAAAAATGGCCGGCCATTGAAAGTGAATGGGGAAGAATGAAAGTAAGAGAAACAACTAGTGTTCAGGAGCATGTTGTGCTTGCAAACATAAAGGCCTTGGACCTGTGCGTGTGTGGATGCATGTATACTCACACTCTCTCTCTCTCTCTCACACACACACACACACACACACACACAAATTATTGTGAGTTTTACACCTATTTCATCCTACCCTGAACTGCATGCAGTATGTTTATATGAATCTGATATTATAACGCGCTCTCTCTCTCTCTCTCTCTCTCTCTCACACACACACACACACACACACACACACACACACACACACACACACACACACACACACACTCACACACAAACTGCCTTGTCTTTAGCCTACATTGACTTCAAAAGAGTTGACTTCAGAAAAACTCTGCAAAAAATTATTTCAAACAGAAAACAAGATTATTTTGCTTACCCCATTGGCAGATTATTTTGCTTGTTTCAAGCAAAAACTCACTTAATTTTGACTTGTTTTTTTCTGAAATCAAGACAATAATTTTTACTTGTCTAGAAAATCCTTCTTGATTTAAGAATTTTTTGATATTTTGACTGGAAACAAGACAAAAAAATCTAAGTAGTCAAGTCAAGTCACCTTTATTTATATAGCGCTTTTAACAATACAGATTGTGTCAAAGCACTTAACAGTATCAAATTGGAGGATAGAGTGTCAGTAATGTATAATAATAAGATTAAACACTCAATTTTCAGTTAAAGGCATTTCATTATTGAATTCAGAGATGTCATTGTCTAGCTCAGTTTAGTTTAAATAGTATCTATGAAATCAAATTGACGATAATCGTTAGAAATTAAGTGTCCCCAACTGAGCAAGCCAGAGGCGACAGCGGCAAGGAACCAAAACTCCCTCTGTGACAGAATGGAGAAAAAAACCTTGGGAGAAACCAGGCTCAGTCGGGGGGCTAGTACTCCTCTGGCCAGGATATTATTATTTATTGTTTTACTTATTGTTTTAATTAAATTTTAAATGTATAAATATATTATATTTCTATTTTTATATTGATGCAATTTCTAACAATAATAGTATTATGTAGTTAGGTATTTTATTATATTATAGTTATTTTGTTTAATTTTAAGTTTTATTGTATTTAAGTCGAGGTCTTCACTGGGGATATGTCCCCGGGGCTCATCCAGGTGTCCGGCCTCCGCCGACGATCAGCGTCGCAGACATCATCTCCACGGCGCCGAGCCACCATCTGATCCGGACACGGACTGAGACACAGAATAAGAAAGAAACAGACAAATATTAGCGTAGATGCCATTCTTCTTACGATGTAACGAGTACATCGTGTGTTATGAGGAGTGTTCCCGGTTCCGGTTGATCTAATTAATGCAGCCTAACAATCCTTTAACGGATTTGAATAATAGAAGTGTATTAGTGTGTTATGTGTAAGCCAGGTTAAAGAAATGTGTCTTTAATCTAGATTTAAACTGACAGAGTGTGTCTGCCTCCCGAACAGTGTTAGGTAGATTGTTCCAGAGTTTGGGCGCTAAATAGGAAAAGGATCTGCCACCCGCAGGCGATTTTGATATTCTAGGTATTATCAAATGGCCAGAGTTTTGAGAACGCAGCGGACGTGGAGGACTATAATGTGATAAGAGCTTGCTCAAGTACCGAGGAGCTAAGCCATTCAGGGCTTTATAAGTAATTAACAAGATTTTAAAATCTATCCGATGTTTGATAGGGAGCCAGTGCAGTGTTGACAGAACTGGGCTTATATGGTCATACTTCCTGGTTCTAGTAAGGACTCTAGCTACTGCATTTTGGACCAACTGTAGTTTATTGATCAAGCGTGCAGAACAACCACCCAGTAAAGCATTACAATAGTCTAACCTTGAGGTCATAAACGCATGAATTAGCATTTCTGCATTTGACGTTGAGTGCATAGGTCGCAATTTAGATATGTTTTTGAGATGGAAAAGCGCAGTTTTACAGATACTAGAAACATGGCTTTCAAATGAAAGATTGCTATCAAACAGCACACCTAGGTTCCTAACTGATAAAGAAGAATTGACAGAGCAGCCGTCAAGTGTTAGATAGTGTTCTAGGTTATTACATGTGGGGTTTTTAGGTCCGATAATTAACACCTCTGTTTTTTCAGAATTTAGCAGTAAGTTACTCGTCATCCAGTTTTTTATATCGACTATACATTCCGTTAGTTTCTCAATTTGGTGTGTTTCACCGGGCCATGAAGAAATATAGAGCTGAGTATCATCAGCATAACAGTGAAAGCTAACACCATGTCTCCTGATAATATCTCCCAAGGGTAACATGTAAAGCGTGAAAAGTAACGGCCCTAGTACTGAGCCTTGAGGTACTCCATACTGCACTTGTGATCGATATGATACCTCTTCATTTACTGCTACGAACTGATGGCGGTCAGATAAGTACAATTTGAACCATGCTAAGGCACTTCCACTAATGTCAACAAAGTTTTCTAGTCTATTCAAAAGAATGTTGTGGTCGATAATGTCGAACGCAGCACTAAGATCCAGTAGAACTAATAAAGAGATTCAACCATGATCAGATGATAGAAGCAGGTCATTTGTAACTCTAATGAGAGCAGTCTCAGTACTATGATACGGTCTAAATCCTGACTGGAATTCCTCACACATACCATTTTTCTCTAAGAAGGAATATAATTGTGAGGATACTACCTTTTCTAGTTTCTTTGACAGGAAAGGGAGATTTGAGATCGGTCTGTAATTAACTAGATCTTTGGGGTCAAGTTGTGGTTTTTTAATGAGAGGCTTAATAACAGCCAATTTGAAATTTTGGGGACATATCCTAATGACAATGATGAATTAATAATAGCCAAAAGAGGATCTATGACTTCTGGAAGCAGCTCTTTTAGTAGTTTAGATGGAATAGGGTCTAACATACATGTCGTTGGTTTAGATGATTTAACAAGTTTATACAATTCTTCCTCTCCTATAATAGAGAATGAGTGGAATTGTTCCTCAGGGGATCTATAGTGCACTATCTGATGCGATACTGTAGCTGACGGCTGCATGGTTACAATTTTATCTCTGATAGTATCGATCTTGGAAGTAAAGTAGTTCATAAAGTCATTACAGCTGTGCTCTTGGGAAATGCCAACACCTGTTGATGCTTTATTTTTCGTTAATTTAGTGACTGTATTGAATAAATACCGGGGGTTATGTTTGTTTTCTTCTAGAAGAGACGAAAAGTAATCAGATCTAGCCGTTTTTAATGCTTTTCTGTAGGATAGGGTACTTTCCCACCAAGCTATACAAAATACCTCTAGTTTTGTTTTCCTCCAGCTGCGCTCCATTTTCCGGGCTGCTCTCTTTAGGGTGCGAGTATGCTCATTATACCACAGAGTCAAACTGTTTTCTTTGATCTTCCTTAAGCGTAAAGGAGCAACTGTATGTAAAGTGCTAGAAAAGAGAGAGTCCATAGTTTCTGTTACATCATCAAGTTTTTCTGCGCTGTTGGATATGCTGAGGAATTGAGATAAATCAGGAAGATTACTTACAAAGCAGTCTTTTGTGGTAGAAGTGATGATTCTACCATACTTGTAACAAGGAGTAGAATTTACAGTTTTAGCTATATGGAGTTTACACAAGACTAGATAATGATCTGAGATATCATCGCTTTGCTGCAGAATTTCAACACCACTAATATCAATTCCATGTGACAGTATTAAATCTAGAGTATGATTTCGACAATGAGTAGGTCCTGAAACTTGTTGTCTAACCCCAATAGAGTTCAGAATGTCTATAAATGCTGATCCTAATGCATCTTTTTCATTATCGACATGGATATTAAAATCACCAACAATTAAGACTTTATCTGCAACCAGTACTAACTCAGATAGAAAATCTGAAAATTCTTTAATAAAGTCTGTGTGGTGCCCTGGTGGCCTGTACACAGTAGCCAATGCAAACATCACAGGGGATTTATCACTAACACGTGTTTCTCTAGATAATGTTATACGCAGCACCATAACTTCAAACGAGTTATACTTAAAGCCTGCCCTCTGAGAAATACTGAGAATATTGCTATAAATTGTAGCAACACCTCCCCCTTTACCTTTTGGACGTGGCTCATTTTTATAGCAGTAATATTGGGGGGTAGACTCATTTAAAGTAATGAATTCATCTGGTTTTAGCGTTGTTTCTGTCAAACAAAGCACATCTAGCTTATGGTCAGTGATCATATCATTTACAAATAGTGCTTTTGTAGAAAGGGACCTGATATTCAGTAAGCATAGTAAGAAAAGCATATTTTGCAGTGAAGCACAACATGCTCCTGAACACTAGTTGTTTCTCTTACTTTCATTCTTCCCCATTCACTTTCAGTGGCTGGCCATTTTTGACAAGTGTGACTTTGTGCAATTTTTTACAAAATTAAAAGCAATTAAAAGCAAACTTCCCGATTAAACATTAAAGCACACTAGTGTGAGAAAGTGCACATTTTCATAATTTTTTTCTCATTTTGTGAAAATTATTCATTAAAAATGTTTTTTTCACTCAAAAAATGAGGTGCCTACTTTCGGATAAATTAGGCTTACGATTAACCAGATGCAAATAGAAACACAAAACCAACCCTAAATGAAAGAAAACAAGTTGACAAAAAGATTGAATCCAATATTTGGTGATAATATAGCATAATGAGAGATTTATAAGCACTTGTTTGGAGTCCGGTCATTTTTGACCAGGAACACCACAAGTGTGACAGGAATCCAAACACAACTAAGTGAGTGGATGATGTGCATGCTCTCTGTCAGTAAGTCCTGTATGGATATTTGGATCTAATGACTGTGAGTTCTTAAACGAGGAATGGTGCTCTCAACACATTCAGAGCTCAGGTACACACTAAACCCGTACAAGTTGAATTTACTTAAAAAAAACTTAAGGAAACTGGTTGCCCTAAAAAAATTAAGTAATGTGAACTTAAAAAAATGTTTTGTAATATCAATTACAAGTTCAGTTCATTTAACTGAAAATGTTTTGTAATATCAATTAATTTGCAGTTACTACACCTACTTTAATTTCAAAGTACTAATTTCCAAGTTACATCTATGTCAGTTGTTTTGTTTTTCCAATTTGTTAAGCTAGAAAATTAAGAAAAAAGCTAACAAATAAAGGAACATTCATGCAATTTTCTGTTTTATTTAAATTCAATTCCAAATGTTAATTTGAAAACACAACAAAATGTGAATTTTTCATATCCTGAAAACATTTCCCCATAAAACATGAAAAAAAAAAAATAGTTTAACAAATTAACGTATTGTTAAGCACACAAACAGTCTATCTCAGAATCACAACAAACAGCATCAAAACTACATGTTTTTTTTTTGTTGTTGTTGTTTATTTGTTTTTTTTTTTCCACTCTGAGTTCACAATATTGGCAGTACTGAATTTTAGGTGCCAGCTCACCTTTTCCGAGGTTGAGCATTACCTGCTGAATAAAATATAAAGTGCTTTTCATACACTTAGGGTAGTCCAGGTGCAGGGCATAAATCAGTCTGAAAACAATGGACATAGAAGGCCTGAGATTGGTCAGTTCATTCATTACCAAACTTTCTTCCAAGATGATTTCCACTCTAGATGGGTTCAGCTGTAGACTTTCTTGATCAACGCTGAGGATTCTTACTGGAGTCTGTCTTGCCAGGTGCATCCTAACAGAGGAAGAAACAGATCGACAAAGACATTATCAAGTCAGTTAGATAATGCTGTTGTCAAATACTCCCAAGGTTAAAAAAAAAAAAAAGTACATTTCCATAATGTACTTGAAGTGCTCTATTTTCACTCACTAATTTTGTACTTAATATACTAAAAATTATTCTTTAGTACTTCTTAAGATAAACTTAGGATCATTTAAGTGTACTCATCTGTGCTATTCTGGGACTCCATGAATATGAACTAAAATGTGCTTTTAACATACTATCTCTGTATTTAAAAAATGCATTTAGTTACCACTTGGAGTACACTTGAGTGTACTAGTGTATGAAAGATGGGTTCAAGTGTACTACAAGTGGTAACTAAATACATTAAATACGTAGTTCGCTGACAAGCCACGCAATAATCACTCATAATCGAATGCGATTTATCTGCGATTATGAACGCAATTTTGCGTTGCTTGTCAGCGAACTACGGCTCCGTGTATTAAATGCCGCTCTATCTGAAAGCAGGTGATGGAGATTTACTGCTAATCACAGAACCGGCTTCAATGACGAGATGCGCATGACAATAGCATGCGATTAATTGTGCAGCCCTACAGTCTTTATAAAGGCATCTGACTTTAGAGTTTTTATTTATTTGTGCAGTGTGCCAGTCAATAAAGTGATCATCCTCAGAATAGGTCTCAGCTAACCCACATGCCATACAGCTGCTCTGGAGTTTTGATGTGAAGGTGGCATAAGTGTACTTTTTCTTCTTTTTTTTTGTGCATAAAGTGTTTTAAATGTATGTACATGCCTGATGTGAACAAGGAAATTGTTCCGTTCTTGTATAACTTCCATGTTTGAACATAGAGACAGGGTTTCACAGACAGGGTTTAGCTTAAGCCAGGACTAGGCCCTAGTTAAATTAAGATATTTAAACAGCTTTTATAAAAATGTCTTAAAAATATTTCAGCTAAAACAGCTTGAACATGCATTCTAGCTTTAAAGGGTTACTCCACCCCAAAATGAAAATTTTGTCATTAATCACTTACCCCCATGTCGTTCCAAACCCGTAAAAGCTTTGCTCGTCTTCGGAACACAATTTAAGATATTTTGGATGAAAACTGGGAGGCTTGTGACTGTCCCATTGACTGCCAGGTAAATAACACTGTCAAGGCTCAGAAAAGTATGAAGGACATCGTCAAAATAGTCCATCTGCCATCAGTGGTTCAATCAGAATTTTATGAAGCGACGAGAATACTTTTTGTACGCAAAGAAAAAAAATAACAACTTTATTCAACAGTTCGTCTCCTCCGCATCACCATTTGTTTGCGTCCAGCGGATATTCTCCAAAATGGCGTTACAGTGACATGGAGGAGACGAATTGTTGAATAAAGTCGTTGGTTTTTTCTTTGCATACAAAACTTACATATTTAAATATATTGTAATTAAATTGTTTAATTAGATGCGAATTCTGGGCTTACAGTGTAATATCTGTCTCAGCTTTCACCCCGAGCGAGTGCACAAAGGGAGAGGACCACCTTCTGCAGCCACTCGGCCCTGTACATGCTTTGCAAGTTTATGTTGAGCACACCAGACAGTTCAGGCTGCGTTTACACTTGCAGAAAAAATCCGATCTTTTGCCCACACCAGATCAGAATTTGATGCACACGTGTAAACACAAAAATCCGCACGAGATCCAATTTTTTCATATCCGATCTGAGCCGTTTTCCAAATGTGGTTTTAAATCAGATACATATCCGATATCTGGACATCCGACCTACATTTAAACACACACAACTGATTCTCCACAGAACTCCCAATGCGAGGGCAACACGTTTGCTCATGAAGATTTTTAATGGCGTTTTAATTCCGGCGTGCTGTATGCGCTCGCATTTTATTGCGATGGAAACTTTTTATAGGTAAGAAATTGCACATTCAGGAGCTGGTTTTCAACCCCCACCCCGTGAATTTTGAAAACACAACAGCTAAAAGCTACATATATTTCTCAGCAATGAGGTGATAACTTAGCAGTTTTTGTAATTAAACCGACAAGCTTGTTTGCAATACTTCACAATCACTCGCTCGCACGTGGGTGCATGCATGCGTTCGTTCGTTCTCTCTCTCTCTCTCTCGCTCGCTCGCTCGCCCTCTCCTTCATTCAAATTCATTTCAATAAATATCATCTTTATTTCACTAAATAATTCTACCTCTAACAAGCTGTAGATAAAATAGTCTAACAAATTAAAATTACCGTTGTTTTCCGGTCTTTATCCAGTCAGTCAGATTCTGTGCTGAAAAACATCCATGACAGCCGTTGTCCATGCTGGCAAATAATAATGGCCATTCGACGTGAATTATATAAATAATTTTAATAGCACGGCCATTTAAAACCCGAGGGTCTACCATGTGCATAGTAAAGCGATCACTGCAGACAATCCTTTTGGGTGGGAATTAATGTAAATACAGATATCGGATACCAGTCGTGTCTAAAGTGAATGCAAACAGATGGGCCAAAAAATCGGATATGGTCAAAAGATCAGATCTGTGCATTGAGTATAAACGCAGCCTCAGACTCTGATCAGCTGTTTGTATGCTTTGGCGGCCACACAAAAGGTCTGCCTTTACTGAAGCAGTGGCTATCCCACTAGATTGTGGATGTGATAGCTCTGGCTTATGAATCACAGAATGTGCCCTGTCCTATAGGTGTGAGAGCCCACTCTATAAGAGGTATGACCTTGTCATGGGCATGGACAAAATGGAAGTCTATTGAGGATATATGTTCAATGGCTGGATGGGTGTAACGGGAAGTCAGACTCGAGACACAGGTGAGTTAGAATCAAACAGACGGGTTTATAGAACAGTTTGCAGGAGATCAAGGAACTGGTGAGTAATGGAGATTCAGAGTCTTTAACTGAACTGGACCTGATACTGATAGTGATGTTCTTGATTACCAGGTCTGACGGAGATGGTGAGGATCGCGGGCTTTCCAGGAGCTGGCGTGACAGAGCTGGATGCAGGTAAGTAGACGGAGCACACATACACACACACGAGGAGAACACAGAAGGTCAAGGAGACTAGGAGCAACAGGTAAGTAGTTCAGCATAGGTCTGAGTCCTTTTCCACTTGGGAGACCAGATGATGTGACTGTGTGGACTGTGTGTTCTTATAGTGCTGTGTGGGTGATTGGTGAATGACAATCAGGTGTGCGTGATCAGTATTCTGGTGATTGTGAGCGCTGATAGGTGGAAGAGCCTGGCGTGTCTGTGACAGAACCCCCCTCTCCACGGCCCACTCCTGGGGGCTGAAGATACTGACATCGTGGTGGGCGACCCCTACTGCGTGGAGCTGGATCGTGAGGATGAGAGGCGTGGAATTCTGTCAACAGATTGGGGTCGAGGATGTCATCCCTTGGAACACACGATCTTTCCTTTGGGCCGTACCCTTCCCAGTCTACTAGGTACTCCAGTCTTCCTCCACGACATCGGGAACTCAGGATCTCCCTTACTGAGTATGCTGTTCCATCTTCCAGTACCATTGGGAGAGGGGGTTCGTCTGTGGTGCCAGGCTCTGTGGAAACAGGGAGAACAGGTGGGTGATAGGGTTTGAGCAATCGAACATGGAAGGTGGGGTGAATCCTGTATTGTGGTGGAAGTTTAAGTTCATACGTGATTGGGTTGATTTGCCGGATGACGGGGAAGGGACCAATATACCTGGGATTCAGCTTCTTACAGGGGAGGCGCAGCCGAATGTCCCGAGTGGAGAGCCATACCTTTTGTCCAGGCCGGAAGATGGGAGCAGGGGCTCTCCGGACATCGGCATGATGTTGATGGCGTCTTACCGCCCTCTGTAGATGTTGGTGTGCTGAGTCCCAGACCCTCTCACTCTCCTGGAACCTGGGAGGGAACCTCTGAGGGTTCCCCAGACCAGGGGAACAGAGGCGGCTGATAGCCGAGTACGCACTGGAATGGAGTGAGATTCGTGGAGGGTTGCCGGAGGGAGTTCTGTGCGTACTCGACCCAGGCGAGGAACCGGTTCCAGGAGTTCTGGTGGCCATGGCAGAAGATACAGAGGTATCGGCCTATCTCCTGGATCTTTTGTTCCGTTTGTCCATTGCTCTGTGGGTGATATCCTGAAGATAAGTTGACGGTCACACTTCGGAGCGAACAGAAAGCTTTCCATACACGTTAGATAAACTGTGGAACTCTATCAGACATGATCTCTTCAAGTATGCCAAAATTACGGAAGACATGATTAAACAATACCTCCGCAGTTTCCATTGCTGTTGGGAGCTCTCTCAGAGGAACCAGCCAGCAGGCTTTTGAAAATCGGTCCACCGCAACCAGGATGCAAGTGTTGTTGTCAGAGGCTGGGAGGTCCGTGACGAAATCTACTCCCAGGTGTGACTATGGACACCGGGGAACAGGGAGAGGTAGGAATTTGCCGGTCGGTAAGTGGCGAGGTGTTTTAGCCATGGCACATTCCCGGCATCCTCTCACGTACCTTCTGATGTCATTCGCCATTCCAGGCCACCAGAAGCTATCTTTCAACAGTGAGAGGGTTTGATTGGTCCCAGGATGACCAGTGCCCAGGGAGGTGTGCGTTGAATGAATGAGTGGTGTTTGTTGACTGCAGGGAACGTAGGTGTGATCTGGGGGACACCCCAGCGGAGCGGCATTGGAGATACTGGCTGCTGCGATGTCGTCATCTAGGTTCCATTGGATCGGGCTAACAATGAGCTCAGGAGGGATGATATTCTCTGGATTCTCAGGTTGTTTGTCTGGAGCATGCAGTCTTGACAGAGCATCTGCTTTGGTATTTTTCGTCCCTGGTCGATAGGAAATGGTAAAATGAAACCGGGTAAAAAACAAGGCCCACCTGGCTTGTCTGGGGTTTAGTCTCTTAGCCTCACAGAGATATTCAAGATTCCGGTGATCCGTATAGACAACGAAGGGATGACGTGCTCCTTCAAGCCAGTGTCTCCATTCCTCCAGGGCGAGCTTGATGGCGAGTAGTTCTCTATTCCCGATATCTTGGTTTAGCTCCGCCGAGGTTAATTTCCGGGAGAAGAAGGCACATGGATGGAGTCGAGGTGGGTTCCCCTGCTGCTGTGAGAAAACGGCTCCTACTCCTGATGTGGAGGCGTTGACTTCCACGACGAATGGTCTCTTGGGGTCGGGATGCACCAGGAGTGGAGCCGTGGTGAAAGCCTCTTGGAGTTTCTTCATGGCTGTGGTGGCTTCTGAGTTCCAGGACAGAGACTTGGGCTTGCCTTTCAGGAGATTGGTTAGTGGTGAAGTGATGGAACTGTAGTTCAGTATGAATCGACGATAGAAGTTGGAGAAACCTAGGAATCGTTGGAGTTCTTTAATGGTGGTTGGAATGGGCCAGGTCTTGATCGCTTCCACCTTCCTCTTGTCCATCTTGATGCCATTAGCACTGATGTGGTACCCCAGGAACTGGATGGAAGGTTGATGGAAGGTGCATTTTTCTGCCTTGAGGTATAGTTGATGCTCGCGGAGCCGTTGGAGGACCTCCGAGATGTGCTGGTGATGTTCGACCTCGTTCCAAGAGTACACTAGGATATCGTCGATGTAAACCAGCACAAAGCGGTGGAGGTAATCCTGGAACACCTCATTCATGTAACCCTGGAATACGGAGGGGGTGTTGACTAGACCATACGGCATCACCAGATATTCATAGTGTCCTGTGGGTGTCACAAAGGCTGTCTTCCACTCGTCCCCCTCACGTATCCGGATGAGGTTATAAGCACTCCAGAGGTCCAACTTGGTGAAGATCTTGGCTCCGCGAAGCTGTTCCAGAGCGGATGGGAAGAGAGGAAGGGGATATCTGTACTTGACAGTGATTTTGTTGAGTGATTGATAGTCAATGCAAGGCCTCAAGCCTCTGTCCTTCTTAGCCATGAAGAAAAAGCTGGAAGCAGCAGGGGACGTGGACGGTCTGATGTATCCTTGCTGTAGAGCCTCAGAAATGTACTCCTCATGGCCTTCTGTTCGGGGATGGAAAGTGAGTAGATTTTACTTTTGGGCACTGGATCATCAGGGAGAAGGTCGATGGCACAGTCCCATGGTCTATGAGGTGGTAATTAGGAGGTTCGTTTTGGGCAGAACATGTCACTGAAGTGGAAGTATTCAGAGGGAATGTCAATGGAGCGATTTTCAAGGGGACTTTCAATGGATGTAGAATTGACTGGAATCACTGGAACGGACTTGACTGATTTGGGAAATTCTGGGAAGCAGTTTGGAAAACAATCCTTACCCCACTTCAGAATGTCTCCGGTGGACCAGGAAATTGATGGGTTATGGGAAACGAGCCATGGGCGCCCCAACACTATCCCAGCGGTGGATTCCTCCAGAACCAAGAAACAGATCTCTTCTTTGTGGAGCTGACCGACTTGTAACCAGATGGGAGCCACACAGCATCGAACCTTTCCTCTCATTAGGCGCCTGCCTGTTATTGATTGGATCTTGTACGAGACATCATTGAGTCTCTTCTTGAGTTGGAGTTGGTTACATAAGTTGGCGGAGATGACGTTGCCGGCTGACCCAGAGTCGAGGAGGGCATTGACTGAAACACAATGAAGAGGAGTGGTAATCTGAACAGTAGAGGTTAGAGGTTTTACAGTTACTGAGGAGGTAGAAACCACACTCACCACGAGTCGTGGAGGACGAGCGGGACATGTCCTTATTACATGTCCGTCTTTTCCGCAGTATAAGCACAATCCCTGAGTCAACCGGCATCGGCGTTCTGCCGAAGTAAGTCGGGCAGTATCGATCTGCATAGGCTCAGGGTTTGGTCCTGGAGAGCAGGGATATTCTGGCTGGCCGAGAGATTTAGTTGGATTTTGGCACCCATGTTCCTCCATACAGTTCTGGATCCGATTTGCAACACTGATGGAGAGTTGAATGAAGCGCTCTAGCCCCATGGTGTCGTCGTAAGCAGAGAGATGCAACCGCAACCATGACTCCAGTCCTTGCCGGTAGGTGGTCAACAGGGAGCGCTCGTTCCAACCACTAGATGCTGCTAAAGTGCGAAAGTGAAGAGCATAATCTTGAATGGACTTCTGACCTTGTTTTAAATGATACAATTGCTCGCCAACTGAAGCATCTCCGGCGGGTCGTCCGAAAACCTCTCGGAAATGAGTGAAGACTGCATCTAGGTTTTGTGTGGCCGGTCCGTTCTGGTGCCACAATCACTCTGCCCATTGAAGCGCTCGACCTGTTAACAGGGTAAGAACATAAGTGATTTTAGCTCTCTCTGTGGGGAAGCGATGTGGTTGCATCTCTAGGGCGAGCGAACATTGCATGAGGAAGCCATTGCATTCATCCGCCGAGGCAGAGTAGGGCGCCGGATTGACCATGGGACTGGCTGTGTAGATCGGAGCCGAAGAAGTGCTGGGTGCAGAAGCCGGTGCTGGTGCGGGTGCAGTGATGGTGGTTTGAGTGAGAACTCTTCTCATGGTGTCCACCAGCTCCTGGAATGGATCGACATCTGTTTGATTCATGATGGTATGGTCTGGTCTTCTGTAACGGGAAGTCAGACTCGAGACACAGGTGAGTTAGAATCAAACAGACGGGTTTATTGAACAGTTTGCAGGAGATCAAGGAACTGGTGAGTAATGGAGATTCAGAGTCTTTAACTGAACTGGAGCTGATACTGATAGTGATGTTCTTGATTACCAGGTCTGACGGAGATGGTGAGGATCGCGGGCTTTCCAGGAGCTGGCGTGACAGAGCTGGATGCAGTTAAGTAGACGGAGCACACACACACACACACGAGGAGAACACAGAAGGTCAAGGAGACTAGGAGCAACAGGTAAGTAGTTCAGCATAGGTTTGAGTCCTTTTCCACTTGGGAGACCAGACGATATGACTGTGTGGACTGTGTATTCTTATAGTGCTGTGTGGGTGATCTAGCAGTTTAATTCCAGGCTGCAGTAAAGTCAGATTGTGCAGATGACTTATCTGGTTCCCGTGGTCTTATCCCGATGGCCGTTGTGGTGATGAGGTCTTCACTGGGGATCTGTCTCTGGGGCACATCTAGTTGTCCTTGTCTCTGCTGATATTCAGGGCTGTAGAGTTGTCTCTAGATGCTGAACCACCATCTGGTCTGGATACGGACTGGATCTGGGTGGCTACGGTGACCTCAGAATAAGAGTCAAACACACTAATATCAGTGTAGATGCCATTCTTCTAACGATGTAACAAGTATATAGGGTGTTATAGGAATTGTCCCCGGTTCTGGTTGACCTAATTAATGCAGCCTAACAATCCTTTAATGGATTTGAATTATAGAACTGCAATAGTGTGTTATGTGTAAGCCAGGTTAAAGAGATGGGTCTTTAATCTAGATTTAAACTGACAGAGTGTATCTGCCTCCCAAACAGTGTAGATTGTTCCAGATTTTGGGCATTAAATAGGAAAAGGATCTGCCGCCCGCAGTTGATTTTGATATTATAGGTATTATCAAATGGCCAGAGATTTGAGATCGTGACGTGACGGACTATAATGCGATAATGCTCACTCAAATACTGAGGTGCTAAACCATTCAGGGCTTTATAGGTAATTAGCAAGATTTTAAAATCTATACGATGTTTAATAGGGAGCCAGTGCAGTGTTGACAGAACCAGGCTAATATGGTCATATTTCTTGGTTCTAGTAAGAACTCTAGCTGCTGCATTTTGGACCAGCTGGAGTTTGTTTATTAAACGTGCAGAGCAACCACCCAATAAAACATAACCTTGAGGTCATGAACGCATGAATTAACGTTTCTGCATTTGACATTGAGAGCATAGGTCGTAATTTAGATATATTTTTGAGATGGAAAATGTGGTTTTACAAATGCTAGAAACATGAGTTTTGAAGGAGAGATTGCTATCAAATAGCACACCTAGGTTCCTAACTGATGACGAAGAATTAAAAGAGCAGCCATCAAGTGTTAACAGTGTTCTAGGCCATTACATGTGGAGGTATTTGGCCCAATAATTAGCACCTGTTTTCTCAGAATTTAGTAGTAGGAAATTACTAGTCATCCAGTTTTTTATTTCAACCATGCAATCCGTTAGTTTTGCAAATTGGTATGTTTTGTCAGGCAGCAAAGAAATATAGAGTTGATTATCATCAGCATAACAGTGAAAGCTAATACCATGTTTCCTGATGATATCTCCCAAGGGTAACATGTAAAGCATGAAAAGCAATGACCCTAGTACTGAGCCTTGAGGTACTCCATACTGCACTTGTGATTGGTATGATACCTCTTCATTTATTGCTATGAACTGATGGTGGTCAGATAAGTATGATTTGAACCATGCCAATGCACTTCCATTATGCCAATATAATTATGCCATTATGCCAATATAATTTTCTAGTCTATTCAAAAGAATGCTGTGTTTGATAGTATCGAACGCAGCGCTAAGATCCAGTAGTACTAATAAAGCGCATTTCCACCGCAGAAACTTTCCCCAGGAACTAGGGACTTTGGGGCGGTACTCGGTGTGTTTCCACCGCAGGAACTCTAAATAAAGTTCCGGATACAAATTCGCCCCTCACAAAGTCCCTACTCGCAAGGTAGTACTTTTTCAAAGGTCAGGAACTTTTGGGGGTTGGACTTAGGCGCTGAACATGCTGATTGGTTGAGTTTATGCAGAATTGTATTTCAACCACCATTTATTCGCATATTTTTAAAATATTACTGTTATTGTGTCATGAAATATAGTTTTAAAAGTATTTCAGGCGAGAATGTAGTTGTTTAAAACTCAAATCTGCAGTTTATTTATAAAGACAATGTCTATTTGAAAATGTGCTTCGCCGATTTCGGAGATGTGAACTCCACGAGATCAGTGGGCACTCAGTGCTCACGTATCCCGACGAGAGGAGAATAACTTTTGCTAGTCCTTCTGACATTTGCCGCTGGCTCTGATGTCTCTGTAGTGGTTAAATATGAGATATAATTCACTTTGGGTAAATCTAACAGGTAATCTTTGGTCTTTATTGTATTATTCTATTAATCTATTAATATATTAAAATGAAAATGAAAAGAGGCAATGATGATATAATATTTAGTTTCATTGTAATGTACGTTCCCTGACCTACATTTCCGCAGCTATTAATATGTTTAAATGAAAATAAAAAGAGGCAGTGGTGTTTGATATCATATTTCATCTTATTGTAAATACAGTGGGGAAAACTGCAGTAGCCAAGGCAAGCTGACTGATGTTATCAAGTAAAAATGCTGAAAATGCTGTTCCATTTTCAGAATTACCGGAATTGTGTCGTCCCATCCCGTCCCGGGGAGTTCACACTCCCCAGTCGAACTTGTGAAGCCCTAACTACCGAGGACGCAAGTCCAAAATTTGCGTACTTGGTACTGAGAAACGGCCCTGGACTGGGAGGAGCAGTCGCACTGCGCACAGTCCTGCATCACCAGACTATTTTCCTAATCTTCATGGTACTTTAGACCGCGATGGAAACGCAAACAGCAACAGGTCTGGGGGAAAAAACGCTCCTGGGACAAATTGTTCCAGGTGATTTAAGTGGAAAAGAGGCTATAGAGAGATACAACCACGATCGAATGATAAGAGTAGGTCATTTGTAACTCTAAAGAGAGCAGTCTAAAACCTGACTGGAAAAACTCATATATACGATTTGTGTCTAAGAAGGAACATAGTTATACTTAGGATACTACCTTTTCTAGTATCTTTGACAGAAAAGGGAGATTCGAGATCGGTCTGTAATTAACTAATTATTTTGAGTCAAGTTGTGTTTTTTTAACAAGAGGCTTAATAATAGCCAGTTTGAAGGTTTTTGGGACATATCCTAATGACAATGACAAATTTATAATAGTCAGAAGAGGATCTATGACTTCTGGAAACACCTCTTTTAGTAGCTTAGATGGAATAGGGTCTAACATACTTGTTGGTTTAGATGATTTAACAAGTTTATGCAATTCTTTCTCTCCTATTGCAGAGAATGAGTGGAACTGTTCCTCATGGGATCTTTAGTGTACTGTCTGATGCGATACTGTAGCTGATGGCTGCATGGTTACAATTTTATCTCTAATAGTATTAATCTTGGAAGTAAAGTAGTTCATAAAATCATTACTGCTATGCTGTAATATCAACAGCTGTTGATGCTTTACTTTTTGTTGATTTAGCCACTGTATTGAATAAATACCTGGGGTTGTGTTTGTTTTCTTCTAAAAGAGATGAAAAGTAATCAGATCTAGCGGTTTTTAATGCCTTTCTATTGGAGAAGGTACTTTCCTGCCATGCAAGACGAAATATGTCTAGCTTTGTTTTCTTCCAGCTGCGCTCCATTTTCTGGGCTGCTCTTTTTAGGGCACGAGTGTGCTCGTTATACCATGGTGTCGGACTATTTTCCTTAATCTTCCTTAAGCGTAAAGGAGCAACCATATCTAAAGTGCTAGAAAAAAAGAGAGTCCATATTTTCTGTTACATCATCAAGTTTTTCTGAGCTATTGGATATGCTGAGTAATTTAGATAAGTCAGGAAGATTATTTACAAAGCAGTCTTTTGTGGTAGAAGTGACGGTTCTACCATATTTATGACAAGGAGTTGAATTTACAGCTTTAGATATATGGAGTACACAGAAGACTAGATAATGATCTGAGATATCATCGCTCTGCTGCAGAATTTCAATGCCATTAATATCAATTCCATTTGACAGTATTAAATCTACAGTATGATTGCGACAATGAATAGGTCCTGACACGTGTTGTCTAACCCCAATAGAGATCAGAATGTCTATAAATGCTGATCACAATGTATCTTTCACATTATCAACATGAATATTAAAATCACCAACAATTAAGACTTTATCTGCAGCCAGCACTAACTCAGATAGAAAATCAGCTAATTCTTTAATAAAGTCTGTATGGTGCCCTGGTGGCCTGTATACAGTAGCCAGCACAAACGTCACAGAGGATTTATTATTAACACTTTTTTCTCTGGATAACGTTATATGAAGCACCATTACTTCAAACAAATTATACTTAAAACCCGACCTCTGAGAAATACTGAGAATATTGCTATAAATTGTAGCAACATCATCATTATTATTATTATTATTATTGTTTTACAATTAACATTAAAAATAACTAAATAATTATTAATGAAGAATTATAATGAAGTTATAAGTAAAATATTTGGGGTTAAAACATACTGTAATGCAATCATGATTTCAAAGAGTAGGGTGAATTCCGGTTGATTGATCGGATAGTTTACAAAATCAAATGATTGGGACACTTTTTGAAATGGCTTGGAATGGGGAAGTCGTGGCCTAATGGTTAGGGAGTCGGGCTTGTAACCTGAAGGTTGCCGGTTTGATTCTCGCACTGGCAGGAATTGAAGGTGGGGATTGTGAATGAATAGCACTCTCTCTGCCTTCGATACCGTGACTGAGGTGCCCTTGAGCAAGGCACCGAACCCCCAATTGCTCCCTGGGCGATGGAGCAATGGCTGCCCACTGCTCCGGGTGTGTGTTCACAGTGTGTGTGTGTGTGCGTATGTTCACTATTCACTGCTGTGTGTGTGCACTTGGATGGGTTATGCCATGATGTTGGCTTTGTGAGGTTACGTTTTTCAAGATGGCGCCAGTGTGTGCGGCAAGCCGTCTGTTCTTCGTCTGTACATTGCTGTTATCTGTGTTTGCCTCAGTATCTTTGACTCAACACTCTGCGGCTCGGTTGGTCTACGACCGCCAAATGCTTTTGGATATTAAAAATCATATGGAAGATCGGCTAAATGTTGAGTTTAGCGAGCCAAGTGTTATTCATCATCCTAGGTCGTTGCTATGTCCAACTCACCTGTGCCGGCTGTCGTGTGTCCGGCGCCGGAGGAGGCGTCACAGAAAGCGAGGAAAACGAGGTGGAGTGCGGGTTGGGGTGAGATCACTTTTGGTGTCGCCCGAGTTGATCTATCTTCGCTGTCTACCCACGGATCTACAACCGGTCGACCACAGAGTTATCTCCTGCCGATCTTTCGCACCTCGATTCCAATGTGTTACATCTGTTGTTCCGGAATTCAGCGTCGAGGATCTACGGCACCGGACTCCACGTTTTCGGAGACGTGGTGCGAATTTGAATAATCTCAGCCATCTATGCCGTGCTTCACCGGTAACTGATGATTATATGGTGAAAAGGTTAACCTTGATTAATACAAGATCTTTTTTAAATAAATCGTTCATTGTGCATGACTTTTTTAACGCTAGGGATTTGGACTTTTTATTCATGACAGAAACTTGGGCTACTATTGGAGATCTTAGTCCTTTTTCCGAACTTGTCCCATCGAACTGTAATTATTTTAACACTCCTAGACTGTCGGGACGAGGAGGAGGTCTTGCATCTATATATAAAAACTGTTTTAACTGCAGGATTATGCGTGTTGAAGTTTTTTCCAGCTTTGAACTGCAGTTGTTTCAAATACTGTCACACTCTGGTCCTGTAGTATGTGCATTAATATATTGGCCTCCCAAACTGAATAAGGACTTTATTCAGCAATTTGCTGACTTTGTGAGTGGACTTTTACCCATGTATGACAGAATATTAATTTTGGGTGATTTCAACATCCATGTAGACTGCCCATCTGATACTTTGGCGAAAGATTTTTTAAATCTTGTGGATTTTTTTAATTTACTGCAACATGTTCAGGGGCCTACACATGACCGTGGACATACGTTAGATCTTGTATTATCTTTTGGTTTGTCAATTTGTAATATTGAATTAGAGGATGTGGCCTTTTCAGATCATAAAGCTGTCACTTTTGAGATGTCTTTCGGTTATGAGACAAGTAGGTCTGCTGTTTCTTCTCGTTATGTTCGGAAATTAGACTCTAGAGCTGTTGAACATTTTGAAAGTCTGTTTATTCTAGCCCCTTCTACGACAACCTTGGAGAATCCCCCCTCCCATATGGATGTGGAGATGTTATTAAATGAGTTTAACTCTTCTTGCTCTTCTATTTTAAACACTGTTGCGCCTTTAACAGTTAAATCTGCGAAGTCGAAAACAAAGCCCTGGCTCGATGAGGCCATTCGGGCTCTCAGACAAGCTTGTAGAAAAGCTGAGCGCAAGTGGAAGAGGGATAAACTCCAGGTGTCTTATGATATTTTTCGGGAATCTCTTTCCACTTATCAAAGTTCTGTTAAAGAAGCTAAAAGGAAATACCTTTCAGAGTTAATTCTTAATAATTCTCACAATCCTAGAGTTCTTTTCAGCACTATAAATTCTGTGATCAATCCAAGTGAGAGAGTTGATGAGTCTTTGACGTGAAGATTTCTTAAATTTTTTTGTTTTGACAATTTTTGTTTTGACAAGATTATGACAATTAGATTTGAGATTGTCAATTGTAATTTGGATCTTTCCGTTCCTACTCTGTGCTCTGCTAAGTTTACCTATTTTGAGCCGGTATCTTTAATGACACTGACTGAGATTGTAGGTCGGATGAAACTCACCAATTGTCCTCTTGACAGTATTCCATCATGGCTGTTTAAAAAAGTTTTTGATATTATTGGCCCGAGCATTTTGTCTATTATTAATGGCAGCCTCCACTCTGGCCTGATGCCGTTATCACTGAAAAATGCTGTGGTGCAACCACTTCTTAAAAAGCCAAATTTGGATCGTTCTGTACTGTCTAATTTTAGACCGATCTCTAAACTTCCATTTTTATCTAAGGTTTTAGAGAAAATTGTTCTTAGTCAATTACAGAGTTTTTTGGATCAAAATGATGTGTTAGAGTCTCTCCAGTCCGGCTTTAAAGCTTACCACAGTACTGAGTCTGCGTTGTTAAAAGTACTTAATGACATTTTATTATTAAGTGATTCTGGCCATTCAGTGGTTCTTATGCTTTTAGATCTCACTGCAGCTTTCGATACGATTGATCATGGGATCCTCGCTTCACGCCTTGAGGAAGTGGCAGGCATTCAGGGTACCGCTCTTAAGTGGTTTAGATCATTCCTATCGAATAGAAGTTTCTCTGTCAACTCAGGTCAGGCATTTTCCTCTTCTGCCCCATTGATGTGTGGTGTCTCGCAAGGATCCATTCTTGCCCCTATTTTATTTTCCTTATACATTTTACCTTTAGGGACAATTTTTCGAAAGTATGGGATTTCTTTTCATTTTTATGCAGATGATACGCAAATTTATTTGCCTTTGAGGAAAAATCATGTAAATGCGAGTAATGAGAGTAAGACAGAACTTATTTGGTTTGGAGGTCCTAATGCACCTGAACTGTCAAATTTAGGTGAATTGACCCCTTTTTGTAAACCGGTAGTCAAAAATCTAGGGGTATTATTTGATAATACCCTCAAATTTGATAAACAGATAAATTCAGTTGTTAAATCAGTTTTTTTTTTATTTACGATTGGTGGGGAAGGTTAAGCCATTTCTTTCTTTTAAAGATTGTGAGAAGGTGATCCATGCCTTTGTGTTTTCGAGGCTTGATTACTGCAATTCTTTGTATGTACGTGTTTGTCAAACGACTCTAAACCGTTTGCAATTACTACAGAACGCTGCCGCTAGGCTTTTGACAGGGACTCGCAAGTGGGATCATATTTCTCCTATTCTGTCCTCTCTGGGCTGGTTGCCAGTCCAGTATAGAATTGATTTTAAACTCTTAGTTTTTGTTTATAAGTCTTTGAATGGGTTAGCTCCCTCTTACCTGTCTGAGCTCCTACTGGTATACAAACCTGCTAGGGCTTTGAGGTCTTCTGACCACTCTATTTTAATTGTTCAGAGGACAAAGTACAAGCGAAGGGGTGATCGGGCTTTTTCGGTGGCGGCCCCAAAAAGATGGAATAGTCTTCCCTCCCATATTAGAGTTGCACCTACTCTAAATATTTTTAAAAGACATCTGAAGGCTCATTTTTTATGTTTAGCTTTTGAGACTGCAGTGTGTTGAGGCATTGGTTTCTGCTTATACTGTCCTTGATGTGGTATCTGGTGTTTTGTCACTGTTGTTTTATTTGTGGAATCATGTTTTATTATTGTACAGCACTTTGGTCAACACTCTGTTGTTTTAATAGTGCTTTATAAATGAATAAATGAAATGAAATGGTTAAATGCAGAGCACCAATTTCGAGTATGGGTCACCATACTTGACAATACGTCACGACTTTCGCTTTTTCACTTTTACTTTCACTTTGGAAAAGTGTCCAAATCATTTGATTTTGTAAACTATCCGATACACACAATAATAAAATACTGTACAGTTATATTATCTTAAACTTTCTGTCAAAGTGCAGAATTGCTACTAAGGTAACATCAATGCAAGAACAAAATGTATGCAACTTAAACTGGATATGGAGGAGTCATAAAATAAGCAGGTTAAACTCACAGATGTGGATCATGTGGTATTTACTGACTGTGAATGGAGACGTCAATCATCAGCTGCACGCGTGAACACTGCACTTTGCGTGAATCCCGCCGCAACCATCCTCTGCCAAATGATAAGCACACTACTATATCGTGATTTTATTTTTTGTTCGATTAGTGTTCATTACAAAACTGTGGGGGGACAGATTATATTATGACCTTTCATCATTGTAAACTAGACATTTGATCTAGAGTACAATAAAGAAGAAAAATTAATCAGTTTAAAAGGGCTATTATTCACCTCCTGTATGTGCTTTAAGTCTTCGAAGTAGACCGCATTTTAATCTTTGTTTTGCGTAAATTACAGTTGATTCATGTGAAATATCCACTCCTGTACATCCTTTGCAATATCATCAGATGATCTCTTGTCGGTGGAAAGACTGTAAAGCCACGAGATGCGTCCCACATAGCAATTTTTCTCTGGCCCAGCTCCGGCCCACACAATCAGCTTTTGCTTGGCCCACATACCGCAATGACTTACGGTCCTAGTGTGTACCAGGTCTGGATTCCAGACAAGGGCCACACATGGGCCATAACTGGCCCAAGTCTCAGCCAAGTTAATTACCCATAACTGGCCCTGAATTGGGCCAGTTATGACCCATGTGTGGCCCTTGTCTGAAATCCAGACCTGGTCCACACTAGGACCGTAAGTCATTGCGGTATGTGGGCCAAGCAAAAGCTGATTGTGTAGGCCGGAGATGGGCCAGAGAAAAATTGCTATGTGGGCCGTGGCTGGGTCAGAGAAAAATTGCTATGTGGGATCTGAGGTCCTGTATGACCATACCTGGCCCTATACGCTGGACCAGATGGGTTCCACATGTCAGCCTCAACAAAACCATAACCAAGCCACTTGATACACACCCCTCCCAAATGAATAGTCACAACAACGACAATATTCTGAACAAATATTTAATCATGTTTAGTCAGCAAACCAAGTTGAATGAATCTCACACCTTAACATACAGCATTACGGTCAGATCATACTTTCACAAAAACTATAAAAAACTATTAAAAAAAACATGCTTATTTGTTTTGCTTGGTCAGTGTGTTCACCCTGTTGGAGTATGGCAGTGTGAATTGGCTTTTAGGTGCTTTGGAAAACAAAACAAAAAAACAGTAAAAGAAATATATATTTGTTTAATGTTCACGCAATTAACACAAAATTCTTAAATAAGGTAGTTTCTCTATTTTTGCAGTATTCAAGTGTTCATGTCCCTGAATAATATCTGCATTAACCTAATTCTGAAGAGTACACATAATATCTAGTAGACAGCAATCCTTGTGTGTGAGAAGTCTGGTGTGTAGGCTGGATCTTGAACTGACTTCTGTCCAGGTTATCTGTCTTCACAAACTGCCCTGAAATACAATTCAAACAAACAATGTAGTGTGAGGCTCTTACATTCACAATGTGCAGAAAATTCTGCTGGACTGAAATTTAGTCTTTGGTGAACAGTCTTCAAGAATGCAAATAATATTTTAAGTTTTAAGTATCTTTCAGGCTTGCGTGAGGTTTCCACAAGCAACAAAGCCTGCTTGAACAAAAACTTCACTACATTTAAAGTTTAGAAAATAATATACATACAGACCGTTACAGTTTGAAGTGAGGTGCGTTCACAGTACTCTGTCTTACCGTTATTAATTTTAATTTCAAAGAACTTTATTATCATCTGTGTCTTTTTTTGAATTATGATTGACCCCTCTGTAGGTTGTGTATGAAGTGCCCTCAGAGCAGAGGTGAAATGCAATAATAATAATAATAATAATAATAATAATAATAATAATAATATACAAAGCATACAAAAAATCTTAAGATACCAGAATTCATATTTTTAGGTTTTACAGATGCATGATGATATAGTTTAAATATATTGTGAAAAATTCATATAAAAGTTATTTAATAAGATTTCTCAGATCACCTGTGTTTCCTGTATCTCTGTCAGCAGCTCCCATTACAAATTTTCTTGTAACTTCCCCTGTTTTAGGTATTTTTTTCTGACGCTCCTGAAATCACAGTACAATTTATCAATATTTGTTTGCAATGAAAGTTTAAAATGTGTTTGAAATAGGTTCAGCCCATTAGTTCATGTAAGTGACGTCACCGATTGACCGCACAATGCAGACTTTTAGGTTAAATTGATTAGGTTATAGTGACTTCCATTTATGTATTGACAAAGTATCAGCAAAACATTTACAAAACTATCAAAGCCGCTCATCTACACATAAAAGGTGCTTAAAAGCTCAAACGTTCATTAATAAGAGCTCAAATCTATAAGTTAGCTTACCTCTAATTGTTAGCCTCTATAGTTAACGGTTGTGATGCTAACGGTCTTTTTTGAAGACACTAAACCACTCCTGTAAAGTAAAGATTCAACAGAAACGTGTCAATTACATGTAAGAAAGTGTCAGGAACGGTTGTATGTATTATTTGTGCAACTTTAAGGACTAAACTTACCTGAAAGCTGTGAAAACAGCAGAGACAGCCTCTCCCTACTTGTCAGCTGAGTGAGTTGACGCCGTTACCATGGTAACCTCCTTGCTCCAGTTTAAATGCGATTTGAATGCTCAACGCGCGCGCCCATTGGCCCTGTCCACACGAACGCGGTTATTTTCAAAACAGCAGCTTTTTCTGTGCGGTTTGGCCGTTCGTCCTCACGCAAACGCTGCACCAGGTCACTGAAACCGAACATTTTGAAAACTCCTGCCAGAGTGAAGATTTTCAAAAACTCCGGTTGCAGTGTTATCGTGTAGACAGCAAAACCAGAGTTTTTGGCTTGTGACGTCGGAGCCTGCGCTATTATCTCCGCCTACTGGAAACTTTTCCCGGCTTCTGATTGGCCAACATGGCCTAAAACACAGCAGAGTTACGTATTTACATAAATAGTACATAAAAGTGAAATAAAATGTCCTAAAACTTGATCATATATTGTTTAGTAGGCCTACATCAAACTGTAAATTGAATGAGAATATGAAAGCAGTGAATGCAAAACATTGTTTGAAGTCAGTTGTAAATAAAACAACAGGATATACTATTCTATAATATAACATATAATATCATATCATATAATATCATATGAGGCATGAATATAATTTCACATGTAAACACAATTAAACACACAATATGAGCTTTATGTTATGCATTTTAAAAATATATTTTCAAAATGTATTTTAATATATTTAACAGTGTTTCACATATATGTGAATATATTACCTTTCTGTATGGGAAAACACTGGGATTTTAGTAAAAAAATATTTGAAATGGATTTTAAATGTGGGTCAAGATCGGCAATACTTATGTGGCCCACATATCTACATTTGACATCTGGCCCATGTCTTGTGTGCCGTCTTAAACCCGGTACCCGGTACCATGTTTGGCCCACATGCTGTATGCCAGTGCTGGATGAATGGCAGATGAATATATACATATATATATATAAAACAACAGAATATATTATTCTATAATATACTATATAATATCATATATTATGTAATATCATATGAGGCATGAATATAATTTTGCATATAAGTAAACACATAATAACACACAACATGAGCATTATGTTATGCATTTTAAAAATATATTTAACAGTGTTTCACATATATGTGAATATACCTTTCTATATGGGAAAACATTGGCATTTTACTCAAAAATATTTGAAATGGATTTTAAATGTGGGTCAAGATCGGAAATACTTATGTGGCCCACGTATCTATATTTGACATCTGGGCCAAATACTACATTTGACATCTGGCCCATGTCTTGTGTGCCATCTTAAACTCGGTACCATCTCTGCCAAACCCGGGCCATGTTTGGCCCACATGCTGTATGCCAGTGCCGGATGAATGCCAGCTGTGCCAGATGCATGCCAAATCTGGGCCAAATTTGTTTGCTGACTGGGGTGATATCACCACAGATGGCGGTAATGATCAAATTTAGTTTGTGATCTAGTCAGAAAATGACACTGCACTGCTTCAATGCATTACAGGCTCGTGACTCGTGAATGCAAAACGGAAAGTAGCGTTTGGTTGTGCTACACTGCTACTTGCTGGAAAAAGTAGTTAGCTACAGGAAAAGCTACACTGTTTTAAAAGTAGCGTCACTACATGTAGCTAGCTACTCCTCAACACTGCTTGCAAGTTCACACACCTCTTTAATGTTATTTTTAGTGATCTCCAACTGGCGCAATTGAACATCATTAGTGTCAATGTGAATAACAATCTTACTGAATTTATTGGGCAACAGGAACAATCACACTCAGGCTAGGACTGCAGTAAACATGCCCAGTATGAAAGCTCCTAATCTGTAAAAAAGCATTTGAAGCCTATGAGATGTCCTTCTTAAACTAATGTGTGTGGAAAACATGATTCTCTGCTACTATATTTATTTTATACACTTTATTAGTAATATGCAACTGCAGAACTCTAAGGGAAGGTACCCAGAGGCCCTTGTTAGTGAGAGACCGACAGTACAGGACATACGTTCCACTGATCTCCATTTCAGTGTTTTTTTTTTTTTTTTTTTTTCAAATAATCTCCTGGGTTGAATATTGTTTTGTTACCATGGGTAACACATACAGGTGTAGGGGGGATACCAGAAATCTGAGAGTATATATACACAAGACTGAGCTGTCAAGCATACAAAATAATAAGCATGGATGAGCATGTACATATAATGATTATTTGTTTATTTTACTTTGTATTTTAATCTTTACTAAACTTTTAAATTGTGAAATTGTTCTGTTTATACTTTGAATGATAATTGTCTGACTTTGTGCCACTTCAAATGAAACTATATTTGTATCTGCAGTAGGCATAATGACACCAAACTTGACTGATGCATATGCTGAAAATATGTTTCTCTGCTATCCGTTTCAGCCAGACTCCTGTCCCAGAGCACATCGCCTCACTGCAGTTAAAGTGGCCATGTATGTTTTAATGCTTCTCATTATTTTTCTGACAGTTTCTGGAAACATGCTGGTCGTCATCTCCATCTCCCACTTCAAACAACTGCAGTCTCCAACTCATCTAATCGTTCAATCTTTGGCTGCCTGTGACTGTCTGCTGGGCACTTTGGTCATGCCCTACAGCATGGTGCGATCTGTTGAAGGGTGCTGGTATTTTGGAGATGTCATTTGTAAAGTACATTCTAGTTTAGATATGTCTTTATGTATCTCTTCTAAAATACATCTTACTATAATATCTATGGACAGGTACTGGGCCATCTGTGACCCTTTAATGTACAAAACAAGGGTCACAAACAACGGTGTGACTGTATGTATTACCTTGGCATGGCTGTTTTCCTTTGTTTATAGTTTTTCTATTGTGTTTTCAGGGATAAATTGGGTAGGTCTAGAGGTTCTTATGTTACAGATTTCCTGTTTGGGGAGTTGTGTTCTGATATTTAACAGACAGTGGGCTCTTATATGTTCAGGTCTTACATTTTTCCTGCCTGGGGCTATCATGAGTTCTCTGTATATAAAAATCTTCCATGTAGCAAGGAAACATGCAAAAGTTATGTCAGAAAGAGTGCCTTTGGGGGAAATAAAAAGCCAAACATCTGCACAGAGAGAAAGAAAAGCAGCCAAAACAGTGGCGATTGTTGTAGGTGGTTTTTTGCTTTGCTGGCTGCCTTTTTTTATTGCCACTGCTCTTGACCCTTTTCTCAATTTTTTGACTCCAGTTAATGTTTTTGATGCTTTGGTGTGGTTTGGATATTTTAACTCTACCTGTAACCCTTTGATCTATGGTTTTTTCTATCCTCGCTTTCAGAAAGCCTTTAAGATTCTTATATCCACTTATATCTGTGGCTTCAGTGGTTCAAGCACCTTGACATTTGAATGAATCTATTGTTGTATTAATCTTAATAAATGAGAGTGCTAAGAAAAGAAGTTCTGATTGTCACAGTTATGTTTGTGGGGAAGAGGTTAGTTTTGGTTACTTTTCTCATGTAAATTAACCCCTTAACCAGCACCTCCACAAGCCCCATAAGCATTATCATTGTCTCTTTTGAAATACACAGGAAAATTTCTTGTTAAAACATCAGAATTACTCAGTCATACAGAACACTTTACAAGAAGCTCAAATAGTCATTTTTACGTAATAATAGGAAAAAATATTATTAATAATAATAATAATAATAATAATAATGGTTTAAGTTTGAAGATGATTCTCACAAACCTATATTGTCTACAAGCTTTTTCAAGATCAAAGCACACCTTAAAAACTTTCCAGAACATACAGTATTTTTCAATTTCAAAAATCAAATACTTTATTTCATAATTGTATTTTCACAATGTATGTATACAGTGCAGCAGCAAAAACAGTTTAATTTGTATAAACAATTTACATTTGTTTATACAAATATAAATTTGTATATACATTTATACAAATAAACATACATTTATTTTATTTTGATTTATTTTATACAAATAAAAACAGAACCAGATGGAGATGCCAAAAGACCACTAAACCAGCCTCCTTGAATTTACTGCTTATAGCTATATGGTTCCATTTGGAATTATACAGACCAAAATACACATGAAATATAAAACAACATCAGTGACCTGATGAACCACTGTTATTAGTGGTAGTGATATTTCTGCATTGCAAATAATTTACTTGTAGAAGTAGTAGTTTAATAGAAAAACAACAGACCCAACCGGCATGACATGCATGCTGCTTGTTCTGAGTAATTGACTAATGAATTGAAAGGGGTGTGTTCAAAATAATAGCAGTGTGGTTTTTAATTAGAGAATTCATTCATTCTGTGAAAAAAAAATAAATAAAAAAACGGGTGTCATTATGTGTCCTTTATTAAGGAGGAAGGGAAGGAATGTTTCACACATTGTTATAAAATATATTTACTTCTAAATTGGGAAGTAAGTGGGCCATTCCAAAGATTATTCGAAAAAAAAAAGTTGATTGGAGAAGGGAAAACTTATAAAGAAGAGCAACAAACTATATGATGCTCCACTAAAATGATCTCAAATGCTTTAAAATGTTACCACATGAAAGAAAACCAGAAACTACTGTTAAAACGGATTGAAGAATTGTCCAAATGGCAAAGATCCAGCCAATCATCACCTCCAGAAAGATGATTTATAATTACCTGTAAGTACTGTTACAATTATAAGACGTTTGATCTAAGCTAAGCTATCAGCAAGAAGCTCCTGTAAAGCACCACTGCTGAAAAAAACAGCATGTGCAGAATTGGTTTAAATTTGCCAAGGAACACATCGAATGGCACTAAGAGAAATGGCATAACATTCTGTGGACTGATGCGAGTAAAATTGTTCTTTTCTGATCTAGTGGTCATCGACAGTATGTCAGACGACCCCGGGTACTGAATTCAAGCCTGTAAAGACTATGAAGTATAGTGGCACAAAAATCATGGTATGGGGTTGTTTTTCATACTATGGTGTTGGGCCTATTTAGCGTATACCAGGTATCATGGATCAGTTTGAATACATCAAAATATTTGAAGAGATTATGTTGCCCTGTGCCAAGGAGAAAATGGCCCTGAAATGGGTGTTTCATCAAGACACCGACCCCAAACACATGAGTAAGTGAGCAACATCTTGGTTCCAGACAAAAAGGATTGAGGTAATGGATTGGCCAGTTCAATCCCCTGACCTCGACCCAATTTAAAAATTGTGGGGTGAGAGGAACTGTGGAATGTACTTCGTTCATTCTGGGCTGAAATACTCATTTCTAGGCACCAGAAACTGGTTGACTCGATGCAATGCAGATGTGCAGCAGTAATTAAAAACAATGGTTATGCAAATAAATATTAGTATAATAATATAAACTGAAGTTTAAAAATTTTCTTTAGTTGTGTTCAAGTGTTTGAGATTAAAGGGAAAAATGTTGAAGCTGCTATTTATTTATTTATTTATTTTTTTTTTGAACGGGTAAGTATTCATTTTCTTTGCCTCCTGAAAAAAAGAATAACACAGACTTGATAAAATCTCTTAATAGTTTGATTTAGAGTTGAATGTGTAATGTTTCCACTATATAAATATGGAAATGAAAGCTACCAAAAATATATTTGCACTTTATTCACTTTCATTAATGCATTGCTATTTATTTGAACACAACTGTGTGTGTGTGTGTGTATATATATATATATATATATATATATATATATATATTAATGACCTTATTGGAAAATTGTTGCCAACAATTTTATGAGCTATAACCATTTTAAAATTTTAATTATCTATAAGCATTTCTGAAACAATTATATAAAACAGTATTAGCAGTAAAATACATATTAACTTATTTTATGTATATATTTCTTATTCTGTTTAACTGATATGAGCAGTAAATGTTCAAGACTTTAAATATTTCTTATCCTATCAGCGAGAGGTTAAGATACATGAAAGTTGTAATGATTTTCCTTTAAAGATTTTTAAAAATTATTTTATTGCTCTATAGGCATTTCTACAATAATTATATAAAAGTATACTGACAGTACAGAACATTTCAGCTGATTCTATGCATTATTTTTCATTCTGATACATAGACAGGCAGATCAGGTAGCTCATCAGGATTAAGGTTATGACTGGTGGTCATTCTTGGTATTACACTCTTCACCTTTAAACAATTTTCAGTGATAGCTTTAATTTTTTGTGGCCCCTAAGCATGCTACATTTTTGAAACTAAGCATGTTTCCTCAGAATGGCTTTTCCCCTGTATGTAAAAAGTTTTGAAGTGTTTGGAAGCTGCACTTTAAAGATGTAAGATAATTACTGCTATCTTTTTTTACTCTCACTTTAATAAATCACCATTTCAACACCGTTCAAGCTATTCAAAAAGGCGTTTGCAATTTAAATCTCCTTTGTAGTAGATATTCCTAATAAATAAAGAACAAGGCATTTATAGCTGTATTCATAAAATGCTTACTTATGACTATTAATGTTGGGACAATGGTTTATAAAAGGATGAACTAACTATTTACTAATGCTTATGTAATGATTCATAGCGTGCAGTTATTATAAAGTGTTACCAAATTATGTTGTCAGTGCCCTACAAATTAACTGGTTCTAGGACATTTTTGGGTAACACTTTATTTTGATGGTCCCTTTTGAACATTCTTTTGACACTAAGTAATCTTGCAACTAAAGTGTTCATTGTATGAACACTTTAGATACAGTTGCTCCTTTACGCTTAAGGAGGATCAAAGAAAACAGTCTGACTCTGTGGTATAATGAGCACACTCGCACCCTACAGAGAAAAGCCCAGAAAATGGAGCGCAGCTGGAGGAAAACAAAACTAGATGTATTTCATATAGCTTGGTGGGAAAGTACCCTATCCTACAGAAAAGCATTAAAAACCGCTAGATCTGATTATTTTTCCTCTCTTCTAGAAGAAAACAAACATAACCCCGGGTATTTATTCAATACAGTGACTAAATTAACGAAAAATAAAGCATCAACAGGTGTGGGCATTTCCCAAGAGCACAGCAGTAATGACTCTATGAACTACTTTACTTCCGAGATCGATACTATCAGAGATAAAATTGTAACCATGCAGCTGTCAGCTACAGTATCACACCAGATAGTGCACTATAGATCCCCTGAGGAACAATTCCACTCATTCTCTACTATATGAGAGGAAGAATTGTATAAACTTGTTAAATCATCTAAACCAACAACATGTATGTTAGACCCTATTCCATCTAAACTACTAAAAGAGCTGCTTCCAGAAGTCTTAGATTCTCTTTTGGCTATTATTAATTCATCAATGTCATTAGGATATGTTCCCAAAACCTTCAAATTGGCTGTTATTAAGCCTCTCATTAAAAAAACACAACTTGACCCCAAAGATCTAGTTAATTACAGACTGATCTCAAATCTCCCTTTTCTTTCAAAGATCCTAGAAAAGGTAGTATCCTCACAATTATATTCCTTCTTAGAGAAAAATGGTATCTGTGAGGAATTCTGGTCAGGATTTAGACCGTATCATAGTACTGAGACTGCTCTCATTAGAGTTACAAATGACCTGCTTCTATCATCTGATCGTGGTTGTATATCTTTATTAGTTCTACTGGATCTTAGCGCTGCGTTCGACACTATCGACCACAGCATTATTTTGAATAGACTAGAAAACTTTGTTGGCATTAGTGGAAGTGCCTTTGCATGGTTCAAATTGTAGTTATCTGACCGCCTTCAGTTGGTAGCAGTGAATGAAGAGGTATCATATCGATCACAAGTGCAGTATGGAGTACCTCAAGGCTCAGTACTAGGGCCGTTACTTTTCACGCTTTACGTTACCCTTGGGAGATATTATCAGGAGACATGGTGTTAGCTTTCACTGTTATACTGATGATACTCAGCTCTATATTTCTTCACAGCCCGGTGAAACACACCATATTGAGAAACTAACGGAATGCATAGTCAACATAACTGGATGACGAGTAACTTCTTACTGCTAAATTCTGAAAAAACAGAGGTGTTAATTAACGGACCTAAAAACCACACATGTAATAACCTAGAACATTATCTAACACTTGACGGCTGCTCTGTCAATTCTTCTTCATCAGTTAGGAACCTAGGTGTGCTGTTTGATAGCAATCTTTTATTTGAAAGCCATGTTTCTAGCATCTGTAAAACTACGTTTTTCCATCTCAAAAACATATCTAAATTACGACCTATGCTCTCAACGTCAAATGTAGAAATGCTAATTCATGCGTTTATGACCTCAAGGTTAGACTATTGTAATGCTTTATTGGGTGGTTGTTCTGCACGCTTGATCAACAAACTACAGTTGGTCCAAAATGCAGCAGCTAGAGTCCTTACTAGAACCAGGAAGTATGACCATATTAGCCCGGTTCTGTCAACACTGCACTGGCTCCCTGTCAAACATCGTATAGATTTTAAAATCTTGATAATTACTTATAAAGCCCTGAATAGCTTAGCTCCTCAGTACTTGAGCGAGCTCTTATCACATTATAGTCCTCCACGTCCGCTGCGTTCTCAAAACTCTGGCCGTTTGATAATACCTAGAATATCAAAATCGACTGCGGGCGGCAGATCATTTTCCTATTTAGCACCCAAACTCTGGAACAATCTACCTAATGCTGTTCGGAAGGCAGACACACTCTGTCAGTTTAAATGTATATTAAAGACACATTTCTTTAACCTGGGTTACACACAACACACTAATATGCTTCTATTATTCAAATCCATTAAAGGACTGTTAGGCTGCATTAATTATATCAACTGGAACCGGGAACACTCCTCATAACACACGATGTACTCGTTACATAGTAAGAAGAATGGCATCTACGCTAATATTTGTCTGTTTCTTTCTTATTCTGTTTTTCAGTCCGTGTCCGGATCAGATGATGGATCGGCGCCAGGAGATGATGTCTGCGGCCCTGATCGTCGGCGGAGGCCGGGACACCTGGATGAGCCCCGGGGACATATCCCCAGTGAAGACCTCGACTAAAATACAATAAAACTAAAATAAAACAAAATAACTAAAAATATAATAAAATACCTAATTACACAATACTATTATTGTTAGAAATTGCAACAATACAAAAATAGAAATATAATACATTTATATATTTAAAATTTTAATTAAAGCAATAATATACAAATATGAAAAATGAATAAATACATTTTAAAATAATAGTATAATATAGATATATATGTATGTATGTATGTATGTATGTATATATATATGTGTGTGTGTGTGTGTGTGTGTGTGTGTATACACATATACATATATATGTATACAACAGAAATATATTAAATGAACCAAACTATAAATTAAAATTATAATAAACAAACAAATATATATTATAAAAATAGACAGAGAAACAATAAATGCATTAAACTATACATTACAATTATAGCAAATGAATAAATCATATAAATGAAAAACTTAAAATAATGAATAAAACACAAATATAACAAATACATTAAATTACAAATTAAAATGCCCCATCGGGACAAGACCACGGGAATCAGATAAGCCATTTGCACAATCTGACATGGCTGGGGTTGGAATTGAACTGCGGGTTTTGTCTGGCCAGAGGAGAAATGGCCCCGCAACTGAGCCTGGTTTCTCCCAAGTTTTTTTTTTTTTTTCTCCATTCTGTCATAGAGGGAGTTTTGGTTCCTTGCCGCTGTCGCCTCTGGCTTACTCAGTTGGGGACACTTAATTTCTAGGGATTATTGTCAATTTGATTTCACAGATACTATTTAAACTAAACTGAGCTAAACAATGACATCTCTGAATTCAATAATGAAATTCCATTAACTGAAAATTGAGTGTTTAATCTTATCAATATACATTACTGACACTCTATCCTCCAATTTGATACTGTTAAGTGCTTTGACACAATCTGTATTGTTAAAAGCGCTATATAAATAAAGGTGACTTGACTTGACTTGACAAACGCGGATGGGTGACATGAATGGAAATGATTCCAGATCGGCGATGTAGTATTTGGTTTCCCAACAAGGTCCATCGCTCAACACAAAATAAATTTGCTGAATGCAGAATAAACTGTATTTTCCTGCGCTCAAAGCTGCCTGTCTAAAGGAAACACTGTGTATGGCGTTATGGTTATTTGTGAATTAGTATAGACTTATAGTCTAAATAAAACAATTTGCAACTGTTACTATTAGAGCCCGACCGATATGGGTATTTTGGGGGCCGATACGATATTAGGGTGTAAAAAAAAAAGGCAGATATCGATATATCGGCCGATATTCTTTGTGTATATTATAGTACAGTACCAGTCAAAAGTTTGGACACTTTCCCATTCGTGTGTCCAAACTTTTGACTGGTACTACATATAGAATACAGTATATACATAAACAGAATAGCCTATATATATACATAAACACATTTTTTTCAATGATCACTCAAATGTGGTGATCAAACACTTGACAAAGATAATGGAGGCAGGGCATTTAACAATTTAACAATAAACTTTATTATCCAAAATGTGTCTGACATCAGTGCACTGAACAGGAAAGTTGAAGTTTATTCAACTTTATTTAAATTCAGTTCTATTCAACTTTATTCCGTTGATGTTTATTTCACTTCAGAACATTCATTCACGGATTTGTGCTACTGTCTTCACCCCCCGACGGAACTTACTAGAGAACTGTGAAGTGTGACATAATATACCACTGTAAATAAATACAATTTAAATTCACATCTCGAGCACTTTAATGCCCTCTGAATGTAACGTGTACGTTCCCTTGGAACTGGAATCATGGCGGAATATCATGGGAAGTCCACTTCGCAGGGTACTTACGGTCGAATAAGACAACTCTTGAATTCTGCAGCCTGAACAAGTGACCTCTTATGAAGTTAAGTGTTGGCTGATGTCATTATCTCGCGAACACGGCGGCGGATCTCCATCAAATTCGGGGGATCCCTTCAGATCGAGGAGCCCTCTCGAATGCCACCCTCCACGCCTCGGTAGCCTTCCGGGATCGCCAGATCGGTCGGCGTCCGATCGCGAATTTAACCGCCCGTAACTTCCGGACCCCGGGGGCTATCGGCACGGGGGTGGTCTCATTCGAAAGGGGGCCTCGAGCTGAAGGGATCCGCCAAATTTGATGCGGATCTGCCGCGCTGTTACAGAGATATGGCCGTTCAAAGTTTCAATGGTATTCCATACACTTAAAGGAAGCCGCCACCGTTTTTCCATATTCCAATATGTTTTTCCCTCAACTTAGACGAGTTGATACGTACCTCTCCCATCTCAGTGCGTGCACTTAATCGCTCTAGCGCGCGGCACCACTATGCTAGCGTTTAGCTTAGCACCATTCATTCCTTAGGATCCAAACAGGGATGAATTTAGAAGCTACCAAAAACTTATATGTTTTCCCTATTTAAAGACGGTTACATGAGTAGTTACACGAGTAAGTATGGTGGCACAAAATAAAATGGGGCAATTTTCTAAGAGGATAAAAAATGATAACTATAATGTATGGCGGAAGAGCACGTCGCAGGACTTCGACCAATTGTGACGTCTCATATCGGCCGATAAAATCAGCAAAACGATATATCGATCGGGCTGTAGTTACTATTATTACACTTCTATATAAAACTTTGCATTATGCTTGTTATAGAGTGTGTTACGTCAAGTCAAGTCACCTTTATTTATATAGCGCTTTTAACAATACAGATTGTGTCAAAGCACTTAACAGTATCAAATTGGAGGACAGAGTGTCAGTAATGTATAATAATAAAATTAAACACTCAACTTTCAGTTAAAGGAATTTCATTATTGAATTCAGAGATGTCATTGTCTAGCTCAGTTTAGTTTAAATAGTATCTATGAAATCAAATTGTGTGTCCCCAACTGAGCAAGCCAGAGGCGACAGCGGCAAGGAACCAAAACTCCTTCTGTGACAGAATGGAGATAAAAACCTTGGGAGAAACCAGGCTCAGTCGGGGAGCCAGTTCTCCTCTGGCCAGGATATTGTTTATTTATTTATTTTTTTAATTATTGTTTTAATTAAATTTTAAATGTATAATTGTATCATATTTCTGTTTTTATGTTGTTACAATTTCTAACAATAATAGTATTATGTAGTTAGGTATTTTATTATATTTTTAGTTATTTTGTTTAATTTTTAGTTTTATTGTATTTAAGTCAAGGTCTTCACTGGGGATATGTCCCCGGGGCTCATCCAGGTGTCCGGCCTCCGCCAACGATCAGGGTCGCAGACATCGTCTCCCGGTGCCGATCCAGCATCTGATCCGGACACGGACTGAGAAACAGAATAAGAAAGAAACAGACAAATATTAGCGTAGATGCCATTCTTCTTACGATGTAACGAATACATTGTGTGTTATGAGGAGTGTTCCCGGTTCCGGTTGATCTAATTAATGCAGCCTAACAATCCTTTAACGGATTTGAATAATAGAATTGTATTAGTGTGTTATGTGTAAGCCAGGTTAAAGAAATGTGTCTTTAATCTAGATTTAAACTGACAGAGTGTGTCTGCCTCCCAAACAGTATTAGATAGATTGTTCCAGAGTTTGGGTGCTAAATAGGAAAAGGTTCTGCCGCCCGCGGTCGATTTTTATATTCTAGGTATTATCAAATGGCCAGAGTTTTGAGAACGCAGTGGACGTGGAGGACTATAATGTAATAAGAGCTCGCTCAAGTACTGAGGAGCTAAACCATTCAGGGCTTTATAAATCATTAACAAGATTTTAAAATCTATACAGTGTTTGATAGGGAGCCAGTGCAGTGTTGACAGAACCGGACTATGGTCATACTTCCTGGTTCTAAGGACTCTAGCTGCTGCATTTTGGACCAACTGTAGTTTATTGATCAAGTGTGCAGAACAACCACCCAGTAAAGCATTACAATAGTCTAACCTTGAGGTCATAAACGCATGAATTAGCATTTCTGCATTTGACGTTAAGAGCATAGGTCGCAATTTAGATATGTTTTTGAAATGGAAAAACGCAGTATTACAGATACTAGAAACATGGCTTTCAAATGAAAGATTGCTATCAAACAGCACACCTAGGTTCCTAACTGAATAAGAAGAACTGACAGAGCAGCCGTCAAGTGTTAGATAGTGTTCTAGGTTATTACATGTGGGGTTTTTAGGTCCGATAATTAACACCTCTGTTTTTGTTTAGAATTTAGCAGTAAGAAGTTACTCGTCATCCAGGTTTTTTTTTTATTTTTTTTATATCGACTAGGCATTCCATTAGTTTCTCAATTTGGTGTGTTTCACCGGGCCATGAAGAAATATAGAGCTGAGTATCATCAGCATAACAGTGAAAGCTAACACCATGTTTCCTGATCATATCTCCCAAGGGTAACATGTAAAGCGTGAAAAGTAACGGCCCTAGTATTGAGCCTTGAGGTACTCCATACTGCACTTGTGATCGATATGATACCTCTTCATTTACTGCTACGAACTGATGGTGGTCAGATAAGTATGATTTGAACCATGCTAGGGCAGTTCCACTAATGCCAACAAAGTTTTCTAGTCTATTCAAAAGAATGTTATGGTCGATAGTGTCGAACGTAGCACTAATATCCAGTAGAACTAGTAAAGAGATACAACCACGATCAGATGATAGAAGCAGGTCATTTGTAACTCTAATGAGAGAAGTCTCAGTACTATGATACGGTCTAAATTCTGACTGAAATTCCTCACAGATACCATTTTTCTCTAAGAAGAAATATGATTCTGAGGATACTACCTTTTCTAGTATCTTTGACAGAAAAGGGAGATTTGAGATCGGTCTGTAATTAACTAGATCTTTGGGGTCAAGTTGTGTTTTTTTAATGAGAGGCTTAATAACAGCTGATTTGAAGGTTTTGGGGACATATCCTAATGACAATGATGAATTAATTATAGCCAAAAGAGGATCTATGACTTCTGGAAGCAGCTCTTTTAGTAGTTTAGATGGAATAGGGTCTAACATACATGTTGTTGGTTTAGATGATTTAACAAGTTTATACAATTCTTCCTCTCCTATAGTAGAGAATAAGTGGAATTGTTCCTCAGGGGATCTATAGTGCACTATCTGATGTGATACTGTAGCTGACGACTGCATGGTTACAATTTTATCTCTGATAGTATCGATCTTGGAAGTAAAGTAGTTCATAAAATCATTACAGCTGTGCTCTTGGCAACACCTGTTGATGATTTATTTTTCGTTAATTTCATGACTGCATTGAATAAATACTGGGGGTTATGTTTGTTTTCTTCTAGAAGAGACGAAAAGTAATCAGATCTAGCAGTTTTTAATGCTTTTCTGTAGGATAGGGTATTTTCCCGCCAAGCTATACAAAATACCTCTAGTTTTGTTTTCCTCCAGCTGCACCCCATTTTCCGGGCTGCTCTCTTTAGGGCGCGAGTGTGCTCATTATACCATGGAGTTAGACTGTTTTCTTTGATCTTCCTTAAGCGTAAAGGAGCAATTGTATCTAAAGTGCTAGAAAAGAGAGAGTCCATAGTTTCTGTTACATCATCAAGTTTTTCTGCGCTGTTGGATATGCTGAGGAATTGAGATATAATTTACAGAATTTACAGTTTTAGCTATATGGAGTTTACACAAGACTAGATAATGATCTGAGATATCATCGCTTTGCTGCAGAATTTCAACACCACTAATATCAATTCCATGTGGCAGTATTAAATCTAGAGTATGATTTCGACAATGAGTAGGTCCTGAAACATGTTGTCTAACCCCAACAGAGTTCAGAATGTCTATGAATGCTCATCCTAATGCATCTTTTTCATTATCGACATGGATATTAAAAATCACCAACAATTAAGACTTTATCTGTAGCCAGTACTAACTCAGATAGAAAATCAGAAAATTATTTAATAAAGTCTGTATGGTGCCCTGGTGGCCTGTACACACTAACGTGTGTTTCTCTAGATAATGTTATACGCAGCACCATAACTTCAAACGAGTTATACTTAAAGCCTGCCCTCTGAGAAATACTAAGAATATTGCTATAAATTGTAGCAACACCTCCCCCTTTACATTTTGGATGTGGCTCATTTTTATAGCAGTAATCTTGGGGGGTAGACTCATTTAAAGTAATGTGTTCATCTGGTTTTAGCCATGTTTCTGTCAAACAAAGCACATCTAGTTTATGGTCAGTGATCATATCATTTACAAATAGTGCTTTTGTAGAAAGGGACCTGATATTCAGTAAACCAAGTTTTATCAATTGTTTCTCTTGATTGTGAACATTTTTTATTTGTTGAACATCAATTAAATTGTTACTATTACTTTGGTTTGGACGTTTTCTGTATTTTCTAGTACGGGGAACAGACACGGTCTCTATAGTGTGATATCTAGGTGAAGGAGTTTCTATGTGCTGAGAATTAACTGACTTCTGTGACGTGAGGCGGCTAGCAGACAGTTGGTTTAGCCAGTCTGTCTGCTTCCTGACCTGGGCCCTAGTTAGACAAGTACGAACTCTAAGACAATTTGCCATATTTCTAGAGAGAAGAGCGGCACCACCCCAGGAGGGATGAAGACAGTCTCTTTTCAACAGGTCAGGTCTGCCCCAAAAACTCGTCCAATTGTCTATAAAGTCTATGTTATTCTGCGGGCACCACTTAGACATCCAGCCATTGAGTGACGACAGTCTGCTATGAATCTCATCACCCCGGTAAGCAGGGAGGAGGCCAGAGCATATTACAGTGTCTGACATTGTACTTGCAAGTTCACACACCTCTTTAACATTATTTTTAGTGATCTCCGACTGGCGAAGTCGAACATCATTAGCGCCGACGTGGATTACAATTTTACTGAATTTACGTTTAGCATCAGCCAGCACTTTTAAATTTGCCAAGATGTCAGGTGCTCTGGCTCCCGGTAAACATTTGACTATGGTGGCTGGTGTCTCTATTTTCACATTCCGTACAATAGAATCGCGAATTACTAGAGCACTTTCATCAGGTTTCTCAGTGGGTGCGTCACTGAGTGGGGAGAACCTCTTTGATGTTTTGATCGGAACGGAAGAGCGGTGTTTTGACCCGCGACTAGGCCGCCTTACAGTCACCCAGTTGCCCTTCTGCACGGGCTCAACCAGAACAGAACAATGTACAGGACTCCCTGAGCTAGTAGCATCCAAAGCAGTATCTACAGCCCTCACATTCTTACTATCCTCAACTAAAGTTTGTATGCGTGTCTCTAGTTCTAAAATCTTCTCTGTCAGCCTAACTATTTCCCTGCATTTATCACATGTGAATCCCTCGTCGCCGACAGAAAGAGATAAACTGTACATGTGGCAAGCGGTGCAAACAACAATAGCAGGAGAAGAAGCCATTACTCACGTGATTGATGAATGATACCAACTTAACTTACCACTGTTGTTTGATGAACTTGTGAAAAACGGAGCGAGAGAGAAATGAAAATGGAGCGAGAAAAAGAAAACAATAATAGGCGCGAATAGAAATGTGAATGGAACCGCGAGTAACAAGCTAACCGGCTAACAAATGCTAACGCGCTGCACTTGCAGTTTTAAAAGCGAATGAATGATCAAATTAGTTAGATTAGTTTGATAGATAATACCAGAAATATGGTGGGAAAAGTTATACATTATCACTTTAAACAACAGAGAGTGAAAGGTAAAGATTCAATAAAAAAGCGGAGCTACAATCGCAAACCTCTCAGCAGCACAACAGACAGGAACAGACTGAAGCAATCGATGCGGTTTGGAACAACTTGAGAGTGAGTAAATGACAGAATACGGCACACGCACTACCGCCAGTGGCAATAGACAACCGCGGTGACACGGTTGTCACAGCGACCATCACAGCCCTAGGTGAGAGTACGAAACCGAACAGTGTAATCATGAATGGACATATCTGCTTGCCGTAGTCCGAAGAGCTCATCATGCATGGAGATCGCCAAACACTTCTCTGAAATGGTTTCCGAAAGCGTCTAGGGAACGAATTGCAGGACTGTGAGACTCCCAGATTGATCTTGCCCTCGCGCTCGCCCTGACAGAGGGACATGATGAAGGTGATCTTTGCTCTCTCACTCAAAAATTGGTGAGGTTGCATTTCAAAATGTAGGGAGCATTGAAGGAAGCTACTGTACTCGGACGCCTCACCGGAAAATGTTGTTGTTTTGGCCATGGGACATGCAGTGGCAGATGAAGTGACGGGGGGTGACTAAAGTGAAGAACGGAGTGACTGTGCTAATTCAGTGGAAGGATTAGAGGTGGCTGGATCCCGCATTTCCATCTTTTATTCTCTTGAAGGGCTGGTCTTCTTTCACAACAGGAACGAGAAGAACAAGGTTTATATAAGTGTAACAAGCATCTTTTATTCCATATTCAAGTGGATGAACACAAACATGTAAGCATCAACATAAGCAGTCTCAAGAAGCTCACTTGACTGAAAAACACAGTCTTTATCCTTAGTAGAATTCTCAACACAAGTCCATCCAGAGATAACTCCCAACGAAGAAGGGAGAAGCCAATAAATCCAACAGGTAAGTCCAAAGAGCAACAGGAGAGCATGCAACCTTGAGACCAGCCGGTGAGTGAATGAGGTAAGCAGTCTTTTATGTGGTGAAGGGAAGTGGCTGCAGGTGGAGGTGATTAGTAATCTGGTGACTTTGATCATGTGTATGTGGATGGTGTGGCTGGTTAATCCATAACAATATGAAACACCTGCATCTACCTAGGGCCTGTACCATGAAGCCGGATTAGCTGGCTAGCCAGGTAAGTTTCAGTTTAGTTTGCACCAATCCTGGGGTTTAGGTACCATGAAAGTGGCTTGGCTTTTAGCGGCATTCATTGCCATAGTAACTTACACTCCACGGCTAACCTGCTCCAGGGCAGGTTATGTTCTGAGTTAGAGATCTCAAACTGAAATTGGACCAATCAGATGTGAGCAAAGTGACACATGTCTGACACAGAAAGTCACTCCCCCAGTTTCTCTTGCTCCAAATTAAAGGTCACTAGTACTAAAAAAAAAATAATAATAATAAAAAAAAATAAATAAATAAAAAAAAAAAAATGTCTGGCTTTAATGATAATTACTTGTTAATTTATATGATTTATATGATTCATATTATTATTAATCCATTACACACAAGCAATTTTAATTGAACAGTTATTATAAATCATGTATTTTAAATGAATATTAATATATACAGATCATGTAATATAAATGCTGTAGAGCTGTAGTATCAATAGATAACACTATTTTAAAAATGACTACGTGACCTTACATGTTCGAGTCTCTATCGCTATATATTTTCAAATGTATAAACTAACTTAAGTTTCACTTGTTACTGCACTGATAGAGCAAGATAATTTCTTTTATTTGTCCTCTTTCATGTTTCATATGACATTTAAATTTGTCATATTCTTCAATCTCTTAACCTTTAGCAAAACCTTTAACCTCTAGTTTTGAATCTCGCTGGGTCTCTCGCGAGAAGTAAATCAAACTTCCTTTGTGTTGCAAGGCTCGTGATTGGCTGTCTGCCATGTGATGTCACACATTCATGTGCACGCCCTCCACAAACTCAAGATCAAAGCCTGAGTTGACAAAGAAAGTTGATGATCAGCATCATGGTACCAACAAAGCCGGATTGGAGTGGTTTGGTTTAGTCGACTCAAAACTAATCCTGTAACTCTGAATTTGTTCATCTACCATCATGGTACAGGCCCCTGCTAATGCACTCACTTTCATGCAAAATAGCCTTGTTGACAAGTTTGGATGAACAAGGCAAAACAGACAAGATATAGTGCCTTCAATGTCCTGTAGATAGCAGAAATAAACTACGGAAGAAAAAAATGTTAGGTGCCATGTAAAGTCTAAGTAATTGCATTATTCATCACAAATTATTTGGAGTAAAGAGTATGTGTACATTATTGAAAAATGTAGACATGTAGAGAGTAAAAGTTGCTAATATCTTTAATACTCAGTAAAACTACAAAGTAGCCAAAAAGATACTTAACCTTAAAACAGGCAAGAGTGGAAAATGATCAGAAAAAAAAATAATTTCATGTCACTTTTTATATCATCTGGACTTAAGTAAAACATACTCAAACGAAATTTTGTAATATTTGATATATTTTGGATTTTATGAGTTGTATCTGCTATGATACATTGCCCTATTAGGGTATAAAAACAGCTGAAGTTAATAATTCTATGATTTATTTGATTCAAACAAATATTTAATATTCAAAATATGCTGCATGTATGACATGTCTAAGTGTCCTAAAATTGATGCACAGATATTTCTTGTATTTTACATTGCTGAACTGTCTCGTCTTCATTCTCAGGGTTGGGCAATTCCAGCCCTTGAGGTGCACTGTCCTGTACAGTTTAGCTCCATCCCTAATCAATCATATAATGTAATTTATGTAACAACATAATTTTTAATGTAATCCTGAAGACTCTGCTTAGATTTTTCAGATATGTTGATCGGGATTGGAGCTAAACGTTGCAGGATGGTGGCCTTCAAGGAGCAGGGTTGGACAGCTCTGTTATACCATAAAATGTGCTGTGTGAAACCCTGCAAGAAAAAAATCTAGTTAAAATGCTAAGATGTAGTCAACTAAATGTAATCAGTTTTACATGCATTATTAACATTTGCACAATTTTTAAACTCAAAATAGTTAAGAAGACAAGGTTTCAGCATCTCCCAGGTGTACTGAAATTAACCAATCCCTGGGCCGTATGTGTGCGAAGATTTGCTTTACAATAATCATTCTGAATGTGCGCCGTGACAGAGTGAGGTTCAATGGTCTTAAATCCAAAATAGGCCGAAGGCCGCCGTCCTTTTTCGTAACCAGAAAACAGCGGCTGTAAAACCCCTTCTCCTGATCCTTGGGAGGCACCACCTTTATCACACGCTTCTCTAATAGTGCATGTATCTCTGCTCGCAAGATTGGAGCATCTTGAGGCAAAAGAGTAGACATCATCACGCCGCAGAAGTGGGGTGATCTGCGATAGAACTGCAGTGTGTAGCTACTTGACAGTTCTCATTACCCATTCTGAAATTCCCGGAATCATTCGCCTGGTGGGTGCATAGTTTGACAGAGGTTGAATAATTCTGCACTGTATACAGGGTAGTCCACCATTTTGTGACACAAGCTTTTCTGAGTGGTCTGGCACATTGTGCTTTAGGCTACATGGAACTGATCGTCGCTCTGTAACGAGGGGCTATTTATGTTGCACAAGCATGTCAGATTGTTTAACTGTATCAAATGATCCAGCTCGCTGCCCTGGGGTGGGTTGCTGCAGTGGCGGACTGGCCATCTGGAGCACCGGGAGTTTTCCCGGTGGGCCGCTGTATAATGTGGGCTGGCCCTTTGCGTAATATACAGTAGCCTATAAAAAAATTGGATTGTAGTAAATGTACATATATCTTTCCATCGGCCCAGACGAATGACCCGGGCCGCACGGCCCACTTTTTCAAAAATTCTAATTAATTTAGCGTACTCCGGCTCAGTGCAGCGGCTCAAAAGCGCTCGTCAATGTCAAAATACAGCCAATCAAAGTGTAGAAGGCGGGATTTACTGTTCACAGACGCTGAGCTGCGCGCGACTTGAATGCGAGCTGAGGTAAGATGCAGCTAAACATGACAGACAATTCAGCAATATTTGCCAACCGTTTACGATAAAAAACAAACAAACAAACAAACAAAAAAGACTTAAACGACAGACATTAATTTTCAAGAATGCAAACTACTACTGACCTTTTCAAATTTCTCAGATTTTAATGCCATTTACGTTATTCATCACAATGTAGGCTACATAACATAGCAGTTATCAGCAGACATGAGATATGAGTTAATGTATATCTCTATATAGGCTTTCTTCCGTGATTTCACGTGTCTAAGAAAATGTTTAAAAATCTATAAAAATCATTCTCAATCTTACTCAAGAACATTGTAAATCTGAAGACTTTTGCTTTCGAGTGCTGTGCATAGGAAAGTGATTTATATGATGGGCCTAATAAAAATATAATTTGCTTATTAATGCACATGCATTATTTTATATACACACTGGTGGTTAAAAGTTTGAAATAATTAAGGCTTTTTATTTATTTATTTGAAAGAAGATTGAATGTATTTGATCAAAAATACAGTAAAACAATAACATTATATTACACTTAAAATAGTTGTTTTCTATTTTTAAAATGTAATTTATTTCTGTGATCAAAGCTGAATTTTCAGCATCATAACTCCAGTCTTCAGTGTCCCTTCAGAAATCATTCTAATGCTGCTTAAGTTGCTGCTTAATTGTTATCAGTTATTATTTGTGATCAGTTATTAATAATGGTTTTGTTATTGTGGTTCTCAGTTAAAGAACAGCATTTATTTGAAATATAAGTACTTCGTAATAAGTCACTGTCACTTAAATCAGTTTAATAAAAGTCCCTTTTTGTATTCTATAATCTTTGATTTAATGCAACATTGTTGAAGGAAAATATTAATTTATATTTTTTAATCTTACCCAAGACTGAATGGTATCACATTTTCCACAAAAATATGAAGCAGCACAACAGTTTTCAACATTGATAATAATCAGAAATGTTTCTTAAGCAGCAAATCAGCATATTATAATGATTTCTGAAGGATCATGTGACACTGAAGACTGGAGTAATGATGCTGAAAATTCAGCTTTGATCACAGCAATCAATTGTATTTTACTATATATTCGCACAGAAGACAGCTATTTTAAATTGCAACATTATATATTTCACAGTACTGTTTACTGTATTTTTCATCATCAAAATAATTTGTATACTCTTTTCCACAATTGGAGCTCTATTCCTTAAAATGATAGATGACAAGCTCCTGCAAAAGGACAAATACTGTATATGTAATAGAAAGGAACCATAAAAACAGTCCGCATTCTGCACTATTCAAGTCTTCTAGATACCAGAGCATTGTGTCATATGGATGATTATATGTATTCAACTTTAGTGATATTAAACTGTCCCTCGTAAAAATTGTTTAAAATTATTTACTTTTTGCCATATACACCAGAAAAGACAAATTATAATGTAAAGAAGTATGCCACTCATTTATGGTGTGGTGTGGTGTGTTGCGGACCGGTTTTGGTTGGCCGCTCTGTGCCAAAAAGTCCAGGGCCACTTTTTGGCCCCATTCCGTCCCTGGGTTGCTGTGTAAGTTGTTGTTTTTCAACAACAACTTCAGCAACAGTAAAGACACTCAGACCCTGTGGCAAGCCATTCAGACCATCACTGACTACAAGACCCCGCCACAGGCCAGTGACGATGACACATCCCTACCAGAGGCACTCAACCAATTCTACTCACGATTTGAGATACAGAACGACACACCTGCACAGAAACTACCCACATCTCCAAACGACCAGGTACTCTGTCTCTCCCCAGCCGATGTAAGGAAGACCCTATCCAGGATTAACCCACGAAAGGCTGTGGGCCCTGACAACATGCCTGGACGTGTACTGAGAGACTGTGCTGCACAGCTAACGGATGTCCTAACAGACATCTTCAACACCTCGCTAAGCCAGGCAGTCGTCCCCACGTGTCTCAAATCTATCTCCATATTCCCAGTACCAAAGAAGTCACATGTGTCCTGTCTGAATGACTATCTTCCCATAGCACTGACCCCAATCATGATGAAGTGCTTTGAGAGGTTAGTCATGCATCACATCAAGTCCAGTCTCCCAAACATGCTGGACCCATTCCAGTTTGCATACCGTCCAAACCGTTCCACGGACGATGCAATATCCATCACTCTCCACCTAGCTCTTACTCACCTGGAACATAAAGACTCCTATGTAAGAATGCTGTTCATTAACTTCAGCTCAGCATTCAACACAATAATCCCACAACAGCTCATCCACAAACTAAACCTTCTGGGCCTTAACACCTCCCTCTGTAATTGGATCCTGGACTTTTTAACTGCAAGACCTCAGTCAGTCCGTGTCGGCCGCAACACCTCCAGCACTACCACACTGAGCACAGGTGCCCCACAAGGATGTGTACTCAGCCCGCTGCTCTTCACACTACTGACCCACGACTGCACTGCCAAGTCCAGCTCCAACCACATCATCAAGTTTGCTGATGACACAACTGTGGTAGGCCTCATCAGCAACAACGATGAAACGCACTACAAAGAAGAAGTGGCACAGCTGGCTGAATGGTGTGGTGCTAACAACCTGTCCCTCAATGTGGGTAAGACAAAAGAGGTTGTGATGGACTTCAGGAGAAACTCTGTTGACCACCCCCCACTGACCATCGACGGCTCAACCGTGGAGAGAGTCGGTAGCACTAAATTCCTGGGAGTGCACATCACAGAGGATCTCGCCTGGACCACCAACGTCACATCACTCAACAAGAAGGGACAACAACGCCGCCACTTTCTCCACCGGCTGAAAAGGACAAGTCTCCCTCCACCCATCCTCACCACTTTCTACAGGGGCACCATAGAGAGCATGCTGACCACCTGCATCACTGTCTGGTATGGGAACTGCAGTGCTGCTGACCGCAAGACCCTACAACGGACAGTGAACACTGCCTCAAAGATCATCGGTGCCCCTCTCCCCTCCATCCTGGACATTTTCCTTGCACGATGCTCCAGCAAGGCCTCCAGCATCGTGAAGGACCCCACCCACCCCTCCCACAACCTCTTCCAGCTCCTGCCATCAAGTAAAATGTACCGGAGTATCAAAGCTCGTTCAGTCAGATTGCTCAACAGCATTTTTCCCCAGGCTATGAGAGCTCTTAACTCCAATCTTTACTTTATTTTACTGTACTTTTAGTCATTTAGCAGACGCTTTTATCCAAAGCGACTTACAAATGAGGACAACAGAAACAATCAATTGTAGTATTAAAACAACTAAAACTGATCCAAAACTAAAAGCTAGAACTTTATAAATGTCACGAACGCTGGAGCCAGGAACGAGGAGACACAGCAAATACACAAACTGAGAGTCTTTAATAATCCATCTAGGGAACATAGAACACAGGAAGACATTCAAAGACCGACAAACACTAACTGAAAGGACTGGGGCTTTTAAAGACAGGACAATCAAAGAACTAAGGAGACACACCTGGAGCAAATTAACACAATCAGACTGGGGAGAAACTGGGTCACAGGGAACACATGGGGAGCAAAAACCACAACAAAACAGTCCAGGGGCGTGACATTACTCCCCCCTCCCGGAAGGTGCGTCCTCGCACCGTGGAACAACAGAAGGGGGGGGGGGGAAACGGGTGGGAACAATGGCGGCGGCTCAGGAGGAGGACGGACAACCGGGAGGGGGCCGGCAGACAGAGACCAGGGAGGCGACGAAGGAGGGAGGAGCCAGGGAGGAGACAGGAGGGACTCGGAGCAGGAGGAGCCTGGCAGGACCCAGGCCACAGCCATGATGATGGCCCACGGTGGAGCCGACGGAGGGAGGAGCCATGGAGGAGGAATGGCCATCGACTCCAGGGGGCCGACCAACGGAGGCGGAGCAGGTGGAGGAGGAGCCCGAGGTGGAGACGGAGAGCCGACGAGCCAGGGTGACGCCGAGGATCCGGGGGGCCAGGGTGGAGCCGAGAGCTCTGGCGACCGAGGCAGAGGCGGAGCTCTGGAGATCCGCGGCGGAGCCAGAGCGACTGAGGACCAAGGTGGAGCTGGAGGGAGGAAGGAGCCCAACGGAGCCGGTGGGACGGAGTGACGAGGCGCAGCCAGAGGAGAGGAGTCCCGAGGCGATGGCGGGTCGACGCCCGACCAAGGCGGAGCCGGAGGGACGAGGGAGCCTGGTGGAGCTGGTGGATCGATGGATGACGGTGGAGGCGAGGGAGCTAGGAGCCGAGGTGGAGCCGCTGGGTCTACGGGCCGAGGTGGAGTCTGGGCCTCGGAGGCTGGAGGTGGAGGTGAGGGATTCTCCAGCCACGGCGATGGAGGATGGCAGACCCGCGGAGCTCGCACCGCATTGATGGAGGGCTGAGGGCGAGCAGAGGGGCTGCCAGACGACAGCGGTGGAGGAGGCAGGAGCGGGTGGGAGGGTGGGCATTTGAGATCCTCCGGGCTTCCAGGGGTTAACTCAGGAATGGGAGCCGACACTGTGGGGCGCTCTGGAGGCGCGGGTTCTGGAGGACGCTTTCGGGAAGCGGGCACAGGGGGGCGCTCGGGAGGAGCGGAGCTGGCTGGAACCAGCGGAGACGGAGAGAGGATAGGGGAAGCGTCGACCTCCAGATCATGTTCCCAGTCCAACAGATCCCCTTCAAAGTCTAGCAGCCCCAGATGTATCATCAGCTCACCCTCAGCCGCGGTGCAGGGGGCGGAGCTCCACTCCGCGCTCACACCGTCCACGGCTGGCTCCCACGTGATCAGCTCTCGCACCTGATCTGACGTGTTGGGCTCAACTTCCAGGACGATCTTCCGCTCAGTCGCTCGGCTTGGCGCTGGCTCGTGGATCGTAGCGGAAAATGGCTCTCCGTCATCGGTGGGCTCGGGCTGGTGCTCCGCACTGCGGGGAGTTGGTGGGCTGGGCTCTGGGTCAGGAGTGGCACTGGCGAGATCCCCCTCGGCACAGACGGTGAACGGGGATCCGTGCCTCGCCAGTGTCCACTCCACGAAGGCGGCGAAATCCTCTCGAGGACCATCCTCGGACGACAGCGCTCTGCACGCGGTGTTCAAGCTTGCATTATAGAATGTGCAGAGCGCGCCGTCCGGGTAGCTGGTGGCGTTAGCTAACAACAGGAAAAGTCGTGTATGGTCCTCGAGAGATCGGTCCTCTTGCTCCAGCAGGAGGAGGAGGAATTCGGGCCGGACGTAGGGATCCATGGGGCAACACAACGGAAACAAAAACACTGATTGAAAACGGAAAACAAAACGGAGGGAGGACACGGAGGTAACTGTTTGGGTTCGGTCTTTCTGTCACGTACGCTGGAGCCAGGAACGAGGAGACACAGCAAATACACAAACTGAGAGTCTTTAATAATCCATCTAGGGAACATAGAACACAGGAAGACATTCAAAGACCGACAAACACTAACTGAAAGGACTGGGGCTTTTAAAGACAGGACAATCAAAGAACTAAGGAGACACACCTGGAGCAAATTAACACAATCAGACTGGGGAGAAACTGGGTCACAGGGAACACATGGGGAGCAAGAACCACAACAAAACAGTCCAGGGGCGTGACAATAAATAGTATATATACACACACATTAAAAAGTGAATTAAATAAAAATGAGAAATGCATGACAAAATTTCTAAACTTAACATTTAAATGAAAACAAAATAAAAGCTACAAACAATTCAAAATATTAAGTGAACAAAAGGTATAAGAGTGTAATAATGATTCTAACATAAAACTAAGCCAAACACCAAAAACAACTACATGTATGTACACACACACACACACAGACATATATGCACACACACACACACACACATCCATAAATTCAATATCATTTCATTTCCATGTAGTTTGTTGAAGTATTAAAATAACTCAAATTAAATAAAACTAAAACTTAATAAATAACTTATACAAACATAATAGAAAAAACTAATAAAATGACAAACATAACTACAACTGTAACTAAAATTAAAATAGATAACATATACAAATCAAACTACATTAGTTTAACAGTAATCCTAAAAAAATAACTGTGCCAAACATACAAGTAAGAAATGGTTATAAAAACTGAAAGAGAAGTGAAACAAGTAATAGGAAAGAGAATAAATGAAAAGCGATACTTATCCCTTGCCGGTGTCCCTGTCCGGTGGAGTCGCACGGTAGAGTCGATGGTCTTTACACACTTTGGTCTTCACACGACAAGGGCTTCACACGAAGGCTGCCGAGACTGCTGCTGCAGTATAATAACCTTTTTATACCCGTCTAACAAAACACTAATTGAATTCAGCTGGACGCACTTTCCTGTTAATCACAATAAATGGCCACGCAAGCGCAGACACTAACAAGGTACACCTTGTCTCTTGCAATCTCCCTGCAATCTCCCTGTCCCCCTCTGAAACCATGAATACCTCAGCCCCCCAACTCATAAATAACTATTGACAATTTTCCTAAGTGCAATTCTGAGTGTGCTACACACAGGTGAGTGTGCTATACAAACCACCTGTAGTAACGCACTCATCCCACTATATGCACACTAGACACTTTCAATAAACACTCCCTGCTACAAAGACTCAATAAGATAATATATGTTTTCTTGAACATTGCACTACAAAATAATATGTTTACTTCAGCATTGCACTACTAAATCTTTTTGCACTATGTGCTGCTTCCCACAAAACCTCTCTTCTGAACAATTTAATGTAAAAAATATATATTTTTCTGCACATTTTCATGTACAAATATCTCTTTAGCAAAATTTCATGTACAGTATTTATGTAAAGTTCTTGTACAGTCTGTTTGTGTATGTGTAGTCAACTAGGTATAGTAGTTATAGTATTTATAGTATATGTATAGTCAGATGGTTAAACTGTTGTAAAGTTTTCTGTTTATCTTATGTTTATCTTATGCTTAACTAGTATGTAGCACCGCGGTCCTGCGAGACACGACATTTCGTTCCACTATATGTCCACACATATACCAGAATGACAATAAAGCTCAACTTGAAATTGAACTTGAAGTGTGTGTGGGCACAATTAACATGCAGCTGTTCACTGCCCTGAGGCTGGGGACTGCATGTATATGTAAGAGCGTGTTTTATGTAGTCGTTCACTGCTCTGGGGCGGAGAACTGTGTGCATACATCAGTACTTGATTATACAATGCAGTTCACTGCTCTGAGGTGGGGAATTGTTTACTTTGTGTGAAAGTGTTAAGGGCAGAGGAGGAAATTTGCTCTGATACTGAGTTTTGTTTGTTTTCTTTGTTTTTGCATTTATTAAATGCAAACACATTGAACACACTTTCTCGCTTGCAATAGGCGAGGGAATAACAGAACAAACATAAACATGAGCGCGAGAAAGCTCGGCGAACTTCTGCACTGGCTCTCCATCTATGCCGCCAACTGCTTTCCTCCTCTGGCTGGGGCGGCCAGGGATGCGGCAGAGGCAGGGGCACTGCTGGACTTGAAACACACCAATACCGTTGCTTAGGTTATTTGTAGCAAGTTGGCCAGGCTGGTGTTGACTTCGCCACTAGTTTGGGCTTTTTGGACAGCTCTTACAAGTAACATTTCTTCTGTGTTGTGGCTTCAGATATGTCACCACAAAGTCATTACGAGTCATTACGAGTGGGAAACTCAAAATTTTCTTTAAGCCCTGAGTTTCCAAGTTAGGGGCGTGTCATTGAGAATACATGTCGGATGCAATTGGTTTGGGCTCTTTTCTCGGGGCTGATGTGGAAGCAGAAAGTGTCCAGCGCTATGGCAGTTTACCACTTTAGTGAAGATGCCACGTGCTCGCTCGCCTTGCTAAGCGGCACCATCGATTCTGGAACAGGACTCCGTGACCAGTCTTATATCCCTGAAGCTGTCATCATCATCTTCCAACACACCAAAAGACACCAATCCAGATGTTCCTTCAGAGGGGCTGAGGGAATCCTTGGCATAAACAATGGGCTCTGGTGAGCACAAGGCATGCTGGATCTGGGCCGGCGTGAGCTTGTCTTCTGAGTGAGTGGTCTCCGGCTGGCGCTGCTTCTTTCTCTGCGGCTCGACCGTGGTGGAGGGAGGAAGCATATTCACGAGTGTTGTATCACCAAGGACGATGCCGATTCAGAGGTGAAGGGTCTTAACACTCATTTCTTCGCAATGGGAGCAACCAGACCATTCCAGTGTTGTTTCCGCATGGGCATGACCCAGGCAAAGTACACATGAGTTGTGCCCATCCGGGAGCTCGATAGATCCCGCGCAGGAAAGACATCTCTTACAAATTTGTCTTGAAGTTTGCCGGAACGCAAAGGGGAATAATCCACTTGATGAGGGAATCTTTTCACGCACTTGAACGTCATTGGCGCAATGCGCATGGCACCATTAAATGGGCCTTCAGTATTCTAGGAGAAAGAGAGCTTCCCCTTTAGCGTCAACTATGATGCAATGTCGAGAGAACCGAACTCGAAAGGGAACAAGAAACAAGGAAAGGCTAGGAATTGTATGCTTATAGCAGAAGCAATACTCAGCAAAGTGTGTGAGAATGATGGTGCATTTAAGTCATGTCAGATTGATTGTATTTACGAGTTGAATGCACATGAACACCACCATAAAGTCGTTATGAGTGGGAAACTCCTTTAAGCCCTGAGTTTCCGAGTTGGGGGTGTGTCAATGAGAAAACATGTCAGATGCAATGGATGCAACCAAAGATGGAAACTCGAGTCTGTGACTTGGACTAGAAGTCGCATAAAGAAAGACTTGCAACTTGACTTGGACTGGTGAACAGCTAACAGCTAACGTTCATGAGATGGATTCCCTCAGGCAATCCATCTCATGAACACTTGACATTAAAAGTGGAACATACAACACTATTATAAATTATTTATTCAACACACATACTTATTTTTTTCATTTCAGATCTGCACATATTAGACCTGTACACCATAATTGTCTATACATTGTGTTTTTGCTATTTGTACATTGCCTATTTGTAAATTATTCTTTTATTATCTGTGCCCTGTCCTGTTGCTGTCTTTCTGTTGCACTGTAGAGCTTCTGTCACAAAAACAAATTCCTCGTATGTGTAAGCATACCTGGCCAATAAAGCTCATTCTGATTCTCATTCTGATTCTCTGATTCTGATTCTGATTCTAACTTGAGACTTGACTTGGACTCATTAGACTCGTAAAAAATGTCGGTCATTTTGGTATGGCATTCCATTCACATTCTCCATTTACTACCCAACATGATAGCATCATACACCACATTTTTCTATTCATTCCTAATCCATTCATTCCCTACCAATATATCCTGCAGTAGCAAATGTCAACAATTCATCTTTAAACACACCAAGCCAGTATTGTTATACATGTGAGACACTGGTTTGAAACTGTAATATACCCACTACAGAAACATTTTAAAATCATGATTAGTATAAGATCACATTGTAAATAAACTACACAGTCTAAAGGCATCTTTACACACCAAATGCGGCACACTATGATAGTGTCATGAAACTAAAATCAGACCATTCTGTTTTTGCTTTAAATTTCGAAATTATACATTATGCATAAATTGCTCATTCTGCATGTATGCAGCCTCTTTGTTTGGATTGTGATTAAAATACAATGGTAGCCTCACTTTTAAAATGGAAAGAGCACAGGCGAAGCATTAGTTTGTTGATTTCTTTCATTTGTGTTATTCATTTGATTTGGGGTTTGTTTTAAAATTTCAGTTTAGTTTTGTTATTTAACATATTTCAGATTCACAAAGGAATGTGCAGCATTTTGTCTGAGAAATAATAAAATTACATCTTTTCATTTCTAATTTGTCTTAAATCTCATTTTGTTAAAAAAAAAAAATTGTGAAAAAAATCAGTATTTCAAAACCGATTTAGCCTCAATAACTAGCTGAAAGAACTGTTGCTAAAAATAGAACAAAGACTTGAGGCGTGACTTTGACTCCACCTCAGAGACTTAAGACTTGAACTCCACTTTAAAGACTTGAGACTTGGCTTAGTCTCAACCTCAAAGACTTGAGACTTGACTTGGACTAGGCCCTCAGAAACTTCTGAACATGTCTGGCGGGTATTTCCTCCCACAAGGCGGGTGTGGCCATTTGTAAATTTTATGGGACTAGCTTCCAGTCTCATTCGCGTCCAGCAATTTTTAGCTGTACAAAACAGCTCATTTTGTCTTACCATATTTTTTTAATGTATTATCTTAATTATGAACACATTAATTTAAACAGTTTTACTGTTTACTGCATGTTGTTATTCTTCTCGTTATTTCTCTATAGCAGCTAATGAACCTGAAGTCTCAGCCATAGGCTTACTGTTCCTTATTCTTGCGTTTAAGAATAAGGTGGATAGAGAATGAGAAGTAACCATGGCAACAGATAGCATATCCTGCTAATATGGCAGCGCCTCCCCGAAATGCATTGTGGAGTGAAAACATCGTGACATAACTCCTCATTCTCTATAGCAAGGCTGCCCAACCCTGTTCCTGGAGATCTACCATCCTGCAAAGTTCAGCTCCAACCCTGATCAAACACACCTGAACCGGCTAATTAATTTCTTAGGCAGCACTTGATAATTACAGACAGCTGTGTTGGAGCAGGGCGGGAATTGAAGTCTGCAGGATGGTAGATCTCCAGGAACAGTGTAGGGCAGCCCTGCTCTAATGAACAGGTTTGACTACTTTAGTAATTTCCATGAGTACAAATCTTAATGTTTAAGCATATTATGATATTCTAGGGAATTGTGTGCTTCTAATTTTAAAGCAACAGTTTGGACAGGACCCTTTTCTATTCTAACATGACAATGCCTCTGTGTATAAGGCAAGGTTCAAAAAGAAATGATTGATTTAGTCACTTGACTGGTCTGCAGAAAGCCAAGTCCTAATCCAAACTGAACACCTCTGGAGTGACTTTAAATGCAGATCTTGAGCCAAAAACTCTTTACCAAACACCATTGACTTGTATATACACTATATGGACAAACGAATTGGGACACCCCCTTCTTTAGAACAGAAAAAGGTACTTCCAAAACTGTGGCAACAAAGACCACAATTCATGTATTTAAAAATTGTATTTCCATCTCTGTTGCAACAGTTTTGGAAGTGTCTAAAATGACTGTACCCATATGTAGTTGTCAACGCATCCGGGCAGCTCAAACAAGACCAAGTCCTATCTAAATGAATGGAGGAATCCTGAAATCTCAAAAATGGCTCGCTGAACTCGTGATTAAATTACATATATTTCAAATCAGCAATAAAATCTGAAATGAACTACCCCATGAATGTTGTTTGTTAATCTCAAATAGCGTTTAAAAAGCTTATTATTATTATTATTATTATTATTATTATCATCTTTTTTTTTTTTTAGACTAGCCAATGCGCATGCGTAGCTCCAACGCGCTTATGACTGTGCATGCGCAGCTGCTGGTCCAGCCCCAGGTTTCTATGGGAACCGGAGCTTCTAACGGCCGCTGCAGTGACGCAATGACTTTACCAATCAACAACTGGCTCTTTCATTTAGAAGGCGGGACTATCCCGCCATATTGTGCATTGCACTTTCTCCCATTCATAAGTATAGGAGTGAACTGTCTCAGACATGTGGGTACAGTCATTTTAGACATCCCAAAACTGTTGCAACAGAGATGGAAATACAATTTTTAAATACATGAATTATGTTTCCATCTTTGTTGCCACAGTTTTGGAAGTGCCTTTTTCTGTTCTAAAGAAGGGGGTGACCCAATACTTTTAGTAATATAGTGTATTTTCTGAAGTGTCAGGTTTATTTTTAAACATTAAAAAATGTACCCTTTTTCCACTTAAAGATAATGGTATTCCTTTTACCCAATTTGAAGGTATTCCAGTTAGAGAGGAAGTAACTTATCTTGGTATTGATATTTGCAAAGATCACTTAAACAGAGTACAATCTAATTGCCAACCCCTTATGTTGAAAATTAAAAAGAAATTTGATATGTGGTTCATGAGAGATTTATCACTCAAAGGTAGGATTCTTTTGTCCAAAACCGAGGGGTTATCTCGTTTAGTTTATCCTGCTACAGGGCCATAGCTGGGGTCTGCGGGGCCCCGGGGCAGGTTGTACCCGTGGGCCCTGTTTGAAATTGTTTAATTGTATGCCTGTTCTACTTAGTTATTTGTGCTATTTACACAATATTTAAGTTTTTTTTTTTTTCAAGTTTGTAGGTGTCCAGGTACATAAACCGAATAATCAAATGTAAAATAGCACTGCAGAGTCTTCACTGTAAAAATGAAATATACAGCCAAACCAAAATTTATTCAGACGCATTTCTCACATTATCACAGTGTATTCGCTATAGTTTCGAAACTGGTAATAAAATGTGACAAGAACTCAGAGTTAAACTGTGTCAGAACAAATTCATCTTGATAATGTCAGATAACTTTGACAGAAAAGTATGTAATGGATTACAATCAACCAAAAATCCAGAAAACTGTTAGTATGACAATATTTACTCAACTATCAATACTTCGTTGACCAATTACCAAACAATGCTTAATTTTTTTCAGTCTGTGGTGTAAAAAGGTATCATTAGCAATTAAAGAAAAAACACTTAAGCAAAACATGCTCCGGTCAAATTGTCTAAATAATTTTTGGTTCCAAATTTTTTATCAATTTTACTTATAGTCCACTGTATGAAGATTTTTTGGGTATGTCACAGTTTACTTTATTTTGCTACACTCTCTTACATAAATGAACTACAGTGTCCTGCACCCACTAGTAAAAAAAAAAAAAAAAATATTATATCTGGTGTCTGAATAATTTTTGGTTTGTGGATTAATTCTTGTTAAAACTACGAAGTAATTCAGTCAAGAGCAGTGAGTGAGGTTTTTTTTTTTTTTTTCTTTCATTTTCTTGGATTAACATTAAGGACACCGACAGCAGATAGTAAATTAGGTGCGGTCACTTTAAGAGACAATGCATCAATTATAATGATACACATCTAATTTCTTTCCCCACTGTTTACATTCACTTCAGAAATAACCCACAGTTTTTTCGAGGATACTCTCCAAGACCGGTATTTTGACATAATTTTGTATGTATATGTCGGGACACGAGTAAGAAGAGGCAAATTCGGTGTTGAAGCGCTTTGAGACGCGTCTCTCTGCGTACGCCTTGTTTGCACAGAACACCGCACCCGGGGGCTGAATTGGGCTCTTTCACATCATTTTCTGTTTGCATGTGTAAACTGCGATGTGCATTTGTTCGTTCAGGTGCAGGAGGACGCGAAGAAGAACTCTGTTCGGTGTTGCTGTCCGTGAGAAGCTGTCTCTGCGTGCGCATCGAACACAGCCGTGTCTTGTTTTTGAATGCTTTAAACTCTTTTGAATGTTTAAGTTGGCAAGGCTTAAAAACACTCGCAAACGGTAAGCTTTCGTGACGACGCGCAGCAGTGGCCCGTCAACTGTCCTGAGCGTCTTTTTAGGCTGGCCTCAGCCAGTCGGTTGAGATCGCTGGGCCCCCCCCCAGCCGTGGGCCCCTAGAATCGTCACCACCTTTCACCCCACTAGCGACGGCCCTGTCCTGCTAAAGTATTAGATGTACCAAAATCTTTTCTTAAAAAAAAAAAAAAAAGATTAAATTCTATTTAATTTCATATGGAAAAACAAGCCTCACTATTTAAACAAAAATAATTTATGTAATTCGTATAATCAAGGAGGTTTGAATGTGCTTGATTTTGTTACGTCTAATACAATTTTGAAGTTGAACTGGATTAAACATTATATTAAACATAAAGATGAGATATGGTATATAATTCCAAATCTCATTTTTGAAAAAGTTGGAGGCATAGTTTTGTTTGAAGTGTGATTTTTGAGGTCAACAAACTCCCTATTAAGTTATCTAATTTTCATAGACAGGCTTTTTTATATTGGATTCTTATATACAAACATAATTTCCCTTTCAAGGGAACTTCGAACTGCGTCCTCTAGGGGTCGCTATGGGGAACGCCGTCAACGTGACCCATGTCTGAAGCATACATACAAAAACGCCACATGTTGGCTGGCGACAGCCTATGACGTCACTACCGGCGCGACCACAGTGTAAAGGGGCGCCGGGAAAATACGTCATCCATCTTCTTCGTCTCCAAGTGACTGTTTTGTTTGAAGCGTGCATTCTACATGGTAAGAATGATTTCTTCTGTTATCATGGCGAGCACTAGCAAGGCGTTTAAGAGATGTGTGGATCCGTGTCCTCGTTATCTGACACCTGATGACACACATGAACTTTGCGTCTTTTGTTTGGGTGAGGAGCACGCACGCGATGTCCTCGAGGGGGCAATCTGCGTGCACTGTGAGCGTTTTTCAATGAAAAAGCTCCGCTCTCGTCTGTCTCTCTTTTTGGGAAAGGAGGGACAGCCGTCTGCCCCCCATGGTTCAGGACCAGCCGTTGCCGAGGCACGAAGGAGAATGAGCTCGTGGGGCTCGCAGGCGGATCTCGCCGATGAGTTAGAGAGGGGGCTTTCCCTCTCGCGCTCGTCGGTCCCGAACGAGGGCGAGCCGCTAGATGATGATGATGATGATGATGATGATGATGATGATGATGCGATCTCGCTGACATCATCTGATCCAGCGGCTAGTGCTCTGCTGGGCTCTGCCCAGGATGAGCAAGAGATGCCTGAAGGCGAAGAAGTTGAAACTGAGCCCTCTCAATCCTCCTGCCCTGCGTATGATGAGCTGTTGGAGGTTATGGAACGCGCCACAGTGAGGCTTGACTTGCCGTGGAAGCAGGCCAAAATGGTGGCACCACGGGGGCGTCTTGATGAGCGTCATCTCTCTGGCCATAGCCCCCCAGCTCGAGTGAGCCTTCCATTCCTTCCTGATCTCCATACGGAGGTTGAGAGGGAGTGGAAAAAGCCGTTTTCCTCTCGTATTCATAGATTCCAGCATACTAGTTATGTTAATATTGAGGGGTTGCGTGAAAATGGCTATGAACGGATGCCCCTATAGAAGAGACGCTAGCTAGCTATCTCTCTAAGGGCGAGACATCCTCTCTTAAGGCTCCTTCCTTGCCATCTAAACCCCTTCAGGATACATCTCGCTTAAATGGCAAGGCATACGCAGCAGCAGGTCAGGCTGTCGCTTCGTTGCACACTATGGCGGTGCTTCAGGCGTACTAGGCTGATCTGCTGAAAGACCTGGATAAGGGTCAGGGCTTGTCACCCGACGAGGTGGCTGAACTACGCCGCACCACAGATTTGGCTCTCCATGCCACTAAGCAGGCCGCCTCTGCTATGGGCAGGTCTATGGCGGCCATGGTGGTAACGGAGAGACATCTGTGGGTGAACCTGGCAGATATTGGGAAGAAAGAGAAGGGCTTTCTTCTCGATGCTCCAGTTTCGCCTTCTGAGCTTTTCGGTACCTCCGTCGAGACGGTGGTCGAGAAGTTTAGGAGGCGAAGGCGCGTTCAGCAGGCTTCAAAACCTTCATTCCAAGAAGGCGTTCGCAACGCGCTCGTCCAGACCAGAGTAAAAATTAAACATCTACTCCCTTCCCTCAGGGGGCCTGTACATCTGCCCTCATCTTCCCCTCTCTAAATCCCCTGCAACCACCGTTTACTCCACCTGATCGAGGTTAGGTGAGAACCTCTTGCGCTCACATTGCAGTCTCTATGCTGGACCTATGATGTTTTGGCCAAGTTCTATGTTTCATAGAAACTACCTTACTGATGGTCCAGACCCGAGGCCTCTTTGGACTTCGCCTCCGGGACTGTTTTTATGCGCAGGAACCATGGATGGGTGAGTACGATCCATTTTCCTTCGGTTCGATGGTTTTAAAGCCTACTACTAGCCATTCTTTGCAGTATGTCTGGGGCCTGTCATTGTGTTTTTCACCTTTAGAACTAGGACACTCGGACGGCCACCTCTTGCTATCGACTCAGTGCAGTTAGGACTGCACTCATAGATACTAGACCCAGGCTAGGATGATAGCCCTGTTCTCGGCTTCATACCCCTGGATCATGTGGCCAAGTCGTAGGTTTCGGTGGTCCCTGGTCATCAGGTCCCCAAGTCAGCACTGCAACTTCAGGATTGTATCACACTGCCCTTATGGTGAACCAGTATATCACCCCTCTATTTGAGTGGGCTTGAGTACACTCTTCCTGAGGCATGAGTGATAAGTTCTTGTGTGGGTCCTAAGTGCTTTGGCTCTGAGGAGTAGCATTTTCTTTGCGTATCTGGGCCCCACTGTCTCTAGAAACGAGCCCCGGGGGGTGCCGCTGCTCGCTACGCAGCTACATTGAGTTGTTTGACTCGTCTCTACCGAAATGACTGATCCCCCTTCGAGCTGGATCCCATTTCTCCTGAGATGCATAGCTGTCTGAGGATATCTATGTGCTAGCTCAGGGACTGCTCCCCTTCCTGGGGGTTTTAAGTAACGGTCTTCCTGGGCCCTTGAGTACACCCCCTCTACTAGGTCCTCTATTACCCAGAGCTCTGTGATTCAGCAGCTTCGGGTTGTTAGGCCTCTCTTTGCCTTCCTGTTAGGTTGTTCTCCTTGTTGATTGAGTTAGCATTGCTCCCCTCACTATGAGGGTTACCTATGAGCATGCCGCCCCCTTCTGAGTGTCTGAGTTCCCTCTCATTCTAGAGCTGGGTTCTCCGCTTCCCGGAGTTCTGTGTTTCAGTAACCTCCGGTTGTTAGGCCTCTTTGCCTCCTTGTTAGGTTGTTCTCCTTGTTGATCGAGCTAGCATTGCTCCCCTCACCATAGAGGGTCACCTTTGAGCATGCCGCTCCCTTCTGAGCGTCTGAATTCCCTCTCATGTTGAGAGTTAGGTTCTCCAGAGCTGTCATTTAGCAGCCTCAGGTTGTTTGGCCTCTTTGCCTCCTTGTTAGGTTGCTATCCTTGTTGGTAGAGCTAGCATTACTCCCCTCTCCATAGAGGGTCACCTATGAGCATGCCGCTCCCTTCTGAGCGTCTGAATTCCCTCTCATGTTGAGGTTGGGTTCTCCGCTCTCCAGTGCTCTGTGACCATATGCTCTCCTTGTTGGTCGAGCTGGCGTTGCTCCCCTCACTATTGAGGGTCACCTATGAGCATGCCGCTCCCTTCTGAGCATCCGAGTTCCCTCTCTTGCTGAGGTTGGGTTCTCCGCTCTCCAGTGCTCTGTGACCATATGCTCTCCTTGTTGGTCGAGCTGGCGTTGCTCCCCTCACCATAGAGGGTCACCTATGAGCATGCCGCTCCCTTCTGAGCGTCTGAGTTCTCTCTCATGCTGAGAGTTAGGTTCTCCGCTCCCCCAGAGCTCTGTCATCAGCAGCCTCAGGTTGTTAGGCCTCTCTTGCCTCCCTGTGGGGTTGCTCTCCTTGTTGGTAGAGCTAGCATTGCTCCCCTCACCATAGAGGGTCACCTATGAGCATGCCGCTCCCTTCTGAGCGTCTGAGTTCCCTCTCTTGCTGAGAGTTAGGTTCTCCGCTCTCCAGAGCTATGTTTGTTGGTCGAGCTAACATTGCTCCCCTCACCATAGAGGGTCACCTATGAGCATGCCGCTCCCTTCTGAGCGTCTGAGTTCCCTCTCATGCTGAGAGTTATGTTCTCCAGAGCTGTCATTTAGCAGCCTCAGGTTGTTTGGCCTCTTTGCCTCCTTGTTAGGTTGCTATCCTTGTTGGTAGAGCTAGCATTACTCCCCTCTCCATAGAGGGTCACCTATGAGCATGCCGCTCCCTTCTGAGCGTCTGAATTCCCTCTCATGTTGAGGTTGGGTTCTCTGCTCTCCAGTGCTCTGTGACCATATGCTCTCCTTGTTGGTCGAGCTGGTGTTGCTCCCCTCACTATTGAGGGTCACCTATGAGCATGCCGCTCCCTTCTGAGCATCCGAGTTCCCTCTCTTGCTGAGGTTGGGTTCTCCGCTCTCCAGTGCTCTGTGACCATATGCTCTCCTTGTTGGTCGAGCTGGCGTTGCTCCCCTCACTATTGAGGGTCACCTATGAGCACGCCGCTCCCTTCTGAGCATCCGAGTTCCCTCTCTTGCTGAGGTTGGGTTCTCTGCTCTCCAGTGCTCTGTGACCATATGCTCTCCTTGTTGGTCGAGCTGGCGTTGCTCCCCTCACTATTGAGGGTCACCTATGAGCATGCCGCTCCCTTCTGAGCATCCGAGTTCCCTCTCTTGCTGAGGTTGGGTTCTCCGCTCTCCAGTGCTCTGTGACCATATGCTCTCCTTGTTGGTCGAGCTGGCGTTGCTCCCCTCACTATTGAGGGTCACCTATGAGCATGCCGCTCCCTTCTGAGCATCCGAGTTCCCTCTCTTGCTGAGGTTGGGTTCTCCGCTCTCCAGTGCTCTGTGACCATATGCTCTCCTTGTTGGTCGAGCTGGCGTTGCTCCCCTCACTATTGAGGGTCACCTATGAGCATGCCGCTCCCTTCTGAGCGTCTGAGTTCCCTCTCATGCTGAGAGTTAAGTTCTCCTCTCCCCTAGAGCTCTGTGACTCTATGTTCTCCAGAGCCCTAGAACGGTATTTACAATCCATGTTATGGTAAATACGCACGCTAGTCTCTGTGTACTTTCTGAAAGCCATGCTGTGGTAAGATCGCACACCAAGTGTTTTCCGGTCTTTCTAAAATCCTGTACGGTATGGGTTATGCGCTGTGGCTTCGTGCCCTTTCTTTGATTCGGTCAGGCCCCGGTTTCACCTTGGGCCCCACTCTATCTATCTATGTATCCTTAGTAATACTGACTTGAACAGGGTGTTGCTACCAAGGATCTGTTGAGACAATTCCTTCAACGAGCTCATGCAGAGCAAGCAGTAGCCCCTGGGTGACAGGCCAAGACCTAGTTACTATCCTAGATGCTTGGTCGTATCCCCTTAAAGGAATCTCTGCTTTTGATTCCAAGCCTTCGAGCTCTACCCTGGGTCCAGGAGGCCCGGCCTCTAACAGGTAAGTTCTGGGGTATGCAGCTCAGGTTTTTGGCCGAAGGGGATAATGTCACTGACAGCCGTCCACCCGTCTCAGGGGCAACTCCCTTAGCCGGGTAGAGTTGGTACTTAGTGCTCGCATTTTGTGCCTGGCATTGCACTCCCCTCAGCATGGCGGCATGGGTATTCCGTTCCCCATAGCGACCCCTAGAGGACGCAGTTCGAAGTTCCCTTGAAAGGGAACGTCTCAGGTTACATATGTAACCATGGTTCCCTGAGTAGGGAACGAGACACTGCGTCCTCTAGGCTTTGTGCCATGCTTCGGACGCAAGCTTCAGACGAAGAAGTGGATGACGTATTTTCCCGGTGCCCCTTTATACTGTGGTCGCGCCGGTAGTGACGTCATAGGCTGTCGCCGGCCAACATGTGGCATTTTTGTATGTATGCTTCAGACACGGGTCACGTTGATGGCGTTCCCCATAGCGACCCCTAGAGGACGCAGTGTCTCGTTCCCTACTCAGGGAACCATGGTTACATATGTAACCTGAGACATTTTCTCCCCATAGGCAGATAATTTTGAATAATAAATGTTAAATATAAGAACAAATCAATTTTCTATACTAATTGGGTTAAAATGATATTCTAATGGTCTCACAGTTGATAAACAATGAAGGATATTTACTTAATTAATTAACTGAATTTTTAGAGAAATTTGGTATTCCAATATCTCCGTGTGAATATAGTATTGTATTTGATGCAATACCAGCAGGATTTGTGAGGCTTTTAACGGGCTTCAGTGAATCTAAACAATCAACATTTAAAAAAGAGATCTTATTAAATGGTATTGATATCAAAGATAGAAAATGTAATACATGTTTAGATGTTTGATTCATTGCCCTGCAACATTTCGATGTAAGTACTTCTGGAATAATAATTTTGAGAATATCAACTGGAAATTGATTTGGACTTATAATAACAAATTCTGTGTCACAAAGTTAATGAAGTTTACTTGAAAATTATACATATAATTTATCCAACTAACCAGTTTCTCAAGAGATACAGAGCTGATCATGCTGAATGTTGTATCTTTTGTGGAATGGATGTAGAGACTGTTTTGCATCTTTTTTTTGGATTTTTCTGGATTGATGTTGAATATTTATTTACTATGTTCAGTGGATCTAAAATTAATATAAGAAAAAGATGTTATTTTATTTTGATAAAAAAGATATGGATAAGAGTCACATTTTTATGCTAAATCTTCTAATATTGTTAGGTAAGTTTTATATACACAAATGTAAATGGTCAGAAAGGAAGCCCAGTATCTCCCACTTCAAAGTTGACTTGAGGATTTATTTTGAAACTCTTCAAGGCCTTTCAAATCGGAAAGCAACCAGAACTATGGACACGCTCAAAGAACTAAACTCCTCTTTTCTATTGTGATTATTGATGTATACCCTCCTTGTTGTGTTTTTTTTTTATTTTTTATTTTGATTGTTAATTGTTCAGCATATACAGTTTAAAAAAAAAAAAAGTGACTGTTTCAGTATCTGGTTCAAACGAAGCGAACCGTTTCCTTTAAATTATATTACATTATAATGCGTTAGCATTTTTTTTTTTTTTTTATCATTTATATATTAAGGTCAAATGAACTTTGCCCATGAAATAACAGTCTAAGGCCTGAGGCAGAGTTAACATTGACAGATCACAGATTTAATTCATGAGTTTGTTTCATTTATTTCAATTATTTTAGTGACAGTACACCGACACAAATGAATGACTTTAACAATGGCCATTATTTTTAAACAATAAATTAAAACAAGGATCAGTAGTAGAACCAGATGTGAAACCAGCAGCTGTAATGAATCACAGCACTTTGGAAGGTCTTATTAATTTTTATGACCACAAGATGGCCACAGCATGAACCGTTTTAAAAAGCTTCGAGTAATGAACCTTTTTCCGATACAATTGGTTTGAAAGCTTCACTGGTTCAGAACGCTTCACTTCGCCATCACTACTAACTTGCGTCTGCTCTTTTCAGCTCCGCCGATCAGAAAAAAACGTGAGCTCCTAACCTCGTGCAAGATTCAGAAGCTGAAAATGCACTATGCAACATACTGAATCCTCATTGGTCAGTCTTGCCAATACAAAATGATTTAATTGGCGATTTAAACGCCCATGAAAGCAATATAAAGTACATAAAATAGAAAAAAAAAAAAAAAAAAAATCTTCTCATCTAATCCAATCATGTTTTAATGCTATTGGTAACCTGGGTTACACCCAACAGACTTCCTCATCCTTTTAAACAGGTCTCACCACTTCCAGTTCAAGCGTTTTGCATATGCCTCCTTAAATATGAAGCTGTTTTACACAAGATGCCTTCAAAGTAGATACAAAAACCATAACCAATATCCATCACATATCAAACCTTATATCTAATATTTTTTTTTTTTTTTATTATTCTATTCACTAACATTTAGAAATTAAACTTGAATAAAATGTCAACAATAAAAATAGTTTAACTGATTACCTTAAAAGTCTATATCACCATTATTTAATACGGCTGTTAATACTTTCTCCGTCAAGCATCAGTGATGAGACCTGTTTTCCGGGTTTGGTCAGGTGACATTCGACATATATTCTATTGACTGTAAATTTGTTGAAATGAATAAAATTATTTTTTGTCATGTACAATACAACTATATAAGTTACATATACAAAATATTATACTATTGTATAATTACCATAGAACATATAATGATTCAGTTTACATCACCTTCATAAATTGAATAAAAACAGAAAAAAAGCAAAAACGCAATGATACACATTGTTTATACATCATTTTGTAGATTTAGAGTTTTAAAAAATCATTGAATTTAACATAGAAAAGTCAGCCGCCGATCGGTCTGCGCAGTGCTGCATGAAGTTGAACGCACCTATAACCAATGCAGTCTGAGCCGGAAAGAGACTTAATAATAATAACCAACTTTTTATTACCTTTCTTACCACATTCAGTGCTATGGAAAAAAACATCATGACAGAAATTCACACATTTATAAACTGTAATAAATAAAAAGCTACAATTTGAGACCAGAAACGCATCACATAATTGTAAGTGTAAATGATGATGATGATGATGATGATAACTATGCACCCATTTGTAAGGAAGGTTGTAAATTAACTAATTTCTCTATCCAATGCTGTGACGTCATGTGACAAAAGAACAAACTACTCGAAAGACTCAAGAGAATCTGCTGATAAAATCCTGTTTAATTTTGTTTGGAAAAACAAGCAGCTAATCCAAACTCAATCTGGAATATTATCCCCAATTACTTCATTTCCAAATTAGGTGGTCTCCCTTTCTTACTAATTTGTAATTATAATATTGTCAGAATCCCTTACAATTTATCTAAATTTCATAAAGGGGCATTACTTGCATGGTCATTAATCTTTAAGCACAATTTCTCCCCTCACCGGTACTTCATTTGGAACAATCAAGACATTGTATATAAGAGAAAATCTTTGTTTTTTAGTAATTGGTTTGAGAAAAACATTTTGATTGTTTCCCAGTTATTTAACTCAGAAGGTCTTATTTTAAGTTATGAAGAATTCTTATGTAAATTTGATTTTCCAGTAACTCCCGAAGAATTCTCCATTGTCATGGACGCTATTCCTAAAGGAGTTGTCATGCTTTTAAGTGACTCTGTTAGATCACCCAGTACTTTACCTATTTCTTTGGACCCATTTGAAATCCCAGTAGGAAAACTGTGCTTTTTGTCACATCCTTCATCACGTAACTATAAGATTAGATCACTCTTTCAAAAGGAGCTTGTAACAACTCCCCCTATGTGGTGTCTTATTGGAAGAATGTTGTTAATCATATTGATTGGAAAAAAGTGTGGACTCTGTCTTCAAAATACATAATAACTAACAAGGTTAGAGAAATCTCATTCAAATTGTTACACAGATTTTACCCAGCTAAAGTGTTTCTGAAAAGGTTTAAATCAATTTAATTTGAATTATTTTAGTACTTCAACAAACTACATGGAAATGAAATAATATTGCATCTATGGATGTGTGTGTGTGTGTGTGTGTGTGTGAGTGCATATATGCCTGTGTGTATGTGTACATACACGTAGTTGTTTTTGGTGTTTGACTTAGTTTTATGTTAGAATCATTATTATACTCTTATACCTTTTGTTCTCTTAATATTTTGAATTGTTTGTAGCTTTATTTTGTTTTCATTTAAATGTTAAGTTTAGAAATTTTGTCATATGCATTTTTCATTTTTATTTCATTATTTTTTTTTTTTTTTTTTTTTTTTAATGTGTGTGTGTGTGTGTGTGTGTATATACTATTTATAAAGTTTTAGCTTTTAGTTTTGGATCAGTTTTAGTTGTTTTAATTCTACAATTGATTGTTTCTGTTGTCCTCATTTGTAAGTCGCTTTGGATAAAAGCATCTGCTAAATGACTAAAAGTAAAGTAAAAGTAGATCAGATATAGATACAAGCTGTTATTTTTGTGGTGACCCTAATGAAACTGATATGCATATCTTCTGGGATTGTCCTCAGCTATTTTGGGTTGAATTCACTAATGTTATCAATTGCAATGTGCTCCAGGGTTTCTCTTTGCTTTTTAAGGATGTACTGTTTGGCTTCTTTAATATACAAAAAGATAAAATTAATGAATATTTTATTATTAACCTATTATTATTATTTCTTGCGAAATTTCATATTCACGGCAGTAAATTCTCTCATCAAAATCCTTTATTTATTGTTTTTAAAAAAGAGGTTCAACAGTATATCCAAACTATTTCATCTTCCAAGAATCTTAAAGCTCTTAAAACAGTTAATTTATTTCATCTTTTTAATTTATTCTGTTAAAGCTTTTGTTTTGTATTGCTAATTTATTGTTACATACGTATATAAATGGTGCTTTGCATGTAATGTCACCTCTTTGTGCGTAAAGTTGATATTTTTTTTGTACTTGTATCTTTGGTACCTTGGCATTAATAATAATAATAATAATAATAATAATAATAATAATAATAATAATAATAATAATAATAATAAAAAGAGAGAGATGAACTAATCAATCCTCTTTCTGGCTCAGACTGCATTGGTTAAGTATATGGGGCTGTCACGTGATGAACGAACGACTCAAACCCGAAGAATCGAGAGATGAACTAATCAATTCTTTTTCTGGCTCGGACTGCATTGGTTAAGTTTATGGGGCTGTCACGTGATGAACGAACGACTCAAACCCGAAGACTTGTCAGATAAGAGGTGAGGTGAGCTAATCATAGACTAAAGACCCAGGTAAACAATGAATTAATCTTTACTGTTTTTTTTATAGCATTAAAGTTTTGTATTTTTTGCAATGTGATCAACGTTTGCATAAGTAGTAGGTTAGAGAAGTAACACGTAACATTTTAATTATGTTTTGCTAAAATGAATGAAATGACTCGAAAAAAGATTCGTTCATTTTGCTGAACGAGACTCAAAGAATCGGTAAAATGATTCCTTCCCATCACTAGAAACCGCATACTCAGTGAGTAGGTACTTAATTTCAACAAGTACTAACGAGCGCTAAAAGAGTATATACTACTCTACAGCCAAATTTCGTTTAGTATGAATGCCATGTTGACATTATTATGTGTCCTACAACGTTAAAACAAGCGACACAACTTAAAAGATATGAGTGACATGTTTAATTCATCTTTCTGTAAATATTTTGAAATGTTGATGAAATTTGCTAATTGTGTGGTCTTGTTGAAGAAACAGCTGCCCTTTTATTGTGAAAACCAATAACCAATACATTTTGGGTTGATTTAAGTTTTTATATTTTGAACTATACTAATATGACCCACAGTTTAATCCTTAAAGATATTATTTTTTATTATGAAAACCAAAAATCGTTATCTCTTGAATATGTTATTAATTTCTTTGTTATTTGCAAAATAGTTCATCCACATGCGGATAACCTCAACTTTCGGTTCCAAAAACAGAGGTAACTTTCAGGGTATGCAAGTAACCATAGCAACTTGCTCTCTAAAGATAACCTGCTCCGGAGTAGGTTATGTTTCAGGGTTAGCTTATTTCAGAGCTATCAGCGAATAGCGTGCGTGCTGTACTGACGAGACTCCAAGTCAAGTCACCTTTATTTATATAGCGCTTTTAACAATACAGATTGTGTCAAAGCACTTAACAGTAATCAAATTGGAGGATAGAGTGTCAGTAATGTATAATAATAAGATTAAACACTCAATTTTCAGTTAAAGGCATTTCATTATTGAATTCAGAGATGTCATTGTCTAACTCAGTTTAGTTTAAATAGTATCTATGAAATCAAATTGATGATAATCGTTAGAAATTAAGTGTCCCCAACTGAGCAAGCCAGAGGCGACAGCGGCAAGGAACCAAAACTCCCTCTGTGACAGAATGGAGAAAAAAACCTTGGGAGAAACCAGGCTCAGTCGGGGGGCCAGTTCTCCTCTGGCCAGGATATTATTATTTATTTTTTTACTTATAATACATTTATACATTTAATTTAATTAAAACAAAACAATATTTCTATTTTTATATTGTTACAATTTCTAACAATAATAGTATTATGTAGTTAGGTATTTTATTATATTATAGTTATTTTGTTTAATTTTAAGTTTTATTGTATTTAAGTCGAGGTCTTCACTGGGGATATGTCCCCGGGGCTCATCCAGGTGTCCGGCCTCCGCTGACGATCAGGGTCGCAGACATCATCTCCCGGCGCCGATCCACCATCTGATTCGGACACGGACTGAGAAACAGAATAAGAAAGAAACTGACAAATATTAGTGTAGATGCCATTCTTCTTACAATGTAACGAGTACATCGTGTGTTATGAGGAGTGTTCCCGGTTCCGGTTGATCTAATTAATGCAGCCTAACAATCCTTTAACGGATTTGAATAATAGAAGTGTATTAGTGTGTTATGTGTAAACCAGGTTAAAGAAATGTGTCTTTAATCTAGATTTAAACTGACAGAATGTGTCTGCCTCCCGAACAGTGTTAGGTAGATTGTTCTAGAGTTTGGGCGCTAAATAGGAAAAGGATCTGCCACCCGCAGTCGATTTTGATATTCTAGGTATTATCAAATGGCCAGAGTTTTGAGAACGCAGCGGACGTGGAGGACTATAATGTGATAAGAGCTCGCTCAAGTACTGAGGAGCTAAGCCATTCAGGGCTTTATAAGTAATTAACAAGATTTTAAAATCTATCCGATGTTTGATAGGGAGCCAGTGCAGTGTTGACAGAACCGGGCTAATATGGTCATACTTCCTGGTTCTAGTAAGGACTCTAGCTGCTGCATTTTGGACCAACTGTAGTTTATTGATCAAGCGTGCAGAACAACCACCCAGTAAAGCATTACAATAGTCTAACCTTGAGGTCATAAACGCATGAATTAGCATTTCTACATTTGACGTTGAGAGCATAGGTCACAATTTAGATATGTTTTTGAGATGGAAAAACGCAGTTTTACAGATACTAGAAACATGGCTTTCAAATGAAAGATTGCTATCAAACAGCACACCTAGGTTCCTAACTGATGAAGCAGAATTGACAGAGCAACCGTCAAGTGTTAGATAGTATTCTAGGTTATTACATGTGGGGTTTTTAGGTCCGATAATTAACACCTCAGAACACCTCAGTTTTTTCAGAATTTAGCAGTAAGAAGTTACTCATCATCCAGTTTTTTTTTTTTTATATCGACTATACATTCCGTTAGTTTCTCAATTTGGTGTGTTTCACCGGGCCATGAAGAAATATAGAGCTGAGTATCATCAGCATAACAGTGAAAGCTAACACCATGTCTCCTGATAATATCTCCCAAGGGTAACATGTAAAGCGTGAAAAGTAACAGCCCTAGTACTGAGCCTTGAGGTACTCCATACTGCACTTGTGATCGATATGATACCTCTTCATTTACTGCTACGAACTGATGGCGGTCAGATAAGTACGATTTAAACCATGCTAAGGCACTTCCACTAATGCCAACAAAGTTTTCTAGTCTATTCAAAAGAATGTTGTGGTCGAAAGTGTCGAACGCAGCGCTAAGATCCAGTAGAACTAATAAAGAGATACAACCACGATCAGACGATAGAAGCAGGTCATTTGTAACTCTAATGAGAGCAGTCTCAGTACTATGATACGGTCTAAATCCAGACTGGAATTCCTCACAGATACCATTTTTCTCTAAGAAGGAATATAATTGTGAGGATACTACCTTTTCTAGTATCTTTGACAGAAAAGGGAGATTTGAGATCGGTCTGTAATTAACTAGATCTTTGGGGTCAAGTTGTGGTTTTTTAATGAGAGGCTTAATAACAGCCAATTTGAAGGTTTTGGGGACATATCCTAATGACAATGATGAATTAATATTAGCCTAAAGAGGATCTATGACTTTAGATGGAATAGGGTCTAACATACATGTTGTTGGTTTAGATGATTTAACAAGTTTATACAATTCTTCCTTTCCTATAATAGAGAATGAGTGGAATTGTTCCTCAGGGGATCTATCGTGCACTATCTGATGCAATACTGTAGCTGACGGCTGCATGTTTACAATTTTATCTCTGATAGTATCGATCTTGGAAGTAAAGTAGTTCATAAAGTCATTACAGCTGTGCTCTTGGGAAATGCCAATACCTGTTGATGCTTTATTTTTCGTTAATTTAGTGACTGTACTGAATAAATACCGGGGGTTATGTTTGTTTTCTTCTAGAAGAGACGAAAAGTAATCAGATCTAGCCGTTTTTAATGCTTTTCTGTAGGATAGGGTACTTTCCCGCCAAGCTATACGAAATACCTCTAGTTTTGTTTTCCTCCAGCTGCGATCCATTTTCTGGGCTGCTCTCTTTAGGGTGCGAGTGTGCTCATTATACCACGGAGTCAAACTGTTTTCTTTGATCTTCCTTAAGTGTAAAGGAGCAACTGTATCTAAAGTGCTAGAATAGAGAGAGTCCATAGTTTGTTACATCAAGTTTTTCTGCGCTGATGGATATGCTGAGGAATTGAGATAAATCAGGAAGATTACTTACAAAGCAGTCTTTTGTGGTAGAAGTGATGATTCTACCATACTTGTAACAAGGAGTAGAATTTACAGTTTTAGCTATATGGAGTTTACACAAGACTAGATAATGATCTGAGATATCATCGCTTTGCTGCAGAATTTCAACATCACTAACATCAATTCCATGTGACCGTATTAAATCTAGAGTATGATTTCGACAATGAGTAGGTCCTGAAACTTGTTGTCTAACCCCAATAGAGTTCAGAATGTCTATGAATGCTGATCCTAATGCATCTTTTTCATTATCGACATGGATATTAAAATCACCAACAATTAAGACTTTATCTGCAGCCAGTACTAACTCAGATAGAAAATCTGAAAATTCTTTAATAAAGTCTGTGTGGTGCCCTGGTGGCCTGTACACAGTAGCCAATACAAACATCACAGGGGATTTATCACTAACACGTGTTTCTCTAGATAATGTTATACGCAGCACCATAACTTCAAACGAGTTATACTTAAAGCCTGACCTCTGAGAAATACTGAGAATATTGCTATAAATTGTAGCAACACCTCCCCCTTTACCTTTTGGACATGGCTCGTTTTTATAGCAGTAATCTTGGGGGGTAGACTCATTTAAAGTAATGTATTCATCTGGTTTTAGGCATGTTTCTGTCAAATAAAGCACATCTAGCTTATGGTCAGTGATCATATCATTTACAAATAGTGCTTTTGTAGAAAGGGACCTGATATTCAGTAAGCCAAGTTTTATCAATTGTTTCTCTGTATTGTAAACATTTTTATTTGTTGAACATCAATTAAATTGTTACTATTACTTTGGTTTGGACGTTTTCTGTATTTTCTAGTACGGGGAACAGACAGAGTCTCTATAGTGTGATATCTAGGTGGAGTCTCTATGTGCTAAGAATTAACTGACTTCTGTGAGCGTGACCGATTCCGCACAATATTATATATTATTATTACATTATTACAATAAAGTTTTTATATATATATATATATATATAGTTGTGTCACGAATCCGGTTCGTGGCCTTCCGTCTGATTGCCACCAGAGGTCACCCTTCCATCATATTGACTCTCACACTACACAGACACTTTCACATTATCTCGCACTACAATTCCCATCAACCACTGCACTGACGGCACACAGCTGATTGCACTGATCACATTGCTGATTGCACTGATCACGCCTACATAAACCATGGACTTCCTCTTCCTCTTTGCCGAGTATTGTCTAGCATATATTGCTCTTCCAGTGATAGCTACATTACGGAGCCCTTCCGTGTTTTCTAAAGTCTAAGTCTAGTTTATTGCCTGTGTCATTCGTTTCTTGATCTTCTGCCTGTGTTATACCTGTTTGCCATTGCCTGTACCTTGCTTGTCTTCTGACCATGCCTTTAAATAAAAGCCTGCAAATGGATCCGCACATCTCACGTCTCATCAGCCCCGTTACAGAATACTCGGCCACTCAAGGATCCAGCAGCTTTTCATGTGGACATTGGCCAGGTATGGACACCGCACGTCTACTGTTACGCTTCAAGCAAGGTACCCGATCACTTGAGGAGTGTATAGAGGAATATTTAATTTTAGCAAATGACTCCGAGTTGCCGGACTGTTTTTTAATTGATTTGTTTTGTGATGGCGTTAATCAACCGCTCAAATCAAAGCTTCTTCGAGAGGGTCCGCGTTCATCATTAGCGCAGTTTATGGACTTTGCTTTGCTGTCTGTGGGCTCTGTGTTCACTGTGGGTGTCGCGGAGGAATGCAACACTGCACTCTCTCATGTCAGGGCGGCTGCATTAGAGCACGCTCACAAAATGGCGGCGAAAGCAGAGCTGGATCACAAAATGGTGGACACAACAGTGTCCCGTTCTGTCACAGCTGTCAATCCTGAGTTAAATCAAGTCAAAGTTAATCCTCCTGTTTCCAGTCAAGTCACCGCTGATCGTCATGAGCATCATCACGTCTCAGCTGATCTGCCAAAGCCTCGTCACATCTCAGCTGATCTGCCAGAGTCTCAGCTGATCTGCCAGAGTCTCGTCACATTTCAGCTGATCTGCCAAAGCCTCGTCACGTCTCGTCTGATCTTCCAGAGTCTCACCAGGCCTTCGCTGACCGTCCAGAGTCACTTCACGTCACTGCTGATCGTCCAGAGTCACAGCACGTCCCTGCTGATCGTCCAGAGTCACGTCACGTCACCGCTGACCTTCCAGAATCTCGTCACGTCTCCGCTGATCTTCTAGAATCTCGTCACGTCTCCGCTGATCAGCCCGAGTCTTGTCACGTCCGGGCTGACACACCCAGATCATCAAGGTCAGTCTTCCATTATCCCAGTTTGATGTCTAGTGTGAGGGATGTACCGCTGGTGTCTGCACGCACAGCTGGTTTCCTCAAACCAGCTCACTATAACCCTCCTGTTCTTGCACACATTCCCCTGTCCGAAGCACTTCCCCTGATGGGAATCACGTTATGTTGCGTTTGGGCTGCGTACACCACCACAGAACTGCCCGAGGTAGCGACGTCCACTGTGATGTCTCCAGAGGTGGCGGCTGATGCTGATAGTGACACTCGCTGCTGTGCTCTCCAAAGCAATGGCACTCGCTTCAGCTCCTTGTATGATGGTGGCGCCCAGCAATGTACTGTCAGCCTGTTGTGTTGCGGTCAAAGAGACCGTTACTGAACTCTCCCTGTGTCCGGAGTTTACCATTGTAGAACCTCCAGAGGTGGCGGCAACTGCTGCAGAACCTCCAGAGGTGTCAATGGTATCCGTTTGTGATTCCTTGTCCTGCTCTGTCACGGCTATGGAGGCCGTCTGTGTACCCTCGTCTTGCCCTGTCACGACCATGGAGGCCGCTTCTGAACATTTGCCCTGCTCTGAACCGGCCGAGGAGGCCATCTCTGAACTCTCGCCCCGTTCTGAACCAGCCATGGTGGCTGATTGTGAGCTGTCTGTCTTGCCTGTCACTGCCAAAGAAATCATTAATGAACAGTTTGTCTGTCCCCTTCCCACCACTGCATTTAGTTATGGACTGCCTCCCCGCTCAATTGCCACCAGGGAAAATACTGATATACTTCCCATGTTCCCTGCCTCAATCCTTGGGTCTGTGCATGGTTTTTTTTCTCTTTCTTGTGTCTCAGTTTTCCCTAGGTCCCAGTCCCTGCTGTGGGTTCCTGATCCGTTGTGGTGCTCTCCTTATTCATCGTGCTGTTCTCCTGATCCGCCGTGGAGGTCTTCTGCCCAGTCTGCTCCGCACTGGTGGGCTCCTGCTCCGTCTGCTCCGCCGTGGAGGTCCTCTGCCCTGTCTGCTCCGCATTGGTGGGCTCCTGCTCTGCCTGCTCCACTATGGAGGTCGGCTGTCTCGCTCTGGTGGTCTTCTGCTCCGCCGTGGCAGTCTTCTGCTTTGTCTGCTCAGGTCTGGTGGTCATCTGTTCTGCCGTGGTGGTCTCCTGCTCAGTTCTGGTGGTCATCTGCTCCGCCCTGGCTTCCTGTTCCGCCTTGGTGCTCGGCTCTGCCTCAGTCCCCGGTCTTTCCACTTCCATGTGGATCTGGCCCTCCGTCCCTCCCCCTGTTCTGCGTCCGCTCCACCACCCTCCTGGATGGTATGGCTCTAGGAGCGTCTGGAACCCGCTCCTTGGGGGGGGATCTGTCACGAATCCGGTTCGTGGCCTTTCGTCTGATTGCCACCAGAGGTCACCCTTCCATCATATTGACTCTCACACTACACAGACACTTTCACATTATCTTGCACTACAATTCCCATCAACCACTGCACTGACGACACAGCTGATTGCACTGATCACACTGCTGATTGCACTGATCACGCACCCTACGTAAACCATGGACTTCCTCTTCCTCTTTGCCGAGTATTGTCTAGCGTATATTGCTCTTCCAGTGATAGCTACATTACGGAGCCCTTCCGTGTTTTCTAAAGTCTAAGTCTAGTTTATTGCCTGTGTCATTCTTTTCTTGATCCTCTGCCTATGTAACTTGGATTAACCCTTTACCTGCTGTTTCGGACTCGCCTGGACTATTGCTCTTGTTATTGGATTATCTCTCTGCTTTGCCTTGTTGGATACTGTTCACCAATTGAAGACCCACGCTTGCCGTAGGATTACTCTTTGTCTTGTCCCTGCCATACCTGTTTGCCGTTGTTTGATCCTGCCTGTGATTTGACTAAGTTTATTAATAAAACTTCTCACATGGATCCGCATGTCTCATCTCATCGGCTCCAACGCTCTCCATTGACTTTCTATTGCGGGAAGCTGCCTCCTTGTCATTTCTGACTTATAACAAAAAACAGAGCGATGCCTAAAAACTGCTATGCGACAAGGTGTACAGTAAACAAGCTAAAAAAAACCCAGAACTACGTTTTTATAAGCTGTCGACTCCAAAAAACGATTGTTTAGGACACAAATAGTTGTAGAATTTCACGTTGGGCCGTTCAGTTGGATCATTTCTCAAACAAAAGGAAGGTTAGGAAAAGGGGCACTGACATAGACCAATAAAATTTAGTTTCTTAATATATCTCCTCCTCTCAGATTCACATCGGGTGGTGAAATAATCCTTTGACATGGATAAAAATAAAGAATGGTCTTGTCGCCGATTACGTTTCCCGCCAGTGGGCGTAGTTCTCCGAGTAATATGACACGTTGCGCTCTACTTTGTGTCCTAAACGCTCTTTTTTTTTTTTTTTTTTTTTTTTTTTGGGTCGACAGCTTATAAAAACGTAGTTCTGGGTTTTTTAGCTTGTTTACTGTACACCTCGTCACATAGCAGCTTTTAGGCATTGCTCTGTTTTTTGTTATAAGTCAGAAATGATAAGGAGGCAGCTTCCCGCAATACAAAGTCAATGGAGAGAGTTGGATTGTTTTCCCCCTCGGTGGGCGTGGCCTAAATGCGCTCTGTCTCTATTTGGTATATGCCGGTATCAAATTTTCATGTTGCGATTTTAATTGCTAATGCTTTTATCACGGTATACGGTATTATCACGATATTGAAATTTAGTTGCAAAAAAGTGTCATAATACAGTATAACAGGTCTATGGCGCGCTTTTTCTTAGCGTCGGTTTCCATAGTGAAGCCCCGTTCACACTAGAAGCGACACACAACGACAAAGCGACATGATCCCATTCGTTTCATTGGAGAGCTGGCGATTTCCGGCGACGAGCGACAATCTCTGGCAGCGACCGTTGGCGACCGGATGGGCTGTGTCCAGCGACGCGACAAAGTTCAGAATCCCTCAACTTTATGCAAATGAAGAGCGACTTCCGGGAGCGACAGCCAATAGGAAAGAAGACGGTAGAGCTCATGTGATCGTTCTCCTCTCAGCCGTAGATAAACATACGCAATGGGGAAAAAAGTAGGCTCTGTTTCTCATTCATTTTTGTTCATATGTACGGATTTAATTTATATTTATTATATTTAGTCTTTTGCCTCCAAAATGCTTGTATTTGGGGGCAAGAAACCTGATTCGCTGTCAAGGCAACCAGTAGTGATAACCCCCACTAGCAACCTCATCGCCAGCCCCTGTCAACATGCAGCTTGAAGTGTGCAGTGTGAACGCAGCTTGACTCGTCGATTCGTTGCTCTGTTGAGAATGTCTTGCGTGTTAACCAGGAACATACTCTGTGTTGAATGAACTTACCCCCGGACGCATTTTTGGAACCAGCATACCTCGAGTAAGCAAGGTTTGGGTTATTCAACTGAGAGTTCAGGGTTTAGCAGATGGGAAGATAACCTTGCTTTCTGGAACACCCCCCAGGCTTATAAATAACAAAAACAACAACAAATGCATTTTTTTTTTGATGCATTGAGATTATATGAATATTACGATTATTCAAAGATATTTAAGCCTTTTTTCTGTGAATATAATCTCATACTATGATGTACGTAAACCCAATATTATGTTTTCTATTTTTTGTCATTATGATTGCTCATTGTTAAAGATACAACCATCTTTCCCTGAGCTTGTATGTAATTATAAGTTCTGCAGTAATAATAATAAAAAGAAAAGTCAACAACACATGAAACAAAGCTTTATTCAAACATACTGTTCTAACAATCATGTATTTTACAGGCGGTGAAACCACATCTTACTGCCATCTCAACACAGATGTGCCAGTTCTGCAGCTGACCACCATACCCACCTTTACCTGCCTTTGCCATCCATCACGTCCCTCACTGCCGCAGTCAGACTGGAATCTGATCATGGATAGGAAAGGGAAATCAAGGTTATTGTTGCCTGAGTGCACAGAGAGGACTAGGAAGACCTTGATGATGGCCCCCTGAAAAACACAATCTTGAGCAAGAGCAGGAGAACATGAATGCGACAATCTTGCTGTCGCTGTGTCTGCTCCAAACATTCATGTGCCTGCTCTTCATGAACAAGACTACCTGTAACACATTTAAACACAGTAAAACATTTTACATCTAATGTTGTCAGCATTCCATTTCTTGCATAATTTCATTTTATGTTTACAATTACATGCAAATTTTTGTTATTGCTACATTACTTCTGTGGTGTAGTGGGCTAAACCACTGACCTGTTAAGCAGAAAGTTGCTGGTTTGATCTCTGCAGTTGTCACCACCGGTGTGTCCTTGAACAAGGCTCTTTTCTCCAGGTTGCTCCAGGGGGATTGGGGTTCCCTGTAATAAGTGCACTGTAAGTCGCTTTGCATGAAAGCATCCGCCAAATGCATAAATGTAAATGTGATTTTTGTAAATCCCTTTTTTTTAATGTTTTTTTTGGCACAGATGCAGAATTGATTGTTTAAATTGATTGATTGTTTCTGTTGTCCTCATTTGTAAGTCGCTTTGGATAAAAGCGTCTGCTAAATTACTAAAAGTAAAGTAAAAGTAAAATAAAGCTGCTTATTAAAGTTTGTTTGTTCAAGGTACTACTATAATATAAATGCTTACATATATGACATACAATTTCTATTTTGGGGGTTTAAAGGGTTAGTTCATCCATAATAGAACAAACAAGGCAAGGCAAACACACACCTTATGAGGTGCAAGTTGAAGGAAAAATTATATGAATCAATTAGAGAACAACTGCACACGCACTTAAGCATATTTATTAACCAACGTTTCAGCTAGTAGCCTCTAAATTCAAACATCTAAATTCAGTCATTATTAACTTGCCTCAATGCTGTTCTGTCCTTGTGTTTTTGTTGTTGTTGTTGTTGTTGTTGTTTTTGTTTTTGTTTTTCTTTTCTGAACACAAAAGGTGATTTTGGTCAGATTTGTCCTGCTGGTTTCTGTTCATAAAATATTAGTCAATGGACCCTGACTTTCAGAAGCTTCATGACATTATTTGATGATGCTTTTGAAGCTTCTGAAACTCGGGCTCCATTGACTGATATTGTATGAACAGAAACCAGCTGAACAAACTTGACCAAAATCACATCCACAGTGTCTTTTTGTCTTTTTCTAAATACTCTCGCTGGCTCTGAGCTCATTAATAATGAAGAAACCACAGCAACATCTGGCCCAGATAAGGCAACAAGAGCAGGTGCGTGATGGAGGGTCTTATCCATGGCACTAGACCATTTCCAGGATTCTGCTGTGGACTTCTCCATCCTCACTGCACATACCAGTCTGCAGACATTTCAGATCATACAGTACAAAGATGCACAAATATAATACAAAAGCAGTCATTTTAAGAGCACAATGTCATTTAATTTCTGTATTAGACGTAACAAAATGATCTTATTTTATATTTTTGTGTCAGGTTTTCCCTTTTTTCCACAAATGCTGCCGTCACCTTTCCTTGAAGGTCCTGCTCCACCACAAAAGATCTGCAGCAAAGGAATCAAGAATCAGAAAAGTGCTGTAATAGCTCTGTTTGAAAGTACAACAATTAAAATAAACTACAGCTTAAGATTTAAAAGATGTTTTATTCATTTATGTAGTGTACTCACTCAAAGTCTTTGATGGCAGCATTCCTTCATCAGTCACTCTGCACAAGATAACACGTGTCTCTCATCTGTCCCTGTAACATCCAGACAAGATTCAGTTACCTCTGTGATTTATGTGCTCAATACTACATTTACATGTTGAGGTAGTTGCTGATGTGTTGACTGGCTTTAAATCCAACACAAATGCTCCTCAATTTATCAACAGTACTAATGAACAAATAAAATGGATAACTCATGTTTAGTTACTTTATGTAGATTTATTTGTTTATATTACTTACATTCATCTAAAGCAGTGCTGACAACAGTGAATTCTACATAATAGCACACACATCACTCACTCAGATGTCTGTTTCATGTTGTGATGTGCTCATCTGCAATGCTTATCAAAGATTTTCCTGTCAGATGTTAAATAGACATTTAGTAATCGTCTTTAAGATGTATATGGTTTTATGAATACTGAATTCAGTATATTTCGTATCTTTCTTCACATACTGTTTTTTCCTACTACGTAAATAGTAGGCAAGTAGGCATATTAGAATGCAAATGAAGTATATGTACGTCCGAATCTCACGAGAATTAGTGCACCAGCCAGGTAATTTTCACCTACTTTTACATATATAGTAGGGAAGTATTCAGTTTTGGACGCAGCCAGTGTGTCAGATTCAGAAACATATAAAATGTGCAGAGCAGTGGGTCCCAAGGACTGGAGTTGAGAACCACTGTCTTAGAGTTTCGTGAATCTTTTGTCTAATAAATCACTATCTCTGACTCTATACATGACTCTCTCCATCTACATGCCACTGTTTGAGCCACCATAATGGTGAATAAAATAAAAAAATAAAATAAAAAGTATTACATTAAAACCTGAATGTCTCTGATAATGGTCTTCAGTGTTTATTGTCAAGCATTGCACTCCTCATGCAGCACCACAACAGAAAATGTAACAAGAACAGTTATGTGACAAAATTAATTTAATATGGCAATTCAACTTTTTATTCCAAAACCAACATAACACGCTATTCAGTAATATTGGCCTTGTCCTCTCTAAACAAGGCAAATATTATGCCACCTGTGCCATCTAGTGGTGTAACAGTTCAAGTGCATTTTTTATTATAATATTTTATTGATTTGTTTATTTTAAGCTGTGCAGCCTGGGGAATCTGGCACAATTTGATCTCTGCAGTGATGATTCAGAACTATGCATCTGATCTTCAATCATCCAAAAAGAGCCTGTATCACACCCCTCTTTCTTGGTCTCACTTCATTGGCTACCTGTAGCTTCCCACATCAGATTTGTGTTTTGTGGTCATCACAGCTGTCACTAACAGCAACCCTTTACCTCGATGCACTTCTAAGGTTTTGCATCATGTTCTTCTACATCATCTACAGTGCAGCGCCTGGTGGTTCCATCACATCGAAGTGACGTTCCACAACCTTTATTCAGGCCCTGTGAGGCCCTGTACATACAGTGAGTTTCTTTCAGCCTGCATGAGGAGAGGCCAAATTGACCTGCTCCATAACCCAACCTTAAATAAATAAATAAATAAATAATTATTAAAAAATGATTTAAAAAAAGTCATCAAAAAAATCAAATACAATAAATAAATTTTAAGTCTTTGAACACATTGCCAAATTAGCTCCACATGATGGCGCTAATTTGGCAATCCTCATTTACGACGCTACATCTCTATATATTCAAGCACTGGATATTACACACAAATTAGTTTATGAAGAATGGCTAGAATAAACTACAACTAATTTAGTTTATTAAGATTTCCTCTTATTAAATATTTCCTCTAGCACATGACGTCACGTGAAATTGAGAGCTCTTTGCCCTCCCTACCAAACCTTCACTTATTGCACTACAAAAGTCTCGATCTGACCACACACACGACTGCAAGACCGCAAAAGGCACCCTGAGACGAGACTTAAACAAGGCACAATTTTTAAAGCATTTTCATTTTTATTTTTCAAGAGAAAAAAAGGCCACACTGGAATTATGCAGTCAGGAAAACAAGAGTAGAGAGCAGGATTAGGCTGTAGTTAATCTTCACACAGAGGTATGCTGCGTTTCTTTATAAATCTTTTAAAGTTTAGGTGCCAGCACTGTTTGTTGTTATTCCGTACTAGAGAGTTACGGTAATAGCGCGCGTGATGAATCTTGTGTACACGATGACTGGAGTTTGTTTTTACTATTTTTCCAAATACTTAGAAAACTTATAAATCCACCAACAATACTCAGCAATGTTCATTATTCAACGAAGTTAAAACCTAACTAACCTTTAAATTTACAATCGTGGATAAAACTGCGCATCCTAGCCCACAATTTAAAGGTATATTTCTCCGAAAAGTGAAAATATTATCATCGTAAAAAAAAAAATAAAAAAATAAAATAAAAAAAATAATAAAAAACTACCAAACAAACATATTTTTCCAGACATGTATGACTTTCATCTATGGAACAGACACATGTTAGTGATGTCTTTTTTCAATATGATTAAGTGAATGATGACAGGGACTTTAAAATCTCATGTTCTTCCTTTTAAGAAAGTCAAACCATTTTGGAAATATATGAGAGTGAGTAGCCTACATACTCATTTATTTAGGTTTTTTTTTTTTTTTTTTAAAGTTATTAAGTGATGATAGGTGCACTTTCACTCTCACTGAGCCGGCTGAGAAGACTAGCACCACTGCATCAAATACTGCAGTGCTGAAACACACTCTCAACAACCCCACAAGGAAGACTAGGGTTGTTCGGAGCATCAGTATTGTATATTTATCGAACGGACGGTTTTCACTGTCAAAGTTCACTAAATCGGACGATGAAAAGAATGAGGTGGCTACTACTTCACATAATACACAAACGTTCTTCACCAAACACGGGAATGGCCTCAGTGTTTGGCATGACATAACAGAGCCTCTCAAACGTCTCTCCAGTCAATTCACTCTCACCTTTCAAAGGGATCAGATTGTTTTTGGGAATATGTCTCTACCGTCAGACACTATTTTCACCAATACTGTATCACCTCAGAACTTCACACGTTCACCTCCACTCCAGTCACAGGATGACCATGGGTCTCCCGTTGACCTCCGCTGCTCCCCGTCTCAGAGTTCCACCTCCAGCATCCCCTCTATCTCCTCCAACCTTAGCCTCCCTTCAGACCCCCCCACCCCCCACACCCCATCCCCTGCTGAGAGGCCGGGGGGCATCTTGTTGCAAAGGCAGAGTTCAGAGTCACCTCAGGGTTTAGAGGGCAAGCGGCCCTCTTCCCCAATCATACTAAGCACCCATAGTCCTGCAGCACAGAAGATCAGCACCCAACAGATCATACCCAGGGGACTGGTCTCCGACACACGCCTCAGCAAGCCCTCTCAGAAGTTTTTGGACACTGGTAAAAGTGCCTTCCGACCGCGAAGCATGTTTGAAACTGGGTTTTCTTTCTCCACCAGTAAGGAGGATGAGCTGGATGGAGATGAGAATGCAGGACTGCTGACAAGAGGCCAGCGTTCCAAATCGTATCGCCGAGCAATGGTCAGTGGCGTAGATATAGATGTGCCATCTTTAGACCCAAAAGCCAAACGACTGTCCCAGCCTGTGCTGAAAGGAGTCGCTGAGGAGAGACCATCTTGCGTGAATCCATCCAAGAGCAAAGTGAGTTGAACACTAAATGTTGAGTAAGAAGTTATTTTACTTCTTCCTGCAACTGGGTAATCGCTATGGTGTCTTTGTAGTGGTTAAACATGAGATAACAGGCAATAGTAGTGTGCGATATTGACAAAAAAAAAAGAAAGAAATAAAAAATTATACTAAGATTTTGTCAATAACGAAAATTAGACAATATTTTGCTGGCGTTGGTTTTTGTGCTTGTTCCTTGTCTGGTTTCAGCCTGTCGTGGGAAGCATACCTATGTTCCCAGAGTCCTATGTCCCCCCAGATTTAGATGGCACATAATGAACACATGAAAAAGGGTCCTAAATTCCCCAGATCAATGGTCTGTTAACACACATTGAGTAAATTTATTTTTAAAGATCAGGAATCATTTTATCTAACCCTAACCCAATATATAAAAAAGTGCAATTTAATACAAGATCAACTGAACAGCACAGGTGGAGACCCCTTTAATAATTTACTTGTTGCTGAGAAGGTAGACTTTATGGAGGACTGTCATGAAATTATTGTTAATTGTTGTTGTTAGAATTATTGTAAGAATTAGATCAGTGTATTAGTTATTCAAGACCATATGATAATTCCATTTTTTAGTTATTAGAACATACTGTATTCCCTGGGAAACATAATAGTGTGTTCCTTGTGTGCCATATAAATATGGAGAACACAGGACCCTGGGAACATAATAGTGGATTTAACAGATCATAGTTTATCCGTGATCCATTCAGACCAGGGGCCTGTACCTTGAATCCAGTTTGGGTGGCTAGCCAGGTAAGTTTCAGTTTAGTTTGTGCCAACATGGTTTTAGGCACCATGAAAGTGGTTTGGCTTTTAGCAGTGTTCATCGCCATTGTAGCTTACACTCAGTGGCTAAGCTGCACTGGGGGAGGTTATATTCTGGTTTAGAGATCTTAAAACAAATTTTGACAGCTTTGAGCAAGGTGACACATTTCTGAAACAATAAAGTCACTCCCACAGTTTTTGTTGCTCTTAATTAAAGGGCACTACATAGAAAAACAATTTTTAAAGATAAAATTGTCTTTGTCAGTGAATCGCACTGACTCTGTCGTGAGAAGTGAATTTTTAAGTCTTGCCAATTTTAACGTTCATGCATTTTTAAACCATTCAAGCACAAACAGTCTCTGTGCACCTGAATGGACGCATACATACAAAATAATCTCAAAATACCTGTCTCAATTCCCATGTATTCATGTAAACACAGTCGGTTATGTCTTAAGTTAAGTGAACATAAACAGAAAGTAATCGAATGTGTATCAATATATTGAATCTGTGAATACGGTCTTAAAGTGACAGCAGCCTAAAAATACCTGCTGCTGTCTGTGTCATTTGTTAAACAACAAAACACATCTTTAACAAAGATTAATCTATATTTAATTTATACAGTTTTTTACACTTAATTATTACATTTCTGTACCTGAATTCTATTGTTGACCTTATTTTCTTTGTAACTTTGTTCTATTGTATGCATCTATGTTTGTAATTTGTGTATTTGTTCTTATTTTATTACTGACTGTTTACTTGTCTTTAATTTTTTAATTTTTTTAATTTTTTTATTATTTATTTATTTTTTTTAATTATCCAGTCTGTGACTGAAAAAAAATGTAGTATGATCCAAAGCATGAGTTTTGTGATCCATTGCACCCCTAGAACATAGGGATGACCTCGTGGACCACTGCTTCCTTAAGCTTTTCCAATTCTTCATATTCTGTGTGGTGGTTCAAAGCAGTGAAAGTTGTTTTTCATTTAGGCACAATATTTGCCACCTTAAACTGATTTGCATGGGTATTTTTACCTTTAAGGGCATTTTTTTTCCTAACCTTATAACATGTACATTGTGTCATCTTTTATATCAAATTCTTACATTTAATAAATAAAGTCAGTTAGAATAATGAGACACTTTAGGCTGTTACTAATCAAATGAAATCATTAACGATAAAATCCATTTGTGCACTGCAGAAGTGGCACAAAAAAACTGCATAAATAATACAGTGAGATTACTGTTTTAAAAGTCATAATTTCAAATGGTTTTTTTTTTTTTTTTTTTTTTTTTTTATGAAATGAGCTATTCATTCAGACAGACATTTATTCAACTGTTTTTTTCAAACTGCTGATTCATTCATGAAGCAAATAATGACCAAAGCAATGACCACAATTATTCATACCCTTTTATTCAATACTTTTTGCAACCTTCTTGCAACAACTATGAATCTTCACCTATAATTCCTGATGAGTTTGGAGAACACTAGAGATCAGAGATCAGAGACCATTCCTTTATCCAGAATCTCTCCAGACCCTTCAGATCAACCCATTTTCGTTTTGATTTTGATGTTTTTTTTTTTTGGATTATTGTCCTGCTGGAAGATCCAGCCTTGGCCCATTATATGATTTCTAGCAGAAACAGCCAGGCTTTGATTTTTTTATCTGATGCTGTTTGATTTTAAACATGGGGTACTTTTTTATCCCTGTGTGCACCAAACCCAACTTGAGTGTTTGCTGCTAAAAAGCTCTTTTTTTTCTTTCCTTTTTTTTAAGATCCATCTGACCATAGAACCTGTGCTTAGCTGACAGGAGTGGCACCCGGTGTGGTCTTCTGTTGCTGTAGCTCATCTTCTTCAAAGTTCAACATGTTGTACATTCTTCTGCATACCTCGATTGTAATGAGCTACTGGTGCCTTTCTGTCAGCTCAAACCAGTCTGGCCATTCTCCTCTGACCTCTGGCATCCACAAGGAATTTTTGCCTCCTCAAGAACTGCTGATTTCTGCGTTTTTTCTCCTTTTTGGACCATTCTCCATAAACCTGTTTGCTGTGCGTGAAAATCAGAGTAGATCAATACTTAAACCAGCCCTTCTGCCACCAACAACCATGCCATGTTCAAAATCACTTAAATCACCTTTCTTTGCCATTCTGATGCTCGGTTTGAACTTTGAAGCAGTTTTTCTTTAACATGCCTAGATGCATTGTTGTTGCCATGTGATTGGCTGATTCGAGATTTGCATTAACAAGCGGTTGAACAGGTGTACCTAAAAGGGTGTATATATTGTATATTTAATTAATTAATTTATTTATTTTTTAATTAAACTATGTTTTAAGGACCACTGTTTCCTAAGAAATCCTATTTATCAAACCCAACTAATCAATCACCTGTGCTTCCTGCAGAATGTGGAGAGGAAGAAAGGCCTCCCGACTCAGCGGACATTTGACAGTGAGAGTAAGCATTGGTTATCCTCCAGACCTTTCTGTGTGTTATTTGTACAGAGCACACTCAACAGAGACTTAGGTGAAAATCCCCCACTTAAAATAAATAAATAAATAAATAAATAAATAAAGTTGTGTGCAATGGACTACACTTCAGAGATTGAACATTGTGGTTTAGTGCATTCATGTTTACAGTAGGAAAAAGGTTAACATGAGCTGCCATTTTTTCTTAGCAGCTTTTCAAATTAAGTTTGGATTTCAGGTAATAATGTCACTTCAGATGCAGTTTCTGTGCCACTTCCTGCAGTGCAAAGTTAACTTTTGTTGGTACTGATTTCATTTGATTGTTAACAGCAATGGCAAATATTGTCACCATATTGATTTTTGTCATTGATTAGAACATGCTCCTAAATGTTCTCCTAAAATGTTTTTGCTAATGGTTTGTCAGTATTTGCTAATCAAGCAGTTTTAGTGTTGATGATGCTATGCTAATTGAGTCAAATGATATACAGTATATTACACAAAATATATCAAGAAAGTTTTTAGAGATTGAACACAATCAAACATTTAATGTCTGTGCAGACTGGCCTCAGGTATGTTAAATTTGTGAAATGTGTAGTTCAGCATGTCCTGTCAGGCAATCATTTCCACAAATGTTCTCATAGTCACAGTTTCTCCATATTTGTTTTTTTTTTTTTTAATTAATTTTTTTTTTTTTTTTAGAGGAAAAAGTTCTGTATCAGAATTACCAAGAGAAAGCCCTTCACAATGATTCTGATGAGGACCCTGAACCCAAACAACCTCAGCCATATGAAAGCATTGTGGTCCAGTACAAACCCATCCGTTCTTCCTGGAGTCAGCTCAGTGTGGTGAGGAACTATAGAGGTACATAGGCACACCTTTCAAAAATTTTTTGAGTTTTGATGGACACAAAGTTGTTTTTGAATTTCAGCACACTCTATCAGTGTTCAGGAATGCTGATATCGTAAGGAATGTCATCCAACTCTGTTTTGCTGGGTGTCCCAGCCCCCATTTTGGTTCACAGAGAACGAGAGAATGAAAGCAGGTGGTTATCCAAATGTGGGAGGGAGAGAGAAGGAGAGTGGGCTGGGATAAGCTCGTCTTTTGGGAAATGGTTAGGCAGTGTGCCAGTTTCTTGGCAAATACTGGAGAATTCTTCCCTATGGAAAAATGTAAAATGTAGATGGATGAAACAGTGTAGTGACTCCAGTTATGGAATTACATAATCAAGTCTGGATAGCTTTAATGCTGTTTTCCACTTAACACAAGCATTCAGTTCCCCAGTGCATTTGTTTACTAATATCCTGGTATTTTAAATCAGGAATGGTCTGATGCAGCTAAGATTGATATAACAGCAAACTGAATCACTCTAGATTGCCATGAACCAAGAACCACCAGCAGAAAGATCTTTCTAGGGAAACAATCAAAAAGAAAAAAATAATAATAAAAAATTAAAACCTAATAGAATGTGGAGTGACTTAAAAAAAAGAAGGGCATGGAGTTTTACAGTAGGGTGATGCGAATGTATGCATCCAAAAACATGAATATATCCAAAAACACCATCACATATGTAAACACATACAAGTGCAGATAAGAATTTTGATTCATACTAACATTAGTGCAACTATAAACACTTGAACTATCATGTGATTTTATTGCCATTTAGTGTTGGAATTTGAAGAAACTATAATAAATTTAGGCATGAATCATTTACTCAGCCTTATTTCATTCCAGACCTATAGAACATCTTTGATAAACAAATGGAAATTTTTAATGAAAGATGAGAGATTTCTGTCCATCAATTGAAAGTCCACACTACCAAAACTTTGATGCTTCAGAAAGTTCATAAAGACAAAAACATAATTCAAATGAATCAAGTTATATAGTCCAAGTCTTCTGGTGAGACATAATTGATTCATATATGTTGAACATACTGTATTTAATTTAGGCTTTTAATCAAATTTAAACATTGATCAATAGACATAAATTAAGATCATGAAATATGGTAAATGGAAGCTCAAATGTGTTTACTCAACCCTTTATAAGCATTAAACATTACATTATACCAGGGTTTCCCAAACTGGGCTTAATGTAAGAGCTGCAGTGGGTTTGTGAGTGGATAAAAATCCAATAATGAATGAAATCTTAAAAATATAAAATAAAAATCATTTATACACTTGAACACTGAAAATATAAATATTTTATTTGTTTACCTGCATGCCGATGTGACCATTAACTAACATCATGACATTACATGCCCAAAGTCTTCAAGGTTTGATTTTGTTAAATTTTTTTTTTATTTTGTCCAGACTTCCAGAATCAACAGTTTCTGAATATTACTGGATATGATTAAGGCATAGTGTTTCACAGCTGTACTTCACTAGTGTTTGGTAACTTGCATAATTATTTGTTTCATACATGGTCTAATTGCTTGAGAGGGGCTTTTTCCCACTTAAACTCAGAAATATAGTTTGCATACATACTCTCTGCACTTAGTTACAAAACTCTTAAAGCCGTTATTGTTTATTTTAAATATCCGAAGGATAAACTCACTGATTCATTCATTCCTTAATTTAATAACATGCTGTCAGTTGAGACAAAAGTTCTCGGTGTTTTGGAACAACTTTGATTCTGTTGCCATGGTTATCGTTAAAGAAGATTAACCTTGCCTCTTATACTTAGGACCAGAGTGCAAACCCTCTGTTGGTGTTAAAATACTACTGTCAGAATTTGCTAATGACATGCATGTAAGACTTTCAAACGCAAATTTTACGAGAAGGGAGTATTTAAACAAATTATGCAAGGTAATTTACTAAGGTTTGTGGTAGTCAATTTACAGGTATTTGCACCATTATTTAAAGCCCAAAAATCATGTCCTAATCATGTTTGTGTCTGTGTTATAGATTATCTGAACTGATTATTATCAACATTGCTTGTTTGCGACCCTATGCTAATTTGTGTTGGTCATTATTGAAATGATCTGGCTGCACCTGTGTTCTTTAACTTACGTTTTGTCAGTAGATCACTCGCAAAACTTTGTGGAATTGTGGTTTCACATTAATTTACCCTTTTTAAGTAAATCTGGCCCTTAGCATAATGCATTCTGAAAAGTGTTTTTTATGTATAAATAATTTTCAGGTGCTTATCCTCAATTCTGTATTCCAGGTTAAAAAAAGTGAAAAGTTTGAGAGGTTAAGTCAAGAAGAACGAAAGAGACAAGAGGTAAGGTTCCACATGTCAGCCTTCCTGACTTTTTCATTCTCTCTTTTGTTGGTCTTGCTCATATTAAAGAGTTTTAAAAGACGTATTATTTCAGTTTGAATTCTCTGCTGCTTCTCAGGAGCCTGTCACTTGCCAGTTTGAATAAACTATTAAAATCTGACCTTGCACAGGCGTATACCTGAATTTTTTCTGTTGGTTTTGCATTAAATTCTACAAGTCATATTTGCTCCAAACACATTAGGCTGATAAAGGACAATCATACAGGAACTTGGACAAAAAAGACATTACAATAAAAGATCTAGATAAAATATTATTATACTCTGTCCAAAATTTGGGGTCAGTAAGATTTCATTTAGATTTGTCTTTTTTTTTAGAAAAACGATACATTAAATTGGTGAAAAGTGACTGAAAGAAATACATTGTTACAGAACATATCTTCTTATTGCTGTTAATGGTAGTTAAATGTTGTTCTTCTGATTTTTTTAGTCACAAGAATAAATTATATTTTAAAACATATTAAAATAGAAAACAGTTGTCTTAAACTGTAATATTGTATTTCACAATATTATGGTTTTTACTGTATTTTTGCAAATACATTTTTGATGTAGTAAATGTTTATTGAGCATTTCCTCAAGCTTAAGGCAAGTACAGTTTTGATATGAAAAAGTTCCAGATATGTAAAAGGTACTGAGAATTTGACAGTTCCTTTCACTTCCGTGTCAGCTGTCACCTGTTATTATCCTGCTTTTTGTCAGCTAGGAGAGATCCTCAGGAATATGATAATTGAAACTGAACAGTTGAAATGTGTTGTCTAAATGACTTTTCTTTCCCTCGGGCTATATTTGAGGTCATTTCATCAGAGCATAGTTACTTACACAGTCTGGAGATCCTCATCCGTCTCTTCGAGAGCTCAAACGAGCTCAGCGAGATCATTAACAAAACGGACCATCACCACCTTTTCTCCAACATTGCTGACGTCTGTGAGGCCAGCAAAAAGTAAGAGCTTCTCTTGACTGAAGCCTCACCTGAGATAAATTTGAGAAGTTTGCTGATAGTCATCTCTTTTAGCTCTGACAGTTTTCTGATATGGTGCTGATATAGGGCCTTGGAAAATTAAAGTTGCCATTTTCTCAATGAATATTGGGAACCTGAGTGTGCTGACATCATATACTGACATGAGCTGCTAATTTTGGCTAGTTATGTATTAGGTCTTGTCCTGGCATGTTAGGTTACCTCATAATTTACTGGAGTTTCTCGAAGTGCTCAAGAGAAACTGAAGATTGCCAGTGCATGTTTAATATATGAAAGTTTTGATTTTGATTTTTGATATATGGAATGCTCAAAACTGTTCCTATTCAGTCTGTAATAACATAAACTAGGTTACTAGTTCTATTGGGATGGTTTGGAGTGGTTTAACATCAGTGCAACATGTTGGTATTAATTATTTCCAAAACCTGCTTGTAAATCGGAGAGATGTCACGTCCACCTGATACTTCAGGTAATGAAGGAAGCTGAAAATTGAAACCATTACATTTGTAGAGACAGATGTTATTTGCCATTTCAGTCTTTTGCTCTGAATGCATCTCCTGGGAACCTTTTACTTTATCTTGCTCCTGGCCATTTTCTACTGGATGATATGTAGCATGTTTAGTTTAAAAGCATAGCGGCTTCCTGCTGTCTAATGCCATCATGGCTCAAATGTCTTGTGATTAGACTTGGGCAACATTTAAGGATTGTTGATAGAAATGCTGAATTTTGTGTTTTTGTGGGGATTTTTATTTATTTATTTTTTTTGTGGATGGCAGGTTTAGGAAGCTTTTGGCTCAGCTAATTAACGCAAACTGTATTTAAACTTTTATGTTAACATTGATTGAATTGAGTGGTAAGTAGCTCTTACCAAAGTTCAGTTTATATGGTGATATAGCTCAGCAAAGTGCTGATACAAGAAACACCGGCAGCCACCAATAGCAGTTTTGAAGTTTTAATATAGTTTTTATTTCTATTGTGCATTGATTATGTAGTTTTCACACTGTTATTCTTTGTTAATATAGAAAATTTAATGTGCTATATGCTATCCTTTAAAATTTTTCAGCACTTTGGTTATTGTTTGTGGCATTTTCATGTTTAATGCCATTGAGTAAGCTTTTTCCCCTGTACCAAAAATTAAACTTCATTTGTAGCCTGTTTTATTTTATTTTGTTTAATAATTTTGAAGTCATGAACAAAATATTTTAATATGTATCGTATTTTCAGTTTCCCAATGTTAATTTTAATTTTTATTTCAGTTAAAGAAAATTTTTGTGGCTAGATTGGCTTAGTGCAGTGGCTTAGTCCAGTTCTCAGTTTAAATGAACTTTTTCACTTTAAAATATGTCACATTACTGATAATTCATAACTAGATGCACATCCAAGATTGGAAACCTCCATTTACCATAGATACGTCATTGTAAAATCATAGTTTCAGCATTCAGCCGACCCTGTCTTTCTTTCTTTGGAACCATTTTTTTTTTTTTTTTGTGTAGGCATTGTCTCAGCGTGAGTAGGAAGAGGAATAAAATGACAAAACTTGTGTTTGCCTGTGTATTATGTTTGAGTGCATATGTTCTTCCCATCAATGTTGTCCATGTCACATTCCGACACTCATATGGCCCTGATCCCTGGTGCTCAAACGCATGAACAAATGTTCTGTTGAGCTGTAATGCCCTGCATACAGGATCTACCCCTGCTGACCCCTGGTGAGGAGCACAGAGCTGTATTACAAGAAATGGTTTCATTTACTGAGTTTAGTGTTCTATCCATCTGCGAGGAACGGTCCAGCTGGAGAGTCTCATTTATGAGAACACACACTCATCCCACACTAATACTACTCAGTTTTCCGCTTTCATATGGAATGGGGAAAAAGAGTGGATTTTGGATTGATAAAGATTGAATTAGGTAAATTAGGCAAGAATATTTGTCACATGATTAAACACTCTTTGCCTGTTGTTCAGCAACACAATTTATATGGGATGAGTATTGCTGTTCCACATACCTTCCATGTGAGTTCATCATGCTACTCTCTTTTTGAACTCATGCGCACACAATCCCCTTTGTGTATTCAGGAACAGCATGTCTGCTTGCACGACCATCCATTACTATGGGTTAGCTTAAGTGAACAGCTCTGTGTGTGTTAGAGAGTTGTCCTCGTCCAGAGCTCTGATGTTGATGACAATATACTAGTCTTCACAAATATCCCTCAGAGCTCTTCACAGCTGTGGCCAGTGCACGTCCAAACCCTGCAATCAAAGTCTAGCAGGCTAGAATGACAGCAAAAACCACCCAGTGTTCACATATATAGATTAAATATTCACTAGCTCTACCCTAGTGAAAAATAAATATACTTAATTGTATTTAAAATATATTTATTTTATGATAAATATTCTAAAAATAGATTGGCATGTCTATACTAACTGAAAATACATTCTAAATGTAGTTATTTCATGCTTTCACCAAGCACAAACTTAGTGCACTACAAATTCATTTGTAAAATACTGTACTTTTTACAAATGCATTTGGGGAAGGATGAAATATATATATTCATCTTTAAGAAAGTACATAAATCCTGCTGGAAAATTAAATCAGCATCTTTAAAAAGCTGGTCAGCAGAAGGAAGCATGAAGTGCTCCAAAATTTCTTGGTAAACGGGTGCAGTGACTTTGGTTTTCAAAAAACACCATGGACCAACACCAGCAGATGACATTGGACCCCAAATCATCACAGACTGTGGAAACTTAACACTGGACTTCAAGCAACTTGGGCTATGAGCTTCTCCACCCTTCCTCCAGACTCTAGGACCTTGGTTTCCAAATGAAATACAAAACTTGCTCTCATCTGAAAAGAGGACTTTGAACCACTGGGCAACAGTCCAGTTCTTCTTCTCCTTAGCCCAGGTAAGACGCCTCTGACGTTGTCTGTGGTTCAGGACTGGCTTAACAAGAGGAATACGACAACTGTAGCCAAATTCCTTGACACGTCTGTGTGTGGTGGCTCTTGATGCCTTGACCCCAGCCTCAGTCCATTCCTTGTGAAGTTCACCCAAATTCTTGAATCGATTTTGCTTGACAATCCTCATAAGGCTGCGGTTCTCTCGGTTGGTTGTGCATCTTTTTCTTCCACACTTTTTCCTTACACTCAACTTTCTGTTAACATGCTTGGATACAGCACTCTGTGAACAGCCAGCTTCTTTGGCAATGAATGTTTGTGGCTTACCCTCCTTGTGAAGGGTGTCAATGATTGTCTTCTGGACAATTATCAGATCAGCAGTCTTCCCCATGATTGTGTAGCCTAGTGAACCAAACTGAGAGACCATTTTGAAGGCTCAGGAAATCTTTGCAGGTGTTTTGAGTTGATTAGCTGATTGGCATGTCACCATATTCTAATTTGTTGAGATAGTGAATTGGTCGGTTTTTGTTAAATGTGAGCCAAAATCATCACAATTAAAAAGAACCAAAGACTTAAACTACTTCAGTCTGTGTGCACTGAATTTATTTAATACACGAGTTTCACAATTTGAGTTGAATTACTGAAATAAATGAACTTTTCCACGACATTCTAATTTATTGAGATGCACCTGTAGAAAGTATAGTTACAAAAGTATGTAAACAACATACAGTCATGGATTTGAAATGGTGAAAGAAATTCACGAACTTGATCAAAGATTTAAGGATTATTACTTTAGTATATTCCCAATACACTCCAATGCACCTGGACCAACACTTTTTTATTTCCATTAATGGTTCCGTCCCGTACGGACAACAACAACATTGCACTTTGAAATGTGGACTGCAGCTCTTTGCGCTGTCAATTAATTATTAAGCGAATTATTAAAATGATCCTGGCCAGCCCTTGATGCTTAACTTTATTCGTTGTTTCAGTTCAGTTTTCTGGGGAAAAATTAGAGATGAATGTGTAACGTTCAAATAAATGCCAACCCTGATAGCACACGTACATCTCGGAGACGTCTATTTGACGTCTGCATTTACATCTGCAGGACGTATTTTTTAGAGTGTTTGCTCATCTGGAAGACGTCTATAGGAGGTTTCCTTTTAGATGTCAAATAGACGTCTATTAGATGTCTTTAAGATGTTTATGATTTAGAATGTATGTAAAACTGACATCTGAAAGACGTCTGTCAGACGTTAGTAGACAGCAGATGCTTTCCAGATCAAGAGATCTTTAACAGACATCTTGCAGATGTACGTGTGCTATCTGGGAATAAGCCTAAAAGTCAATGATTGGATAAGTTCTTGTAGAAAAGGAATGTGTTATAGAGTGATGGGGGGGTTAAGTTTAATTTAACTGTTTGTCCATATGCGCTCTCATCATTGCAATTATCGTCACTGTATTAAAAGGCAATTCATTATACATGAGCGAATCAGCGCGATTGTGCTTGAACCTCACAATACCGCTTCTGCGCATGCGCCAACGGCAGAGTCTGAGCAACGGCTGCTGCTAAACAAACAGTCATCTGCGTTTTTCTTAGCAAGTGGAAGGATAACAAATGTGCCAGCACCTTCACATAAAGTTTAAACGACAATGATTTTATAGATGGGCATGAAGACAGACCAACATCACTGAGTACTGGATGAAACTCCCTTGAATGAGCTGCAGCGGTGCAGGTAATTACACTAATTTACTCAACGCTTTATTAAAATTCATATGCTAATTACATAGAAACTAAGTGTTTTATGATTAAGGTTAGCTGCATTGATGTTTTGCAATTTGCTCGCATTAAAGTTAATTATAACTATATACTATTGGATAGAGATATTGTAAGCTCATCGTTTTCACTGGATAAGCAATGCAACATTTGAAAATGAATTAAAGCTCTCTGACAAAAGTAATGGAGCAAAATTACATTATAATGTTTATCTCTGAGTTGTAGTCTAGTCTAGACTATAACTATAAAGCTGCACAAAATGGAATTACTCAAATACAAGCACCTTGAATTCATACAGTACTGTACTTGGTTATATTGCACCAAGTACATTGACATGTCAGTGGCATGTTTATGGTGGGTGCATAAGCACATACATGTGCATATTACATAAAAGTACAGTACACTAAAAGATGTGACTTTGGGGTTTTGAAAATATAATTAACCTATGATAGTCAATTTTGTTCATATCTTTGCTGATAATTGTGCTTTTCCTGTTTGTCCTTTGAAAAGGTAATGAGTCCAGACATTCTCAGAAAATAGAAATGGAGGATGAACCTGCAAATTGTGGATGGCAGTGATGTGAATGATGGTGCATCTGCAATTTACATGTAAACAAATCAACTACCCTTTTTAATTTATTTTCTCCAGGCCAAAACGATGCCCTCATTAGTTATTATGAATGTCTACTATTTATTTCATTGATGCTAAATAGCAAATGAAATTGTAACCTTAGTTGTGACCTCTGTCATTGAACACTTGGGTTACTGTAGTAAAATTATTCATGCCTGTAGAGGCATATTATTTGCATGGGCATGTAGGCTGTGCTTTGTTGTTGCTCTGCCTTGTCCTTAAGAAGGTGGAGCTCAGATCAAGTGGTATCTGGGAATATTTTACAACTACAACTTATAATTATTACTTAATTATTTTAAATAATCTTTACCAACTATGTTTTAATACTCAATATACACTACTCACAAAAAGTTATGGAAAATGTAAAAAGTTCATGCTACAGTGAAATTATATCATGAAAGTAGGGCATTTAAATAGAAGCATGCAGTTGTCGTTTCTTCGTCTCAAACAAACGGTGGTGGCTATACCACAACAAAAATATCAGTGTCTCAATAACTTGTCATGTGTCCTTGAGCATCAATTACAGCTCGACAACGACGTCTCATGCTGTTCACAAGTCGACTTATTGTCTCCTGAGGCATGGCATCCCGCTCTTCTTGAAGGGCTGCCCTCAGGTCACTGAGGTTCTGGGGTGCAGGGTTACTACCCTCTACACGACAACTCAGCTGATCCATAGGTTTTCTATGTGATTCAGGTCTGGAGAAAGTGCAGTCCACAACATTTGAGGTACCCCAGCCTCCAGCAGCCGTTCCCTGATGATTCGACCTCAATGAGCTGGGGCATTGTCGTCCATGAAGATGAAATCAGGCCTGTGCTGCTCATGCAGAGGCACAATGACTGGATTAATGATGTTATTTAGGTAGTATTGGCTTGTCACAGTACCATTCACAAGGTGTAGGCCAGTTCTGTATTGACTAGACACACTTGCCCAGACTGTAACAGCACCACCTCCAAAGGCTCATCTGGTGACAACAGTGGCTGATGTATAGCATTCTCCTTGATGTCTCCAACAGCATTGGTGGCCATCATTTCTGCTCAATGTGAATCGACTTTCATCAGAGAACAGCACTGGTTCCTCGTCCAGCACAAATACTCCCTGGCCCATGCAAGTCTCCCTGCCCATTACAGTCTGGGCAGGTGTGTCTAGCCAATACAGAACTGGCCTACACCTTGTGAATGGTACTGTGACAAGTCAATACTATCTGAATAACATCATTAATCCAGTCATTGTGCCTCTGCATGAGCAACACAGGCCTGATTTCATCTTCATGGACGATAATGCCTCAGCTCCTCGAGGAGCTGGGGCATTACCTGAGGGCAGCCCTTCAAGAAGAGTGGAATGCCATGCCTCATGCCACATTATTTGTTGTGGTATACCCACCACTGTTGTTAGCTTTTGTTTCAATAAATTGATTGAGATGAAGAAATTACCACTGCATGCTTCTTCTTAAATGCCCTACTTTTATATAATATCACTGTAGCATGAACTTTTTACATTTTTCATAAATTTCAGCTGAAAGTCAAATATCCCTAACTTTTTGTGAGTAGTGTATTTGTCATCGTATATGTAGTTAAACACTTTAAGACATAGGCACAGTTCTAACTTAAAAGCAAAATTAAAATACTCCGTAATTTTTGGTCATACAGATAAAAGTAATATATCTTTTGAATCTGTAAAGACTACGTTTATGTGTGTGCACTCAGAATAACAACGAAACGTTGCGCTTTTGTAAAATAATTAAAGCAAACAGAATGTGCTTTCTGCCGTCTCGGTCTCTATGAACTTGAGCGTGAAACTTCAAAACTCCACATATACTAGCCTTACAGACATGAAAAATATAGCTATAGAGAGTGAAATGTCTACTTTTAAATGAACCAATTCAAATAGAAAACAAATATTCTCAGATTATGTAATCCATATGAAGCATGCATACAGGCACATCACTACTGTGTCACCGACTTCATCTCTTAAGCCGAAAACAAAGAAAGCACTAGTTTATTGATAAACTATTAAAACGTTAATACAGTCTCCTTGCTGTTTTTCAATGACACATTCATAATTATTATATTTGTTAGCTACATCACTCATACCAAAGAGGAAAAACAGAATCCAAAATTGTTATAAGTAAATAAAGTAACTGAGAAGGCATAACTTTGAATTTAAATAAACAGGTGATGAGAATTGTCCTTTTATAGCTGAGACCTCTTGAGAACAGGTCTGACAAAAGAGGAGAACAGGTCTGACATAAACTGTCTGCTGCATGAGAGCCATCACACAATCCACCACAAGACATGTCAGCATCTGCACTACCTTCCAAACTGTATCTGTGATCATCTTTCTAGTGTAATATACAACAATGTTGAGCGGGATTTTGATATTTTACAGTTGGCCAGTGCTCAGCATTGATATTAGAATCTTGCTATAAAATAAAATATCGCTCTCCTGATTTCATCACTTTCACCGCATTTAAGATTGTGATATGCTGTTTCCCTCAATTCTAATTCCTGTTTAAATTTATGTTGCCAGCTGTCACTGTGACTCAATTTTAAGCTTCTGTTGAGTTGTCCTAGACTATTGTTGTGTTTTGTATCTTCGTCATGCAGCACTGTTGATAGTGGTGTCCATTGTTTGCATGTTCATTTGAGAATATATAAATGATATTGTTTCAATATATAGAGTAACAATGTTATTATAGTGTAATCCATGTTCGTGTGTCACAAGGTTTTTCAGCACGTTTGTATAGTGTCTGCTCCCTTCTGCTACACAGTGCCAGTCATTCTGTGAGTGAGTCATGTAGTTAGCAGAGCTAACTTTTTTTTTCCCTGGTAAATTTTGGGAACTTTCTGCATGCTATGACAAAGGGGACGATCTCCAAAAAAACAAGATGGTTTTCGTTTCTACTCCATTTTGGCAAATGCGGCCCACAAGCGTTCTGTTTGGGATTTAACAGAAAAATAAAGAAAAAGGAAAAAGAAAAGGTTTATTCAATCAACGTGTGATGTTCATTCTGATACGTGGTCTGCATAATATGTGTGGCACTCTAGTCCTTCAGATCTGAAGCAAAACAAACCTGTGCACGCCATCACGGTCTCCACTCTATCCCTCCCTTCTCATTTCTTCTCTCTCTGTCTTTCAGCTCCACTGTTTTTTACTAATTTTCTTTGGTTATGTAACTTGGTCTTAAAAGCAGCCGGTTATTTTTCCTCCTTTTCTCTTCATTTTTGAATCTCTCTTTCTCATACATACACATTCACACACGTATGGGCAGAACTCTTTGCTTTATTTTGTCATATCCATTTTTGGATAATAATAATGTTTATCAGCGTTATAAACAATAGAAAAGGACATTATGTTCAGTACACTGTTGTTAGGTGTCGAATGATTAAATTATTGTATGAGTACACAGGGATGGTTATCAAAGTGCAAGTGTACAAAAAGTTTAACAAAAGATTCAGCATCATACAGCAATGATATCATCCATCTCTCAGATTTGTATTTACCTAAATACAGCATTCCTTTCATACCAGCACAGGGGCCTGTGTGTGTGTTTGCATGAAAGTGTGTGAATGTTTTGTCCTAGTGCTGGAACATTTCTTGGCTGCTGGAGAGGATGTCATTACAGTGGTAGGAACATCTGATTGTTCAACTGATAAAAGCTCCCTGTTGGATTCTGTAATATGTAGTTATAATATGAGATATGTCATGAGTAGGCGGTAGTGTAATTGTCCATTACTCAGTTTGCTGATTGGAAAGCTGCATGGTTAAAATTTGATTAGTACCAGTCCAGATGCCCCTTAGGGCCAGGACTGAGACAGGTAGATATGGTCGGTGTCTCTTGACAGATTGCCAGGGCCTGAGCAGAAATTTTCAGGCAGCAGGATTTTTATATATTTGTGTGTACTGTGTACACATCAGCACAAACTTGATGAACATGTGAACATGTATGCCCTCTCCTAGGGGTGGGCAGTATGATCAAAATCTTATTTCACGATAACGAAATATATTGCAGTACATGCATTATCAAATGTAAAATAATGCATAGTGTTAACTGTTCTGAAATAATTATACACTGATTCTTATTAAAACTACTCAAGTACATTAGTGGCCGCCTACTTTTTCAACTGTGCAGGTTCTGGATATATATATTTTTTTCCATTTATTTCTTCCATAGGGTTTTTAAAAATGTCTTTGTTAAAGCCATAAACAAAGTCAGCCAGTTATGAGGAGAATCACAATATTAACACCTTTTCATTTGAAGCAAAAAGGTAAATGAAAATCAGACAAAAAGACAGAGGTACAAGACTGTGTACTTAATGGGTTTATTGAGGGAAAGAACTACAAAAGAATTATGAGACAAGATGGGCTCTGTCCTGCTGCTGTCCCACAGACGCTCAAAGCTCAGAGCAGGATTGTCTTTGTGGGGAAACATAATTAAACTTCAGTTAGTTACTAAACTTCCATTGCTTTACATGTTTTGTATTGGATTTTCTGTTGTTTTAATGCACCTTTAAATGACATTAAAAGCATAATTTGCATATTGTGAATTATTTGCACAAATAATTAATTAAAAATTAGTTTCACAGTGTTAATGCAAAGGACAAAGGAGTACATTTTTATAAACTGCTGCTGAAATGGAGAACAGAACTGCTTCTCTGACTAGCAGCACTGAAAAGAAAGAGCCCAGAGTTTGCAGTGAACGTTTTTTGGAAGATTACATTGAGGAGTATTCTGTATGTATCTGGTCGTTCAAGTGCAAAAAGGCATGAAAGAATAGAATTTGGGATTGCATGCTGTCTGAGAGAGGTCTTGTGTGTGCTCTTCATTGGTTTTTTTTTTTGGTTTTTTTTTCTTTCCAGATTTCATTTGGTTCTTGATTATGATCGGCTGAGCCGCATACGAATAAACTGTAAAATACAGTTGTAATATTTGTTACATTGCAGTCACTCTATGTTTATTTGATGAAATCTTGCCAGAGTCTGTCTTTAAGTGATTGGAACAGATCAAAGGGTTTTGCCCTTTTTTTTTTTCTTTTTTTTTTTAGAAAGCCCCTTAGCTGTTCTAAAATCACTTTTAAACCACAGCTTCTTAGTGCTTATTGTTTTATTTCTGTACTTTTTCCTGCAATGTTTCTTTATTGTTCCAATGTGTCAATAACTTCTAGCAGTCCTGCACTGGACAGATATATTTATGTATCACAATATTGTATGGTTAAGCTGTCATTGTAGACTATAGACCATATCATCGTATAGCCGATACAAGACAGTGCTGGCTTGTTTTAAATCTGCAGTTCTAGTTCTTACACATTCCCTTTCTGAATGACAAATACAGACTACTGCCACCTGCTGGTATGGATAGATTTCCTGTCGCCCAGGTGCAGAACATACAGTGCATGCATGTAGTTTCTGACCCAGAAGCATGTAATGTGAGGTGACACCACAGTCAGCTTCACAGTTGTTCTTTTCCACTTTTAGTAGTTCTGAAAAGCTTTTTCTTTTGGTACTATTTGAAGCAGGGTTGGACTGATATAAATAATCTGGTAAAGATAAGAAATAATTATAAGCACTTATTATATTCATGTTATTATTTTCATTAATGCCCACTATTAAAATACTGTATTATTATAGTTTGTTTGTTTGTTTTTAACTAAAATAAATTTTCTATGTTATAAGCTAATGTAGGCAGCACAACATTTGGACTGCTTTTTAACATTCCTGCTTTTTAAGCTTATTTTAGTTGGTCTCTGTCTCTTTCTGTTACACTGACTCTTGGTCAGCGCATTTCTTCCAGACTTCAGTTTAATTGTAATGGTCCCTCTCTGTCTGTAGAATATGTTATACTCTGCCTGTGGAATAAAAATAGCATTGTAATTGTGTCGGGCAGAGCCCAGACGTTGTCCAGGAACTGAACAGGAGGATCTTACTCCACTTATTTAATTACCTCTATACAAACACAGTTAATTATCAGCTGACTGGCAGACATGCTGACTAATGCAACACCACTAGCATTTATTTGCTTTTATAAATAGCACTTGCATTCACATGAACATGCTAATTCAAACAGTCAACTTTCAGTGTTAGAGGACAAACTTGGTCTCAGATCATTGTTTAATATATATATATATATATATATATATATATATATATATAGTATGTAAAGGTAGACCGATATGTGTTTTATTTTTTATGAATGTCAGGAACATTTTTCACTTCCTTAAAAAAATAAAATAATAATAATAACAACAACAACAACAAGAACTTGAGACATTTCTCAAAATATCTTCTGTATGGTTCACTTATATTCTCCACCATGCAATGTAAATGATTACTTAATTTATACAAAAATGTGAAAGTACAATTGTGTGATTTAACCTGGAATATTTCTTTAATCTAAATCTCTTTCTTTAATCTAAGACTCTTTCTGTCTTTTCTCAGTGAGGAGAGTTATACAGTTATAGACTACGCACTGAGAGATCAGATATATGTGGGGTCATGTCAGGCAGAGGACCTGAATCTCTCTCCAGTCCGTGGCACAGCAGGAATGCTGACGTCACGGCAGAACATGGCCAGCCACCTGTTCCAGATCAGATTCAGCAGCTACCACTCTGGAGACAAAGTGACCATGCTCTTGGGGGTGGAGCTACTGTAAGTATTTGCATATGAGTCCAGCAGTTTAATAATAATAATAATAATAATAATAATAATACAATAATAATAATAATAATAATAATAAAGGTCACACTTTAGTTTGGGGACCAATTCTCACTATTCTAACTAATTATTAACTTATTATTAACTAATAAAGCATCAATATGTGCATCATAAGTACTAACAAACAGTCAATATGTGTGTGATACGCATGCTAATAAGCAACTAGTTAACAATGAGAACTTGTCCCTAAACTAAAGTCTTACCACTAAGGATAATGAAATCTTAAAATGTTTTTTGAAATTGAATATAATTTGAAAAAAAAAAATAAATAAATAAATAAATACATACATACATAAATAAATAAAAATCTGAAGTCATTCTAATATGATGATTTTGTGCCACTTATCATTATCACTATCATTATTATTATTATTATTATTATTATTATTATTATCAATGCTAAAAAATAAAATAAAAAACAGGAGGATTCTTTAACTAATAGAAAAATAACAGTATTTATTTGAAATAGAAATCTTTTGTAACATTATCAATGACTTTATTGTCATTTATTACTGCATCATTGCTAAATAAAAGTATTATTTTATTTTATTTTATTTATTTTTTTTGTTTCAATCTTACTGACCCTAAACTTTTGAGTGGTTATGTAAATTCATTGTTCAAAGATCTGGGAACCCTGACTTGTGCATTTAGTTTGGTTATGCTCACATCAATATGCTTATACATTAATTTATGTCATTTAATGAGTTATGTGATTCTGTTTCTGTCTGAGGTTACTGAACTAGACATGTACTGACATACCCTTTAATTAAAATGACAGATTTTAATTTTGCCTTCAAAGGGAGTTTCCATGCATTTTATCACCCCATCAGTCATCACACTGTCAAGTCAAGTCAAGTCACTATTATTTTTATAGCGCTTTTAACAATGCAAATTGTGTCAAAGCAGCTTTACATCAGCTTGATATAAAGCTGGGTGGCTTTACATCAGCTTTACAGTATTTAGACAGGGAAATAGTGTGTCAAAATAGTGTCATTCTCCTCTGGCCAGACAAAATCAGCAGTTTAAATCTAGGCTGCAGCAGAGTCAGATTGTACAAAGGACTCATCTGGTTCCTGTGGTCTTGCCCCGATGGCCGTCTAGGAGACAGGGTCTTCACTGGGGATCAGTCTCTGGGGCTCATCTAGTTGTCCTGGTCTCCGCTGACGTTCAGGGCTGTAGAGGTCATCTCTAGGTGCTGATCCACCATCTGATCTGGATACGGACTGAATCCGGGTGGCTGCAGTGACCATCTGATCTGGATACAGTCTGGATCTGGGTGGCTATGGTGACCTCGGAATAAGAAAGAAACAGACTAATATTAGCGTAGATGCCATTCTTCTAACGATGTAACAAGTACATCGGGTGTTTTGGGAAGTGTTTCCGGTTCCGGTTGACCTAATTAATGCAGCCTAACAATCCTTTAACGGATTTGAATTATAGAAATGCGATAGTATATTATGTGTTAGCCAGGTTAAAGAGATGGGTCTTTAATCTAGATTTAAACTGACAGAATGTGTCTGCCTCCCGAACAGTGTTAGGTAGATTGTTCCAAAGTTTGGGCGCTAAATAGGAAAATGATCTCCCGCCCACAGTTGATTTTGATATTCTAGGTATTATCAAATGGCCAGAGTTTTGAGATCGCAGCGGACGTGAAGGACTATAATGTGATTAGAGCTCACTCAAATACTGAGGTGCTAAACCATTCAGGGCCTTATAGGTAATTAGCAAGATCTTAAAATGTATACAATGTTTAATAGGGAGCCAGTGCCGTGTTGACAGAACTGGGCTAATGTGGTCATACTTCCTGGTTCTAGTAAGAACTCTAGCTGCTGCATTTTGAACCAGCTAGAGTTTGTTTATTAAATGCGCAGAACAACCACCCAATAAAGCATTACAATAATCTAGCCTCGAGGTCATGAACGCGTGAATGAATGTTTCCACATTTGACATTGAGAGCATAGGTCGTAATTTAGATGTGTTTTTAAGATGGAAAAATGCAGTTTTACAAATGCTAGAAACATGTTTTTCAAAGGAAAGATTGCTATCAAAAAGCGCGCCTAGGTTCCTAACTGATGACAAAGAATTTACAGAGCAGCCATCAAGTATTAGACAGTGATCTAGGTTATTACATGCAAAAGTTTTTTGGTCCAATAATTAACACCTCTGTTTTTTCAGAATTTAGCAGTAAGAAATTGCTAGTCATCCAGTTTTTGATATCAACTACATTCCGTTAGTTTTGCAAATTGGTATGTTTCATCGGGTCGTGAAGAAATATAGAGCTGAGTATCATCAGCATAACATTGAAAGCTAACACCATGTTTCCTAATGATATTTCCCAAGGGTAACATATAATGTGTGAAAAGTAAGGGGCCTAGTACTGAGCCTTGAGGTATTCCATACTGCACTTGTGATTGGTATGATACCTCTTCATTTACTGCCACGAATTGATGGTGGTCAGATAAGTACGATTTGAACCATGCCAGTGCACTTCCTCTAATGCCAACATAATCTTCTAGTCTGTTTAAAAGAATGTTGTGGTTGACAGTGTCAAATGCGGCGCTAACATCCAGTAGCACTAATAGAGAGATACAACCACGATCAGATGATAAGAGCAGGTCGTTTGTAACGCTAATCAGAGCAGTCTCAGTACTATTATATGGTCTAAAACCTGACTGGAAATCCTCACATATAGCATTTTTCTCTAAGAGGGAACATAGTTGTGAGGATACTACCTTTTCTAATATCTTTGACATAAAAGGGAGATTCGAGATCGGTCTGTAATTAATTAATTCTTTGGGGTCAAGTTGTATTTTTTTAATGAGAGGCTTAATAACAGCCAGTTTGGAGGTTTTTGGGACATATCCTAACAACAATGATGAGTTAATAATATTCAGAAGAGAATCTATTACTTCTGGAAGCACCATTTTTAGGAGCTTAGATGGAACAGGCTCTAACATACAGGTAGGTTGTTGGTTTAGATGATTTAACAAGTTTATACAATTCTTCATTTCCAATAGAAGAGAATGAGTGGAATTGTTCCTCAGGGGATCTATAGCATAGTATCTGATGCGATACTGAGGCTGACAGCTGCATAGTTACAATTTTATCTCTAATAGTTTCGATCTTGGAAGTAAAGTAGTTCATAAAGTCATTACTACTGTGCTGCTGGGTAATGTCTGCACCTGCTGATGTTATATTTTTTGTTAATTTAGCCACTGTATTGAATAAATACTTGGGGTTGTGTTTGTTTTCTTCTAAAAGAGACGTAAAGTTAGCAGATCTATGAGTTTTTAAGGCTTTGCTGTAGGAGAGAGTATTTTCCCGCCAAGCAATACGAAATACCTCTAATTTTGTTTTTCTCCAGCTGCGCTCCATTTTCCGGGCTGCTCTCTTTAGTGCCCGAGTGTGCTCATTATACCACGGTGTTGGACTCTTTTCCTTAATCTTCCTTAAGGGTAAAGGAGCAACCGTATCTAAAGTGCTAGAAAAGAGAGATTCCATAGATTCTGTTACATCATCAAGTTGTTCTGAGCCATTGGATGTGCTGAGGAACTGAGATAAGTCAGGAAGATTATTTATAAAGCAGTCTTTTGTGGTCGAGGTGATGGTTCTACCATATTTGTAACAAGGAGTTGGATTTACAGCTTTAGCTATATGGAATATACATGAAACTAGATAATGATCTGAGATATCATCGCTCTGCTGCAAAATTTCAACGCCACTGACATCAATTCCATGCAACAGTATTAAATCTAGAGTATGATTTCAACAATGAGTAGGTCCTGACACGTGTTGTTTAACACCAATAGAGTTTAGAATGTCTATAAGTGCTGATCCCAATGAATCTTTTTCATTATCAACATGGATATTAAAATCACCAACAATTAGGACTTTATCTGCAGCCAGCACTAACTCAGATAGAAAATCAGCAAATTCTTTAATAAAGTCTGTATGGTGCCCTGGTGGCCTGTATACAGTAGCCAGTACAAACATCACAAGGGATTTATCATTAACACTTGTTTCTTTGGATAACGTTATATGAAGCACCATTACTTCAAACAAATTATATTTGAAACCCGACCTCTGAGAAATACTGAAAATATTGCTATAAATTGTAGCAACACCTCCCCCTTTGTCTTTTGGACGCGGCTAATGTTTGTAACAGTAATCTTGGTGGGTAGACTCGTTTAAAGTAATGTAATAATCTGGTTTTAGCCAGGTTTCTGTCAAACAAAGCACGTCTAGTTTATGGTCAGTGATGTTATCATTTACAAAAAGTGCTTTTGTAGAAAGGGATCTAATATTCAATAAGCCAAGCTTTATCATTTGTTTATCTGTATTTAATCTGTGTTTTATTTGTTGAACATCAATTAAATTGCTACTCTCACTTTGGTTTGGACATTTTCTGTATTTTCTAGTTCGGGGAACAGACACAGTCTCTATAGTGTGATATCTAGATGAAAGAGTCTCTATGTGCTGAGAATTAACTGACTTCTGTGGCGTGAGGCGGCTAGCAGACAGTCGGTTTAGCCAGTCTGTCTGCTTCCTTACCTGGGCCCCAGTTAGTCAAGTACGAACTCTAAGACTATGTGCCATATTTCTAGAGAGAAGAGCGGCACTACCCCAGGAGGGATGAAGACCATCTCTTTTCAACAGGTCAGGTCTGCCCCAAAAACTCTTCCAATTGTCTATGAAACCTATGTTATTCTGTGGGCACCACTTAGACATCCAGCCATTGAGTGACGACAGTCTGCTATGAATCTCATCACCCCGGTAAGCAGGGAGGGGACCAGAGCATATTACAGTGTCTGACATCGTACTTGCAAGTTCACACACCTCTTTAACATTATTTTTAGTGATCTCCGACTGGCGAAGTCAAACATCATTAGCGTCGAATGCAGGAGTGAATGTACCAACACAAGATTTATCAAAATATAATCCTCTTTCAGGCATTCACTCAGTGTACTGAACAAACATGAGCTGAGATATTGAGTACCGATTTGCTTTCCTGATCTACCTTACCTTTCTCTTGTAATAGTGGTTGGTGGTTTTGAATCAGGGTTTGTTTGAAACTGAAGCTGTAGGTGATGTGTTTAGTGCCAAGAACTGCTCATTAAATACATTAATCATGTTGAACAGAGACATCAGCACATTTATGCTTGGTAAAGAAAAAGTCTTCAGCAGTGTTTTTGCTATTGTTTTGAAGACTGAGGTCAAGAATGGGGGTGAAAAAATGAACAGAGAATAGCTGCACCGAAACAGCTTCACAATTGTTTCATTCCTTTACTCTCCATCTTTCCCAAATAAATAAAGAGTTTCACATAATCATCTTCTTCCCCTCTTCTGACGTTTAGAAATTAAGACCGTCAAAGATTCTGTACCTTTAAGACTTCTCTATGTAAATAATCTGTTCACTTAAATATTGTCTGTCTGGCTCCACTGTGTCTGTAAACCTATTTGCTTTAAAAGCTTAATGATACAGACCTTTAAAGAGCAGTTAAAGACCTTTGTCATCCAGTTAAATGAGTGATATGCTTTGGTTCCATGCAATTGTTTGATAAGTTCTCAGTGCTGCTTTTGGACAGAAAAAAGAAATGACCGAAATGACAGTTCGAAAGGACAAGAGTCATATCGAAAGACCAGAATATCAGAGACTTGGGCAGTTCTGTTGACTTGAGCCAGTTAAGTGACCACCTAGCAACCACCCAGAACACCCTAGCAGCAGCATAGCCACATGAAAACCACTCAGAACACCTAAGCAACCATATAACTTCCCCCTGGCCACCACTCACAATGCTCTGAACATTGTAATGCCGAGTTTTGCATAAGCGAGCACCACACTGTCTGCAGAAATTTTACTTCAAGACTGTAAGATCTTATTTATGCCTCTCTGTTCTCTATTTTCATTCTCTCTTTCTCTCTTTCCCTCTCTCTTTAACTTTCTCTCTCTGATAACATTACATTCCATTAAAGAAAAGATTCTAATCTTTTTCAGTTGAGCTTTTCAAGTAAACAAAGTAGCTGTGTTTTGAGGATCACATAACCCTGAGCAGAAGTTAGATCTTTCATTTATAAATGTAAACTTAAATGGAGAAACACTTTTATTAGGCCCAAAGATGCTGTTTTAATAGGCAGCTCACTAGGTTTTGAAACACAGCCATAGATGTGACTACATTCAGGTAAGTGAGATAACATGTTATCTGTTGCTGAGAGTGTAATTATAGCTTAGTATGTTGCCGATCCACTTACATAACAAAGATGCCTATCTACTGTTGTTCTTGGTGAAGAGTCAACATGACTGTAGTTCTTCTGAGGAACCTTCATCAACACAAGACAAGTTCTCCCACATCGCTGGACCTCTGTCAGGCTCCACCCAATTGAGTGTCTAATAACACAGCTCGATACCGCTAAACCAGCTCTTCTCTCTAGTGTGAGTGGCACAATTCTACCCCATGGTGGGTATGCATGAGTGTTATTGTTATGGAAAGCCCCTGACTCTCCGTTTCTGAGAAAATGATTTTGGAGTCCATTGTGATGTCATCAGCTACACCTATTTGTGCTGTGCTCAGTTGACTGTAGAGACGGTATATTGATCCATCTGTTGCTAGGTGGCCAAACACTTTTCAGGAACTTGAGTTGTCTCGCTGCCTTGCCGCCTGCAGGTTCACTAAGTGCTTCATTTAGTATTCAGAAGCAGTAACCATTAATACTGTATTTGAAAGGTACCATCCGCGAGTGTAAATGCTATGCACTCTCTGCCCACTAAACGGGAAGTATAAATTATTAACATAATGTATTGGTTTTGTCTGAATAAACCTCATTCAAGATGCCTCATTCATCTTCATGTTTTTTTTAGATTTTCATGTTTCCTTACTGTGCCTCAGGGTCAAGTTTGAATATTTACTTCCAAACGTACCTTCTACTGGTGCTCTGATGCCTTCATTGACTTTTTACCTTGTGTAATATAATCTTTAAAGGTGATAGGTCTGGAATTTTGGCCTTTAGCTGTAGGAAGCATGTGGGAGCTTGCTGAAGCAGTGCAGCATGCAGGATACCAGACAGTGGAGATGTTAGGTCTCGTCCTGGTGCTGCTTGCCTTTCTGGTGTTTGGAAAATAAGGCTTGGTAGATTCAAGTAATGAATTTGGCATGCGAATGTAAAAACACTCTATCTATTCTTTAAATGCATGCTACAGGACTGGGAAATATGCAGTATTGTGGTGTTTAACCTTCCAACCTTAGAATACATTCATACAACTTTTAATTAGTCTCTAGTGGAATTTCGTCTATCAAAACATCTGCCAGTTGTTTCAGCGATGTTGAAGGAAGCAATCTGCTTCCCACTCTTCTCTCCAAAACTTTTCACAGTGGTTTGGTATTTTCAAGTCAGGTGATTAAGCTGACCAGGGCAGATGTTGATCTTCATGTTGAAGGTCTTAGCAATTGCAACTCTTTCGTGGATGTTGATATTATGAAGTGTTTTATCATTATAGTTGTAGTGTGGACTTTTCTACTCTTAGAGTGAACTTTATTACAGTTATAGTTATCGTAAGGGATGTGAATGGGCCTTAGTACAATTAGTTATTTTTTACCACTAAAAAGACTAGTTATTTCCATCATATTGAAAGGAACATTATTTTTATTTTATTTTATTATTATTAGTATTATTTTTTTTTTTTTTACCAATAACAAGCATTTGAAATTATTGTTCAAGGAAGAGCTTTTTTTAAACCACGCTGTTCAATTAATGTTAAGAACATTCTGTAGGGTGCAAGTGGAAGCTGCAATATTATTATTATTATTATTATTATTATTATTTTATTTTATTTTATTTTTATTTTTTTGCTATCCTGCTCTTTCACTGGCTAGTAATTCAGCTGTTGAAATGCAGAGCAGTAGGAAGGCGTTTGCTACCTGTTGTGATCATGTGTGCTCAGATTCCAGGGATGTGAATAGACAGCTGCCCTTCCCACGCTAACTACACACCCTGCAGAGCGAGGCTTAGGAAGATGGGTTCAGCTGAACACACTTGTTCTCATAGTTAATATCTGGACATGCACAATAAATGTGTAAGGGATGTCTGTACGTGGTTGTCGTGTCATTGTAGTGCCATTTCCTCATTGCAACAGGTCAGGCACATATTGATGATTTGTGTGTTGTTTCTTTTCTTTTTTTTAAAGAAGTCTTTTATTCTCAACAAGAAAATAAACAAGAACAGTAAAATAAACAAAAAAAATAATATTGTTCAATATTATTACAGTTTAAAATAATTGTTTTCTATTTTGTCATTTATTTATGTGATGGCTCAGCTGAATTTTTAGCAGATATTTCTGAGGATCACATGATTCTTCAGAACTTATGCTAGAATGATTTGTTGCTCAAGAAACTGGTCAGTCATTTTAGATACAGTCAGGTCCATAAATATTGGGACATCGACACAATTCTAACATTTTTGGCTCTATACACCACCACAATGGATTTCAAATGAAACAAACAAGATGTGCTTTAACTGCAGACTGTCAGCTTTAATTTGAGGGTATTTACATCCAAATCAGGTGAACGGTGTAGGAATTACAACAGCTTGCATATGTGCCTCCCACTTGTTAAGGGACCAAAAGTAATGGGACAGAATAATAATCATAAATCAAACTTTCACTTTTTAATACTTGGTTGCAAATCCTTTGCAGTCAATTACAGCCTGAAGTCTGGAACGCATAGACATCACCAGATGCTGGGTTTCATCCCTGGTGATGCTCTGCAAGGCCTCTACTGCAACCGTCTTCAGTTCCTGCTTGTTCTTGGGGCATTTTCCCTTCAGTTTTGTCTTCAGCAAGTGAAATGCATGCTCAATCGGATTCAGGTCAGGTGATTGACTTGGCCATTGCATAACAGTCCACTTCTTTCCCTTCAAAAACTCTTTGGTTGCTTTTGCCGTATGCTTTGGGTCATTGTCCATCTGCACTGTGAAGCACCGTCCAGTGAGTTCTGAAGCATTTGGCTGAATATGAGCAGATAATATTGCCCGAAACACTTCAGAATTCATCCTGCTGCTTTTGTCAGAAGTCACATCATCAATAAATACAAGAGAACCAGTTCCACTGCCAGCCATACATGCCCACCACCACCATGCTTCACTGATGAGGTGGTATGCTTAGGATCATGAGCAGTTCCTTTCCTTCTCCATACTCTTCTCTTCCCATCACTCTGGTACAAGTTGATCTTGGTCTCATCTGTCCATAGGATGTTGTTCCAGAACTGTGAAGTCGTTTGGCAAACTCTAATCTAGCCTTCCTGTTTTTGAGGCTCACCAATGGTTTACATCTTGTGGTGAACGCTCTGTATTCACTCTGGTGAAGTCTTCTCTTGATTGTTGACTTTGACACACATACACCTGCCTCCCGGAGAGTGTTCTTGATCTGGCCAACTGTTGTGAAGGGTGTTTTCTTCACCAGGGAAAGAATTCTTTGGTCATCCACCACAGTTGTTTTCCGTGGTCTTCCGGGTCTTTTGGTGTTGCTGAGCTCAACAGTGCGTTCCTTCTTTTTAAGAATGTTCCAAACAGTTGTTTTGGCCACGCCTAATGTTTTTGCTATCTCTCTGATGGGTTTGTTTTGTTTTTTCAGCCTAATGATGGCTTGCTTCACTGATAGTGACAGCTCTTGGATCTCATCTTGACAGTTGACAGCAACAGATTCCAAATGCAAATAGCACACTTGAAATGAACTCTGGACCTTTTATCTGCTCATTGTAATTGGGATAATGAGGGAATAACACACACCTGGCCATGGAACAGCTGAGAAGCCAATTGTCCCATTACTTTTGGTCCCTTAACAAGTGGGAGGCACATATGCAAACTGTTGTAATTCCTACACCGTTCACCTGATTTGGATGTAAATACCCTCAAATTAAAGCTGACAGTCTGCAGTTAAAGCACATCTTGTTCGTTTCATTTGAAATCCATTGTGGTGGTGTATAGAGCCAAAAATGTTAGAATTGTGTCGATGTCCCAATATTTATGGACCTGACTGTATGTAACTATTTATAATCAGTTATATTGCATGTATAACTGAAGTTTAGCCTTAAAGATTTTCCATCTTCTTTCCTCCCTTCTTTGTCAATGACTCTATTAAACAGTAATTACTCTTTAAACACTAATTGGTCAATGAATGAATCACACCGCACTCAAGCTCATTAATGTTCCTGGTAATAGAACAGGCGAGAGGCCTTTGTGACCCCTTCAGCTTTAAATGGAACCAGAATGAGCCAAGCGTGACTCATGCAGCTGGTCAACTCAGGCTGTCTGCTCAGATCGCGAGACTGGACTGGCATCTGTGTGCGCTACCGTTGGGCTGAGAATCACACAGCCTGGCTGACTCACTTAAGGTCAGCTCTGAAAATGCCCTGATTTTCAGTATTTTTCTCTCACAACTTAATAGAAAATCTAATTTAACAAAAAAAAAAAAAAAAGTTTCTGACAGATGACCCAGTCGTTACTCTCTCAATACTCTGTTATGTTTGTTGTGGAATATTTGTGCTGAATTTGACTCAAGTATGTCACAGCTCGAATCGGAAAAGTATGTCACAGCTCAAAAAGGATTTTATGCAATCCCTGTCTCTTTCTTTTCTCTCTGCATCTCTCCTTTCATTCATTTTCTTTCTTTTTTTTGTTCTGTAAAACTGGTGGCATGTTTACAATGAAACTGAACAAACACAAAGGAGCTTACAAGAATGAACAGACACTTCTTGTACTGAATGTAATGAATGCTTCAGCACCAAGGTCAGGTTTCTCCTAGTAATTTTACCTGCTATTGTACAAGAGTCTGGAGGTGTGTGTCTGTGAACATCGTCAAATAGGCGTCTATTAGATGTCTTTAAGATGTTTGTGATTTAGAATGTATGTAAAACTGACATCTTATAGATGTCTTTCAGATGTTTGTACACAGCAGATGCTTTCCAGATCAAGTGATCTTTAACAGACATCTTGCAAACGTACGTGTGCTATCTGGGAACAGACATCACATACACTTGTGAGTCAAAAAACTGCTTCAGTGGCTTGATGTATGTAATATAATATAATGATATTGTATGTAATATAATGATGTAATACATGGTTGATGATGTATGTTTTCTTTTGTGACAGTGATTAAAGAGCCCGCTGGATCAGCGCTCTGGGACAGAACAACAGTAATGACAAGAATGACGGAATGAGTGAGTACAACCAGCCTCAGCGAAACACCACCACCCTCTGGTCATGCAGTGTATTACAGCGACATTATTCGGCTACTGCTTGTCAAATCACCAATCAAAATAACAATTATTAAGCTTATAACCCTAAACACACATGAATGTGAATGATACCTCAAGTCATGCTGCGTGTTGAGGTGTAGTACTGCTATAAGCTTATGACTTTTTGTGGATAATAAAATCCTAGACTTACACTTAGGAAAGCATTTTTAGGTACCAGACTGTCATAGTGATTAATTAATTAATTTATTTTATTTTTTCCTTCATTAGATACCATGCAGGTCGAGGTGACGAGGACGTACACAGCCAGGCAGCCGGATGAGCTCGCTCTACAGGTGGCTGATGTGGTTTTGGTGTCACAGACAGTAGACGGTGAGAACATCCTCCTTTTTTCCCCCACATTCTTCACTCTAAAGGACTGTTCACACCAACATGAAAGTTCGGTTTGATTTTCACATTTGAAATTCAGAAAAAGAAACAGAGAGACGGACAAAGGAATTTCTGGTGAAATTTTTTTTTAGAAAAGCCAGTAAATTAGATTGTATGCTGTGACACTGATATGAACTGGTATTATGAAATACAAACATTTCATTGTTTATGATAGTATGTAGGAATGAAATGAGGAATCAGGTCTCTGTGTATAAAAAGAATGGGGACCAAATCTGGATGAAGGTTTCAGATCTTACAGATGCTATAAGTTTTCCATATTGCAGTATGTTGTTAGCAGATGTTTTTGAACTGACTGGTTTTCTTATTGCTTCTGCTAACTGAATATGTACTGAAAGTGAACCTGGTTTGGAATATTTAAGCCAGGGGTGCCCAAACTTGGTCCTGGAGTGCCGATGTCCTGCAGAGTTTAGCGCCAACTTGCCTGAACACACCTGCCAGGAAGTTTCTAGTATGCTTAGTAAGAGCTTGATTAGTTGGTTCAGGTGTGTCTAATTGGGGTTGGATCTAAACTCTGCAGGACACCGGCCCTCCAGGACCAAGTTTGGGCACCCCAAATGAACAATTGTCATGAACAATTAAAATGCACCAAATTTTCACACAGAAAATAAAAAGTAAGACCAAAGTAAGAAGTTTTACAACTATTTAGTTATATTAAAAATCAAATTAAAATACTAAATGAAAATACTAAAATTAAAATGTTCAACGTTAAACTGACATTTCTTAGTTTATTTTTATTTCTATCTCAACAGAAGTACATATCAGGTTAGATAAGAGGGCATTTGAATAGTGTCTTGGACAAAGGGGAGCCATGGAGTCAAAAAGGTTGAGAACCACTTTTCTAAAGGGCGTTTCCTCAAGCTCATACTTGGCATGTACTATTTTCCAAATTCTCTGAACAAATCTGATCTTTTGCTGCTTGTGTTAAAGTTATCCAGAGAACAGTTCTGTGTTTGTGTTTTTTTGATGTGTTATGATTATTGTCCCAGAATGAGTCGTCCTATAACCACAGGAATGTGTTTTAATTTGAGGCTCAGCTGAAGGTCTCAAGTTTTGATGGTGCTGGTCAGAGGGTCAAGCAGTGGTCTCGCTCTGGCTGTTTCTTGTTGGCTGGCTTTCATGTTGAAAGGCCAGGGCTTATGGGATTAGGCTTCAAAGGCCTTGTGAATCTTTTAATGGACATTAAATATACAAAAGACAGTTGAAAGCAGGTAATTTTATTTTTGAACATTTCATTCAGCTCTAAAAAGATCTTTTATAAGCTCTTGACAATACTTATCGAAGGAAAGCAGTTTGAAGTAGAAAAAGTTATTTTTATTTTTTTACTTCAATTTATCACATTGTTAAAATTTCAAGACTCTTGTATTGCTCTTTATTTTAGTCCTTTTGCCAGTTTTATGTTTATGTAAATGAAGGGGGAATGGGAGTAAGAAATGGGGCAAATTAAACTTATAAGTGACCGCTACACTATGGCTCTGACTACAGATTGTTTCGTTGTAGTTTAAATGTTTTTGCTTTGTTCAGTGACTGGTTTGTGTATATAAGAAGGTGAATTGATGCATGTCTGTGGTTTCAGGCTGGTATGAGGGCGAGCGTCTGCGGGATGGAGAGAGGGGCTGGTTCCTGGCCAAGTGTGCCAAACCCATCACCTGTCAGGCAACCATCGAGAAAAACATGCAGAGGATGGACCGTCTGCAAGGCCTAGAGACCAATGTCTGAGGCCATTACTGGAGCTCTGCCTCCTTCTGAGGAATGCACAGCACATGAAGACTGGATTAATCTAACCACTACAGAGCAGGAACAACTTTAATAACTTCAAAAGATGATACAAAGGACAAATATACACCATATGTTTTATCCAATAGCTTTTGTGAACAATTTAAAACATTACATTTTGTGGAATTGGAGAACCTGTTTAAAGTGAAGGAAAGATTTATAGATTTAAGATTTAATGGCCTCAGACATTGGTCTCTAGGCCTTGCAGACGGTCCATCCTCTGCATGTTTTTCTCGATGGTTGCCTGACAGGTGATGGGTTTGGCACACTTGGCCAGGAACCAGCCCCTCTCTCCATCCCGCAGACGCTCGCCCTCATACCAGCCTGAAACCACAGACATGCATCAATTCACCTTCTTATATACACAAACCAGTCACTGAACAAAGCAAAAACATTTAAACTACAACGAAACAATCTGTAGTCAGAGCCATAGTGTAGCGGTCACTTATAAGTTTAATTTGCCCCATTTCTTACTCCCATTCCCCCTTCATTTACATAAACATAAAACTGGCAAAAGCTCTTTGAATTTACTCAGGGAGATATCTGCAATTTGTAAACTTTTATAATCAGCATATCAATTTATATTTGAGATCCTTTGTGCATTAAAAGATATTTCATTGCTTAAACTTTTACTAAATGTTCCTTATCCTATATGTGTGTGTATATATGGCAAGATTAAGAATGGAAGTCCTCCATAGACGAATGGATTGTATCATGGTAAATTTAATAAATTACTGAAAAGAAAATCATACAATAACTCAAGCCAATGCTAAAATGAAAAAATAATAATAAAATAAAAGAGTGACCAAAAAGCTGCTGATTTCTAATGCTGTAGGTATTTACTCAAACACCTACAAGTACTGATAAAGAGTATCACTGTGTTTACACACAGCTGTGACAGCAGATCACTTTTCTGTATGTCACAGCTGAATGTCATTCAAATAAATAAGCTCCTATTGGTTGGTGCTCACTGGCTGCCTCTCCTGGGGCCTCCAGCAGGGGATTCCTCTGTTGTGATGAGGTCAATTATAGCGGAGAGAACAGCACAATCTTTAGACCCCTGGTCATTCCAGACCACAGGACGTGGACTCTTTATCTTCTCCTCCAGTAACACATCCAGCTTGTTCCTCAGGTCCTAAATTAAAAAATAAATTTGAAGTATAACTGCAATCCATCACTTTGTGCTCTGCGCCATATGATCGTAAGTTCTAAACAAACATGTCAAGTTAACGCTCACCTTGACAAGGTGAGCAATGCGTGCCGGGGACTGAAACACGATCCACTCATCCACGGCAATTGTCTCTTGGTCCTGGTCCCTCTGGATGGAAATATCTCCTCCAAAAAACAACAATGAAAATGGAGACACTTCGGTGCAGTCATAGAGGAAGATCTTTAGGGAGAAAAATAAATAAATGACAAAAGTCAATTTTTTTTTAACCCAGAAAAAAATCTATTTACTTCATATAATTCATATCTTGTATGAGATCTTAAGAAAGTCTCTAGAAGTCTCTTAAAGAAAAAAAAAAATCTCAAAAGGCTGAAACCCTTGAAAAGAAAATATTTTAAATGTAAAATTACTTGTTTTTTGTTTTAAAATATTAATATTAGTATAATTTGTCTGCCAAGTCATTTAATCAACATAACAGTAAATCATTTTGTTGTCATGACCTTAGTAATAAAGAATTACAAAGAAATATTACTTGATGGTTACACCGCTTGACGTTCACAAGACATTGAAAGAACCATTTCTAGAAAAGTAGTGTATACGTTTTCAAAATAATTGAAATCAAGATTAATACATTACATTTCAGATCTACATTGCTAACTAATTGTGGGCTAATCGTCACTGACCATCCTTGTTGATCATTACTTAGAATGCTGTTTGTACTTTTGTAAAACAAGCCCAATGCACAAATAACAAACAACAAATTTAACTGATGCATGCAAATGCAAAAATAAACCACCCCTGCAATCTGAGATTTCCTAAGGCTGTCTCAGTCCTTAAATGTACTGTTTCATAAGGCAGTAAGTGGAGAGACAGAATGTGTGTTTGTGAGTGGAAATGTCACCCTGTCCTGTGGCAGAGCAATACTTTTACATCAACACAGACAGAAACATAATAGTGTAAATGTGTGTGAAAAGAGTACAGTGAAAAGAAAGGAAGAAGAGCTTGTCTCTTTTTTGGCTTAACACAGTACTAAGTCCTAATCAGGAGCCCAGGGGCCACACAGTAGGGAGGTGCCACAGGTCAGGTCTGTGGACACTGTTAGTTCTGACCAGACACAGTGTCCTTACAGAGTGAGAATGAACGAGGAAAAGACTGACGTAAGACTAGGACAAGAACCAAATGCAGACGTTAAAATTCAGTTCACCTTAATTCACTTTCGCGAATCAATCTTTCTCAATCTTCACACATAGCTTATAGCTTTCAATCTGATTGTCGCAGTCTAGAGTCTCATTCTGCTACCTTCCTCAACCTTTCCATACGCTGGTTTATTCAAACTTCATTCGCACCATTTCTTTCTCCAACGCTTCAATCTTGTCACTCTCTTGAAAACCTTTCTCCTCCATTCACATGTAATTTTCTTCTCTTTGCCAGTGTTTCCTGCATCACTATGCAGGAGCACCGCAACTGCTGAGAAAGAAAGACTAAGCAATGATGAAAAAAATTAAGCAGTAATGTTCTGTCACATAGTCGGGGTTGATCAGGACTCTGAACCTACAGATCTTTCATTTATTACAGGTCAACCAATTAAATAAATGAGCATGAAATATTCATTTTAGTCTAAATTATTATAATTTGAAAAGAAAGAAACCTCGGATTGACTATATCATTAGCACAGGTTGGTCTCACTCTCTATTTCTAACTTTAATCTCTACGGTATCACATTCTCAGAAAAGGACAAGACAAATATGCCAGAATTTCACCCTACAGACACTGATGCACAAGGCAGAACTGTTCAATCTACATCACTGTGACAGAACGGCACCAAAGACGCAGGCATATCTGTACGTGCACGAGACTCATTGAGCAAGCAGAGAGATGCCAGAAATGGTACTCCTCGATTCAGTAAGGAGCTTTGATCTCTTTTGAGAGGGTGTCGGTTAAAAGGCACACAGAAACCGAATTAAAGATGGACTTTAACTTGAAGCGGCATTAATTTTTAAACACACATTCTCTCTCGCAACTAAACAGAGCTCTTCAACAAAATGATATAAAGTAGTCCTTCCCTTTGAAATGAGTGAATGAACACTGCATGAGTGTATGTGTGTGAGTGCATTAGGGACAATTTTGTTAGCTAAAGCTGACAAAACCTCACTTTGGGGTAAATTAAAAATGTACATACACTGGTGGTCTTCATCTTAAGGTGATAAATGAGCCATGTGTAGTGGAACTGAGTTTCCTCCGCGTTGACAGATTTAGGGTGGATACAAACTTTCCCATCGGCCTTAGTGTACACCTTCACTGGCCTGCAAAAACATAATTTCAAGATTTAATTTCAAGATGTAATTTTACATATAAAGCCAGCCAACAATGGACCTGATTGAAAGTCAACACAATTTTAAGACATTTCTTCTCAGAAATCGCTATGACATCATTTAAATGTGGATCTATACTGGGGCTATTGTTGTGTCATCAACTTCAGATTTTCCCCTGCCTAAGTATCTTAAGGAAAAGGGGGGAAAAAACTGTAGTAAATCACTTTACATCTTGGTTAGATTCCCATCCAAGTGGGCAGTTTTAGGCTAGAATTACTTTTGCTGAATTGGACAACTGCCATGCAGTCTTGACCAATTTACACGTCATTCTGAACCTGAACTGCCCACTTAGAAGTGACCATCTGACAATATGTAAAGCAACAAACCATTGTTCATTTTGGTCATATTTGCCATTTAGGGCCAGGTTTATCTAAAATAACAGAAACAATAATAAACCACGCAGGGGACAAGGAAATAAATAAAAAATAATGGAATGAATGAACTGAATGACACAAGAGTTCCTGCCAACAAACACTTGTAAGATAAACTTGTAAGTGGAAATGCTGTTGAATGCTGGTGATTTTGTGAAATAATCTGTACTTATTTTGTACAGAAATTCTGATCACAGACTTAGATTACCGTTCAAGTTTGGGGTCAAGTAAATGCTATACTTTTGTATCTTCTGTTCTTCACATAATCCTAGAAAAAAAAAAAAAATTAAAAGGCATAGCCGTTTTCAACACTGATAACAGAAGAAATGTTTCTTCAGCACCAAATATTAAAGCAAATTAAAATCATTTTTGAAAGATTATGTGGCACTGAAGACTTAAGTAATGGCTGCTAAAAAGTCAGTTTCGCTATTACAGGAATAAATTACATTTTGAAATGTATTAAAATAGAAAACAGTTTATATAAATTGTAATAATATTTCATAATACTACTGTTTTTACTGTATTTTTGATCAAATAAAAATGCTACCTTGAAAGTGAAAGTCGTTAAGTATTTGTCCAATCCAAGTGCACACACACAGCAGTGAATAGTGAACAAACGCGCACACACACACACAGCCATTGCTCCAGCGCCCGGGGAGCAATTGGGGGTTCGGTGCCTTGCTCAAGGGCACCTCAGTCATGGTATCGAAGGCAGAGAGAGTGCTGTTCATTCACATTTCCCCACCTTCAATTCCTGCCGGTGCGAGAATCGAACCGGCAACCTTCAGGTTACAAGCCCAACTCCCTAACCATTAGGCCACGACTTCCCCCCCATTTGACCATGCAAAAGACTGTGAAGATGTCTTAATTGGGACAATGGCATCAGTGACAGTCAGTAAGTATTCAGTTGGGGCTCGGGCCTTTCAATGAGCTAAAGAATGGAGGCCACATAAACAGAAACACAAGCAATAAGAGAAATACCTGCCACTTACATTGGTCTCTTCTTACTATGGTTGGTGCGAAACTTGGCCACTTTAGGGTACAAACCCGCAACGATCACAGCCTTAATCAGCTTCTCATTCGCTGAGTAACATAAATAAGGGAGAATATTACTTATGTTACAGGGGTCAAGAACTGAATTTTAAAAAAAATAATAATGTTACAACGTTTCCTAAGGTACACTTGCAATGTTAATGGAATTTTTACACCAAAAACAGTCATAATATAGAAAAAGTCTAATTTTTACCCTCACATTAGTCCTCTGATTTAAACACTCCATTTAAAGGGGTGCATCTCCTTTAAGACTTCAATGTTAATGCCCACTGCTATGACTGGGTAGCATCACTGCATATTAAATAACTATTATCAAACACTTTAGATACACAAAGGCCACGTTCACACAGCAGCAGAATACAGTTGTCAGAAAATCAGAGATTAATTGTGCAGTGTAGACAACAGCATTGTTTATAACGGGAGTTTTAGCAAGAGTGCAGAAGTCAGTCAATGAACTGAAGTGACTGACAGGTCCAGCGATTATAAAGGTGTATAATATTGCATTCTGCATTTTATAGTACAATGACCTCTTATATGCATTAGGTATCATGAACTAACAATAACCCATGCTTTAACAGCTATTATGACTCTAGATAAATGTTCATTTTTACTTATACTAACATTTCAAGTTGTATAAATTTACATTTGTTATGAACAAATTAATAATGAACAAATGCAAAGCATAAATGAGTATACCCCCTCTAAAACTTAAATTCAGAAATTACTCTTTACTTAGATGACATGTTAGGGTTCTGTGGAGATATAATGTTCCAACAAGCCTGCTTGATCAATTACCAAAGAAGAATGTCAAAATTATTCAGCAAAATAAGATTTTCTTATCAAAGTGATAAAATGTTGTGTTGTAAAAATGAGTACACCCTCCTGAAAGTCACTAAATAAAACTTAAAAAAAAAAAGTGTATAGGTTTAAGGCTATTTTTGATCAACAGGTAAGTATATTGAACCAAAACTTTTAAAGACAAGCAATTTCCTGACAATTAAAAGTGTTATATAGCCCACTGAATCATACTCAGACTTAATGCTGGCAGCAGTGGAACCACTTGGGATCTGCCAGGTGACTTATTTCTTAGCATAAAAGAGGACAATGGTACAAGAGGAATACCAAATTATTGTTTTAAGTGTGAAAATATTGCAGAAGTAGCACCGATATTCAAAAACAATTGACTTGTGACAAGGCTCCTGAAATATTCAGGTCTTCACTTTAAGTTTTCATTTAGTGATGAGTGAATTTTTGCTAGAAAAAGAGCAGGAGAAATAACATGCAAGTGTCTCAGAGCCAGCAAAAGCTATGAAAAGAGTGACACTTTATCTCACAGAGTATGATGCAGCCTGCAGAAGTGACATGCATGGTTGTTGTCACCACTAGAATTACCTACTGTAGCCAAAGCAAAATAAACTCATATAACCTCTTCCAAGGCCCATATTTGCGAAGTAGAGACTTCTGGGAATCCATACTCTGGTCTCAAGAGACCAAGTCAATCATTTCGGATCCAAAAGAATCCAAAATGTTCTGGTGTTGCTAGAGGAGGAGTACAGTGAGAAGTGCTTGGTACCCACAGTGACGTTCAGTGGTAGTAAAGCTCTTATATAGGGATGAATGAGTGCTGAAGGTGTGAGGGAGTTGTGCTTTATCAACGCTGTCATGAATTCACACACTACTGTATGATGTAATACAAAAACTTGAAATAGAAGATGCTACCCTCCCCTCATTCCCCGCATTATTGGGCATTTTTTCAGCATGACAATGAAGATATTCATTCTCCCAAGGTGAAAATCCTTCAGTGGACATGTATTTCACTCAATCTTAACGCTCTTCAGCAGCTGTGGGGGATTCTGTAGAGACGAGCTGAGCAAAACTCCCCATTAAAGACCAGAGCATTTAAGGAGGGCGTCCTCCAGGAGTTAAACAGGACAGATTTGAAAATTTGTCATGAACTTGTACACTCAGTGCCAAGAACGGTAAGAGCAGTATACTTAAAGTTCTGGAGGACATACTAAGTACTATAATATTATACATTTGCTGAATTAAATCTTGGGTGTACTTATTTCTGCAATCCTTCATTTAAACAAAATTGGCTAATTTTCTTATCTTACAGAGAATACTGGCATATATGTTGTTGTTTTTATTAAGTATATGTTTAATACATTTCAATTTTGTCATCTTTCCATGAATTATATTAGTGATCATTAAGAAAATACATCTTCAGAGGGGGTGTACTCATTTATGTGCACTGTATATATATATATATATATATATATATATATATATATATATATATATATATATATATATATATATATATATATATATTTTTTTTTTTTTTTTTTTAATTATTTATTTATTTATTTTTTAATTATATGATCATTAATTGTTGTACGTAATGGTTGTACACTGTTAGCTGAACATGCCAAATGCATTAAATAATGTTATCAAATATCTGTAAAGTATGTATTTTTGGGAGCAATGGTGTGTCAACATTATGTTTTAATTTTTGGTTTAGAAAAGTAATAGCTCATCTCTTTTCAAAGCTAGGCTGTCAAAATCAGCACACTGAGACTGCTCAAATCTTTAAAGGTCCCCGTGGTAATGGCAGTCAAAACGACAGACAGCCATTTGAGCAAGTGCACAGCTGGGATAACAGACAAATATTTAGTTAGATGGACAGGTAAGTGAAAGGTCAGAGTTACCGGAGTTGATGTTAGAGCTGGGATCTTTAGGGTCCTTACTATTCACAAAGCCAGCTGCCAAAAGATGCTCTGCAAACTGACCCTTCATATTATGAAGCATCTGGTAGGAACAAGCAAAATGGATTTTTGTTTATTAAGTGCATATCAAAGAGTCTAATTTTCTCTTTTATGTTTAACTAATGTTTGATTTGTGGAGAGTAAAGACTGACCTGTAACATGTTGGCAGAAAGGAAGTTTTCCCAGCAGTATTCCTTCTCAAACCTGCTGCCCTGTTTCTTAGCATCCTCCCAGCCCTAAAAAAAAAATTATGTAATAATAATTAAATAAATAAATACACAGATTGTCACAAATACACACACACACACACACCTAACATCTAAGAGTGACATCTTAATGAAAATAAACTCTTTAAGACATACCCAAAATGCATTGACAATAGTGAGATGATCGCTTCTAGAGTTTCGGGAGAGCATTTTCCTTCTCTGGTCCGCAATCTTCTCCTTTCCCTGAGATAAATGAATCTATCAGTCAAACAAGCCTTTATTAGAGAACACCCTCTGGGACTGCTCTAAATGTTCTGGGGGATTGATGATTGGAGGGTGCCAAGTCACCTTTATTTATATAGTGCTTTATACAAAACAGATTGTGTCAAAGCAGCTTTAAGGCCTTTCCACACTGAGCGCGATGCGAAAAAGCGAGGCGAATCTCGGACGAACGGTGCTTTCACACTGAGTGTGAAATGAAAGTTCGCCTTCTGCTGATTCACACCTGCATGCTAGGTGGCGCCGACCAGCAATGCATTTTTCCTCAGATATATATCTCGTATTTGGATTTAACATCTAAATTAACAAAGTTTGAAAGTAAAAAGATTCGTCGGACTGGACGAAAAAAAAAAAAACATTCGCATTTTCAGTGCGCGAATGTTCGCGGTCTATGTGGAACCATCCACATGAACCTGCGTCATCACGTCCAAATTTCGTTTGCTTTTTCGCGCTCAATGTGGAAAGTATGGAAGTTTTTTCCTAACAAAATTAAAATGAAAATTCAAATGCCTAAAAAGATCAAATAATAAATCAAACTCTCAAAATGGCTTCTCACATGAGAAATCAAATGCTCAAATGTGATTTAATTGCTCATTCGGGGAAACATGAACTGTATCAAAAATAAAACTAAAAATCATTTGTATTTGATATTTAATTTTCATTATCAACCCAGTATAAACCTGTCATAATTAAATCTATTATTCAGTGATCAAATGATAAATCAAATGCTCAAATTATAAATCAAATGCTCAAACCAACATCGCACACGATGAATCAAATACTTAAATTATAAGGGAAAGGGGAAAAGGGAAGTGGTGCGTGGCCAAGTATGGTGACCCATACTCGGAATTTGTGCTCTGCATTTAACCCATCCAAGTGCACACACACAGTAGTGAACATACACCTGGAGCAGTGGGCAGCCAATGCTGCGGCGCCCGGGGAGCAGTTGGGGGTTTGGTGCCTTGCTCAAGGGTCTCACCTCAGTTGTGGTATTCCCTGCCGGACCCGAGACTCGAACCCACGACCTTCGGGTTACAAGCCCGACTCTCTATCCATTAGGCCACAACTGCCCCAAAATCAAAATGCTTAAATAAATCAAATACTTAAACGGAAACCGCAAACTGCTCAAACGGACTTCGCAAATGATAAATCGAATGCAAATGAGGAGTGTCAATCAAGTAGTGTGGGTGGAGCTTTGAGACGCAACGAGCACAAGTGAGTGAAATCTTTGTGTGGCAGGGGGAGCTGCCACCAAAACCTGCCACAAAGATGCGTGTGAACAAACATGCAGTGCAAACCGGGACTCCTATTGTTTTGGCACCTTATACAATATAGAATTCCTTGATTTTTACCCCAAATGCAGCGAGTCCTGCAAACAGTGGGAGCCACAATGGTACGCACAATAGGTCCAAAAAAACAAACAAAAAAAAACCCCGCAGTGCCATTTCTACACTTATTTACCTATTTGACACCGTAGCCTATATTTTATTCCCTTAATCCGTAAATGGAGCGCGCATCTCTTGGGAACTAAGCATCGCGAGCCAATGATTCAATCACCCATTCAATAAAGATAGTCACTTGCTTCGTTCCTAAATGAATCAGCCGTTTGAACGAATCGATTAAATAAATGATTCAGTGAAAAGATAGTGACTTGCTGCCACCTACTGGCGGTTTCAGTTTCATTTTTAAAGTATAAATTGAGTAATTTAAATTGTTTAATATTTCTATATTCAAAACTTTATATTTAAAACATTTATCTCATAACAATGTTGTTATGAAATGTATTAATGCCACCTCTGAGTCTTGTCAAAAATTCCATAAATATTCCTTAATGCAACAGAAGAGTTATGTGCCAAGCAAAAATGAACTGATGATGCTGATTTCATTTGACTGGTAACTTATTCTTCTTGATTGTATCTTATTAATTTAATTGAATATATATATATATATATATATATATATATATATATATATATATATATATATATATATATATATATATATAATAATATCAATAATATATAAAAAATAATAAGGTATTGACCTTTCGGATGTATTTAATTATAAAACTCTTTATAATCTATAATAACATTAAACTTAAATTAAATTACATTTCATATTTTCTCTGTGCTAACCCTTCTTGGATATTAAGACAGGTACCTGCAATTCTGGCCAAATTAAAGATACTTTGTGTGTGAATTTGCACATGCTATAAAGTAAGCATCAGTTTGTGCTGATTACAGTGTTATTAGACTTTAGCCATTTATATGTTTATTATGGAAGCATATGTGTAGCAAAATTCAATTTGCAATGTAATATGCAAAATGGCAATGCAATATGTAAAATGGCAATTTATTTCTGTATTTAAATTTACATTTTCCCATACCATATGTGCAACATTTAGTGCAAAATGAAAATGAAAATTCAATTATATAATTCAAATATGCCATTTTCTACACTAGTTTTAATATGCATATTAAAAACATATTTTAAAGCTTTATAAATTATGTCCAAGCAACAAAAACTGTAGCAAAATTATCATTTAAATGCTGTTTTTCCTAAATGCATTTAGACTTAGGGGTAGGACTTTGCACTGAGTACCTGACAGCCCAATTTATTTTACGGTAATGGCAGACTGTTTGTTATACCTTACTAATTTATGAATCCAACCCTCTTTTTCAATTCTATCAATTACTTTTCCCTTTCATCACTTTAGCCTCTCACCAGGTCCACCAGGTGTGTGATGGCCAGCTCTATCGCTTTGTCTGATGGGGGGTCCATGGTTTTTCGCAGGAAAGACGCAATGGGTCCCAACTTCAGTGTCTGACAGAAAAATATATAGAAAAAGAGAGAGAAATAGACCACATTGTTATAAAAAACTTCTCACAATCTAAGCAGACAAATGATTATATAAGTATTACAAGATGAACCCCAGGGCTTTATGTGCATAAATGAGAGTGAATATTTATTGGTGCCCACTGTACTGCTGAGCATCAGAGAAAACTGGGACTGGGCAGCCATGCGGAGGTGAAAATAAGCAGTAATTGACACAGCTAAAAGGCCTCGTTACACGATTACACTGCCTCTCAGATACAATGACAGTGATTAATGTCCCTTTTAATCCATTAGTTTGTTTGTGTGCTCGCTTATTTCAGCCACCGGAGACTATTTGTGAAACCTATACCTTCAGGCCCCATTAGAGCCACACAGATTCAGGGGAAAGAGGTAGAGAGTGTGTGTGTAATGAAGAGAATGTATGTGTGTGTTGGAGAGCATGAATGAGTCACCGGTGAAAAAAGTTCAGTCCAATTTCCTAAAACCACAGCAGTGAGACGCTCTCTCTCTCTCTCTCAGAAATGCCAACAAGCTTGATTCTTACACATTTTAACTGTATACACACCTACTGCTGACACCAAACTGTTGTAGTGTGACTCAAACATAGCTAGATTGACTGATACTTTTGTTGATCTCTGAGGGGTAATTCAACCATGCATTTTAGTGAATGTAGTATGCACATAAATGCTCAGACTGAGCGTCCGATTGAATACCTTTATTTGCAAGCAAAGCTCTTCCAGTGGTCCATTATACAGGTGATAGCATTTCCCAGGAGAAACTCTGCCCAGACACACACACACAAACACACACAACACAAGTGAGACGAGGAAACAATGTCATACCGCTTCCATTAGGAAAGTGTGTTTGATGAATGCAAATTGCTACTGGCTAAATTTAATTGAGAATTCAGGCCTATAGTTTAGACTTATATTTATTAATTTAGCAGACATTGGGCCTCATTTATCAATGTAACGTTGAAATGAGCGCATTTCCGTGTGCACAAATCAACTTACGACAGAGTTCATGTGTGATTCATGAAACATTCATATGCTGCGAATCTCATCGTACGAATGCTCGCATGTTGATAAATGTGGCGGCTGAAAACAATCGTCGTTTGAATATCGCCCCTAAAAACACCCCGGTTTAGAAGCCTCGCCCTAGAGTTTACGACACAGAAAAACAAAACCCGGCCAAAAAGAGGAAGTAATCTCATGAAAGAGAAATTGATCTTACTCCAAAAATACCCATTAACCTTGTAATTGCAAACAATTAGGCTAGGCTACATTAATTTATATGTAATTTATATGCATATTAAAATACCGGTAAATATAAACATTATAGCCTATTTAGTTCCCCTCACTCAACAACAAATCATTTAAATTTAACAGCAATCAGAACAGAACAAGAACAAAAAATAAGTAGTTATAAAATTATAAACTATAAAACTAATATATATATATATATATATATATATATAAATAAAATAAAACAAATTAGGCTATCGTGGCATTCATTATAAACAGCATACAAATGTCAAGCAAACCTGAAACGGCATTGGGCTCACGAGTCTCTCTCAATCGACAAGAATTCCATTTTTGCCATATTTGTAACATTTGGTTGCTAAACTATTATTCATTATGTAGCCTAAACAAGGCTTTATACTTCACTCATGTTCTAATATCCACGTAAATCCTTCACATGAGCAAAAATGTTTGGGCACTGCATGCTGATTTTACAGCGGACCTTTTAAAATAAACAGTGTAACTTTTATGTTTGACTGAAATTTAGTTAAATGATGAATGGCTGAAATGTCAAGCAACGCTAGAACTAATGTGTGTGTGTGTGTGTGTGTGTGTGTGTGAGTGAGTGAGAAATAAAATATAAAAATAAATGAAATGCAATAAGAGTGTCACAAAAATGAGTGTAGCCTATACTCGTCGCAAAGTTTTTTTTTTTCCTTTTGTTAATCTGCTAATTATAATATATTATATATTTTGTGTGGTCCTATTTATTTTATTCCTTTTATAGACTTAATTTCTGTTTTTTCTCCGTTCACAGAAGCACTGCAGATTGCGTGATGCGACGATGTATGAATCCTTATGGTCTATTGTTTATGCTGCTATTTGCGCATGTAAAGCTAAAGCCCTGAACAAAAAACAAAAGACATTCTAATCTTACTGGTTAATGGTCACCTAATGAGCTTATGTTGTTGGTCAGGAAAATAACCCAAATGAACAAAATGCTGTCGTTCTACAATTCTCCACCAGATTTACTATGCTGCACGCAAGTTCAGGTCATTCAAAAACTCGCGTACACGAGCTGAGACCTGACGTGAGATTTGACCGTAGCCACCCATAGACATTTGACCGCTCCAAGCACGTAGATGCGGCCGCCATCTTGGAACGGTCCACTTGACGTCATTCACCATACTGTTGGTTCGCACAGAGCCATTGGGTTCGCAGACCATCGGCTGTGCAGGATTGTGGCATCTTTCAAATATTCAGTGATTACTATGATGAATGACGTCAAGTTGACTGCTACAATATGGCGGACGGCTTACGTATAGCGGCCCATAGAAACAGTCGCTAATGAAGCATCTACGTATATATATATCTATATCTATATCTATATCTATATATATATATATATATATATATATATATATATATATATATATATATCTATCTATCTATCTATCTATCTATCTATCTATCTATGTAGCCACCGCTCACGTCCATATTGACAAATTCCAATTTTGCATTGAAACGACCGTACACCCAATTTTCTGTTGTACGTTTATTTTGTAAATGTGGCCCATTATCATTGAAGCGACCTATGTTCTACATTAAAAATCAAATCATACTCCATCCTTAGTATTTTGTTATATTAAATTAACATTTTAATGAATTCTTCAATCTCAGGTAGGGAAGTTGAAAAATATAGGTAACAGAGGTAGATAGGCAGGAAGGAATTAAGGTAGATATCAAGAAACAGAAGATGCGAAGGAAGAAAGGAAACTAGATATTTAGCAGAAAGTTAGAACGGAAGAAAGGAACTACATTTGAAGGAAGGAAGACAGGTTGGCATGAAGGAAGTTAGATAAGATATGAAGGAAGATAGGATACGAAGATAGGAAATGAGTTAGATGGGAAGGAAGACAGATACGAAGGTATATACAAAAGGAAGGAAAGAAGCAAAGAAGGAATTTAGGGCGATTTCCAAATGGCTTTTTTGCGCCCTTGAAGGAGACGGCAATTGTAGGGCCGTTCCAAACATGGGGGACCAACTGAATCCTTTCACGAAGGGCACTTCCAGAAGTCAGTGAGTGAAGGGAACATGCGATAGTGACTTCACAGAAGTGATTTGCATTTGTGATCATGTGATCTTCGGTTACGAGTTCACGTGATGCATTTTAAAGCAAAGTTGGGGTTGATTTAGACTTCACATACAAATGTAATTACATTTGTCTATATTTGTCTTTGTATTACAAAATATTTTTCATCAGTGGTAGAAATAGGATTTAAGAAGGCTAAGAGGTAGAGTAATTAAGTTTAAGAAAGTTTAGTTTGAAATAGCTTAAAGGGGTCATGAACTGAATAACCAAAATTCCCTTGATCTTTTCACATAAGAGGTCATTGTACTGTAAAAACATCCTGTAAGTTTCAGAACTCAAAACTTTCTCGTTTTTCAGCTTATATTGAAGCCAGTCTGCCAAAACAACCTCTCTATGATATAATAGAGTGGCTAAACACCACCTCCACAGAAGAGCAACGCCTGCTTCTTCATCACTGCCTGTTTAGCCCTGCCCACCGATTCACGCATGTAGTGTTTACGAGAGAAGACGAATGCACAGGTCTACGCAGAAACCAAACGAAAAAGATCATTCCGAAGACAAAAAGACGCTGTGCAGTAGGGGTGGGACAATAAATCGATATGGCGATATATCGTGATCCTTCTCCATGCGATACGATAATCGATATCTGGCGCCAAATATCGATATTTTAATTAATACAATAAGGTGCTCTAAATACATTTTCCTGCTCCCAGCGTCTAAAAATGCGTGGAAATCGCGGCCGCGCCATTTCTACATTCTTTCCAAGAGCGCTCAGAGCAACTATGAAGCGCGTTCTCTATGAAGATGGGGAAGCACGAGGAACCGAATGATAAACAGATTTTCAGCCACTGTATTAGCTCTACTGCTATATATACACGTTTATGGAGATGAAAACTAAAAAACTGCCCCGGAACAGTTATCAGCGTGGACCATAGGCACCGATCACGTTATTATTGCAGAGCGCATATTCAGTTCATGAGTAGCCTAACCTCTCCGCTCGGATCGCAGGTGGATTTCCCTCACTATATGAGTGAGAGAGAGCGCCGCCGGTGCGTCCAGTTTTATGTGAACAACACTGGATGCTCTCCCTCTCTCACAGATATTACAAGTGCGCGTTATGCAGTGTGAACAGTGGGCACCGACCAGCAGAAACATAAATCTGCACCTATGGCATGGAGGACGAGACAAAACACTGTCAGAGCCGTAATGCGGCGCAGAAGTGTGCAGTGTGTGTGTGTGCTTGCCGCGCGTCTACATTTGAAATAACCAACCTGAGCGCGCAAAAGACGCGATGTGATTGTGAACGGCTATTTTTCCGTGCGGGGCTCCATTTTTATGATGAGAGGAGTAGAAAGGTTGAGAAAGCACTCCAGGTAAATTTTGAAATGTACCAGGTTTGTTTGTTTATATATATATATATTACATGGAGAGAGAGAGAGAGAGAGAGAGGCTATATAAGTTAAGCAGTTAAATGTGTTTGTTTACACACAGAGAAAAAGAAAAGTGTAACCTTTTAATAAGTCCAAGAGTAAAATTATTAATTTACTCAACATGTTCAAATTGATTTACAGAACTTTTTTTTGCTGTTTTCTAACAGTTTGGACTTGAATAAAGAAAGAAAACTTGCACTTAACCTTTTCACAGGCATTTTGTTTAGACAGATATCGTGATATATCATTATAGGATTTTCTAGAAATATATCGATTATCGCAGAATCGCTGTATCATGATATTATCGTTATCGTGAGCCATGTATCGTGATAATATCGTATCGTGAGGTACCCTGCGATTCCCACCCCTACTGTGCAGTGCCAAGTTGTTGAAAAAAATAGTCTTTGCATTGTCTTCCTTCTGATTACAACATTAGGAAAGAGTGGATGAAATTTATTTTTAATGAAGTTCCCGACCACGTCAGTAAGAACTCGGTCCTTTGTTCACTTCATTGTACCGCGGACTCGTTTACAGATTGAGTAACTTTTTATTACATCATCGCTATAGCTTTGTCTGTTAAACAGATAGTTTGTTATGAGTATACAGTGGGTACGGAAAGTATTCAGACCCCCTTAAATTTTTCACTCTTTGTTATATTGCAGCCATTTGCTAAAATCATTTAAGTTCATTTTTTTCCTCATTAATGTACACACAGCACCCCATATTGACAGAAAAACACAGAATTGTTGACATTTTTGCAGATTTATTAAAAAAGAAAAACTGAAATATCACATGGTCCTAAGTATTCAGACCCTTTGCTGTGACACTCATATACTGTATTTAACTCAGGTGATGTCCATTTCTTCTGATCATCCTTGAGATGGTTCTACACCTTCATTTGAGTCCAGCTGTGTTTGATTATACTGATTGGACTTGATTAGGAAAGCCACACACCTGTCTATATAAGACATTACAGCTCACAGTGCATGTCAGAGCAAATGAGAATCATGAGGTCAAAGGAACTGCCTGAAGAGCTCAGAGACAGAATTGTGGCAAGGCACAGATTTGGCCAAGGTTACAAAAAAAATTCTGCTGCACTTAAGGTTCCTAAGAGCACAGTGGCCTCCATAATCCTTAAATGGAAGATGTTTGGGACGACCAGAACCCTTCCTAGAGCTGGCCGTCCGGCCAAACTGAGCTATCGGGGGAGAAGAGCCTTGGTGAGAGTGGTAAAGAAGAACCCAAAGATCACTGTGGCTGAGCTCCAGAGATGCAGTCGGGAGATGGGAGAAAGTTGTAGAAAGTCAACCATCACTGCAGCCCTTCACCAGTTGGGGCTTTATGGCAGAGTGGCCCGACGGAAGCCTCTCCTCAGTGCAAGACACATGAAAGCACGCATGGAGTTTGCTAAAAAACACCTGAAGGACTCCAAGATGGTGAGAAATAAGATTCTCTGGTCTGAAGAGACCAAGATAGAACTTTTTGGCCTTAATTCTAAGCGGTATGTGTGGAGAAAACCAGGCACTGCTCATCACCTGTCCAATACAGTCCCAACAGTGAAGCATGGTGGTGGCAGCATCATGCTGTGGGGGTGTTTTTCAGCTGCAGGGACAGGACGACTGGTTGCAATCGAGGGAAAGATGAACACGGCCAAGTACAGGGATATCCTGGACGAAAACCTTCTCCAGAGTGCTCAGGACCTCAGACTGGGCCGAAGGTTTACCTTCCAACAAGACAATGACCCTAAGCACACAGCTAAAATAACGAAGGAGTGGCTTCACAACAACTCCGTGACTGTTCTTGAATTGCCCAGCCAGAGCCCTGACTTAAACCCAATTGAGCATCTCTGGAGAGACCTAAAAATGGCTGTCCACCAACGTCTACCATCCAACCTGACAGAACTGGAGAGGATCTGCAAGGAGGAATGGCAGAGGATCCCCAAATCCAGGTGTGAAAAACTTGTTGCATCTTTCCCAAAAAGACTCATGGCTGTATTAGATCAAAAGGCTGCTTCTACTAAATACTGAGCAAAGGGTCTGAATACTTAGGACCATGTGATATTTCAGTTTTTCTTTTTTAATAAATCTGCAAAAATGTCAACAATTCTGTGTTTTTCTGTCAATATGGGGTGCTGTGTGTACATTAATGAGGAAAAAAAATGAACAAATGATTTTAGCAAATGGCTGCAATACAACAAAGAGTGAAAAATTTAAGGGGGTCTGAATACTTTCCGTACCCACTGTATATGCGGTTTTAACCTAAATCACAGCAGCGTCCATCTGTGAAGGACATAGACTGTCAAACATACACAAGTGTTAGCCAATCATGGCAGTGGCCATTTACTTTGGAGTTTACAATCTGCCACGCCTATTCAAACAGCGTTCAGATGAAGGGGGGTCAAAAACAGTACAGAAAATAGCCTATTACTTCTAAACTGTGATGTTTTTTGATGTAAAAGTCTTGATAACATTATAAGCTGACCTCACAGAACACTACAAAATGAAAAACAGAGGCAGTTCATGACCCCTTTAATAGTAAATAAGACACAATTAGACAACATTTGAATAAAACTAGATAGTAAAGTTTATAGACAAACTTTAAGTTGGCTTGAAAAAGCCTAGCTAGAAAGTTTGTAGTAGTTTTAAAAGCTTTAAGTTTCAAGGTTTTCAGTTTTAACTAGTTTGAAGTTTAAAGTAGTTTTAAAGTTTAAACTTTTAAAGTTTTGAAGACAATACCAATACCTTTTGAAGACAGATAGATAGATAAAGAAATATTAAAGCTGCAGTCCGTAACTTTTACCTCTTTGTCGCCCTCTATGTTTGAAAACCTGGAATTGCAGTTTCTTGCGGAATTATCTTCAGTGCGCGGGGTTGTGATCCGGTGTCCTGTCACGGCTCCAGCATGGATGAATCTAATGTTTTGAGGTGAATGTGTAGTTGTCAGTCACTGCACCGGTGTGGATATTTACTGCCTATGTCTTGGAATACATAAACCAAATCAGAATTTTCACCGTAATTTGCCATCTTAACAAGTAAGTAACAAGTCTGCCACGTTTGTTCTGCCCAACTGAGGAAAAAAGCATTACCAACGCTACCAACAGGGATTAAATCTAAAGATCAGTTACCTCGTATCACATCTAACTGTGCAAAGTATTATTATTATACTTTGTTCTCAAATTATTAATGTTAACAACATCAGCATTGCGTGACTATGAGTATAGTATTAGCGTGTAGATTTCAATTTCTGTACAGTCTAATATCTAATTGTCATACCATTCAAATTTCATATTAAGAAATTATTTTAATCCAAAAAGCAAATTAATCTTCCTTCAAACTGGTTCTATTTAAAATACAAAAACTTGTGTAATCCCACGTTGGTTATCTGTAATCAGAACCACATTTAAAACTGGAATATAATTTAATTTCATTCACATGTGTTTCATAAACACAATCCTTTCTGGATTAAAATCCGCCATCAAAATGATGTTTAATTATTCGCGCTGCTGTGAGAAAAGGCTATAAATGATCCACCACCTGCAGGATCCTCACGTGCCATAGCCTACTAGCCGGGACAACTTCTTTATGTTTACAGATGTGACGTAATGACGCAGTGCCATGCTCGAATTTCCCGTGGAAACCTACCCGTGCCACTCAAATTAGAAAACATTATTATAAGCTAACCGTTGTGAATCGGGCTAAAGTAAGGCGATAGTTTTGAACACTGGCTGGTTATGTACTTTCTCAAATATTGATTTCGGATTATTTTTAACCAAAAAAAAGTTACAGACTGCAGCTTTAAATTAGATTAGAAATTTTAGATGTAGATTAATAGACTCTATGGTGTTTCTATGTAGTTTCTATGGTGTTGCTATGCGGTTGCTAATGTACCCGTGGTGGTTGCTAGGGTGTTTCTATGCGGTTGATAGGGTACTTGGGGTGGTTGCTAGGGTGTTGCTATACGGTTGCTAAGGTACCCGGGGTGGTTGCTAAGGTGTTGCTATGCAGTTGCGAGGGTCCCAGGGGTGGTTGCCAAGGTGTTGCAAAGCGGTTCATAGGGTACTTGGGGTGGTTGCTAAGGTGTTGTTATGTGGTTGCTATGGTACCCGGGGTGGTTGCTAGGGTGTTGCTAGGCGGTTGTTAGGGTACCAGGGTTGGTTACAAAGGTGTTGCTATGTGGTTGCTAGGGTAGCCAGAGTGGTTGCTAGGGTGTTGCTATGTGGTTGCTAGGGTACTCAGGGTGGTTGGTAGGGTGTTACTAGCATGTTTTTAGCATGATTAGCAAGTTACCAGCATGTCTCTAGCATGATTAGCATGTTACTAGCATGTTGGTAGCATGACTAACAAGTTACTATCATGTTGTTAACATGTTTCTAGCATGATTAGCCTGTAACTAGCATGTTGTTAACATGATTAGCAAATTACTAGCATGATTGTAGCATGATTAGCATGTTACTAGCATCTTGGTAGCATGATTAACAAGTTACTAGCATGTTTCTAACATGATTAACATGTTGCTAGCATGTTGTTAGCATGATTAGCGTGGTGTTAACATTTTGTTAACAAGATTAGCATGCTACTTGCATGTTGTTAGCATGATTAGCAAGAAATTAGCATGTTTTAACATGATTAGCATGTTGGTAGCGTTACTAGCATGTTGGTAGCATGATTAGCAAGTTACTGACATGTTTATAGCATGTTATTAGCATGTTTCTAGCATGTTATTAGCATGTTTCTAGCATGATAAGCGTGCTGCTAGTATGTTTTTAATGTGATTTAACATTGTAATTGAAAAAAAAAAAAATTCAGCTAAAACCCAGGTAAAACCAGCTGATTCAGTTAAAAAAACAGCTAGAAACCAGTTAAAACCAGCTGATTTAAGATAAAGCCAGTTAAAAGCAGCTAAAAACGGCTAAAGCCAGTTGATTCATTAAAAAAACAGCTAAAACCAGTCTAGGCTAGTTGTCTCGTCTTAGTTGGTTTAAGTTGAAAGTAGCTGGTTTAAACTTGGTTGGTCTTTTAGCAGGTCTCCCAGATTGACCAGCTGAGACCAGCCAAGACCAGCCTGACCAGCTAAAAAGGTGCCAAAACCACTTTAAAACCAGCCCGGAAGCAGCCAACCAGCTAGATAGATAAGAAATATTAAACAGAGTGGATCCTTAAATGAGTTTGAATGGATTAGAAATAGTACATAGAAGGGAAGTCTGATTGAGCCTAATGGGCTTCAATTTGTTTAGCTTTAAATTTTGACAGTCTGAATAGTCTTGGCTCATTTGAACATTCCATCAATGCAAGTCTATGGGATTTTTATGATTTTTAATCTTAATTTTTAAGAAAACTGTAAGTCCGATCAGTCTGAAAAGATATAGCAACCCGAGTCAGAACAGTCTGAACAGCTGGGCTGAGTTTGGTGGTTCCAGCTTGAAAGCTCTAGGAGGAGTAGCGTACAGAAATTTAGTCTAAGAAGAATAACAATAACAAGCTTAAGTAGTATATCAGTAAGTTGGCTTTTTCAAGCCAACTTAATAAACAACAAGAAATATTTATTTGCAACACTTGATGGAGTTCTGAATGCTACATGCACACACAGCATTGTCAAGGTAAGATTTGGTCAGTCATTCCCTTCCCCAAGGGAGTTCCAAACACTTATACAAGAGAGTAATGTCTTACACCCTTCAAAGAACACACTTCAAGGGCTCTGCCTTTTGAAGGGAGTAGGGCATAGGGATGCTCAAGTTTGCCTTTAGATATGAAGGAAAAAGAAATGTAAACAGGAAGGATGATATAGGCAGGAAGGAAGCAAGGCAGACATGAAGTAACATAATGCCTTTTTTCCCCATCTTGGCCATCCTAAGCTGCAATTGTAGATCAAACTTTATGCCAACAGTCAAAGGTTTGTCTACGCAAGACTAGTCAAACCTTGCTGATGTGAAAGTCAGTTTGCTTTCCCATGAATAATGCAGCGCTATGGAGTTACTGTGGCAACGGAGTGGTGTGTGTGTCAGTGTGAGGATATACACAGGTACAATGAGAGGGGGCATACATTTTGGCATTTATTAATGAGTATGAAATTGAAATGGTGTGTCAGAGTCCGTGCTGAGCAGCAGGGTAGATTCATGTAGAAGCTAGTGCCTGACTTATTATCCTCCCTCTTTCATACAAATACACACTCTCACTCACTGTGTAAGAAGCATGAGTCACTGTGCCAATTTAACCCCCAACACGTAGACACCAGACAAAAAAGCACTCTGCCTCACTCACACACATACCTGAAATCAGTTTAGTTTGCCATTTCAATACAAACTACACAACATTATCAAAAAACATTTTTACATATACACAAAAGCATCATCCACTTACAGTAAATAGAACAAAGTGAGAGAACCAAACAGGAGGAGAGAGAGACAATGAAACCTCGAGAAAAGCACAGTCTCAGCTCAGAGATAGACAGAGGATAGACAGACCTTTCATGAACACACATACTAGACATTAAGACGAAAGGAGAAGTGTTTTTATATTCAGACTAATTGGGGTTTGTTTACATCAAATGGATATTTTACCCCAGATGAAAATACTGTCATTATTTACTCATGTTGCCTAATGTTGTTCAAAACAACATATGACCTGAGTGATGTTTTTCCTTAGTAGAAAAAAAAAATTAAAAAAATGGAAAATCTTAGTGCAGGTCTTAATGCAACGACAGTTTACAGTGTCATATATACCAAAAATAACATGACTTTCCTTATTCTGCAGAACACAAAACGACAAGAGGTCATTTTGTTCAGAGGTCAGTAGTTATAAATTTGTTAATTTCTTCAAGTTAAAGCAAACTTTTATTTTGATGGTCTGTCGTGAAGATCTTTCTGTTTCAGTTTGTATTTGATGGTAGTTTTTCTCATGAAATTGTGAAAAGCTTGTGAAATGAACACTCAGAACAGCTCTGGAGAGGAGGTGTATGTGTTAATTTATTGAGAAGCAAGATGTTGAAAACATAGTGAGCATCTGTGAGTTTGAGTAGTAACTGCGCCACTCTTTCACACAGAGATACGGAGAGCATGCAACATGCAATAACTGGCTGCTTTCACATTTATTTCATATTGAGTAAAAATGTCCAGAGCTTTTCATTGTTATTAACAAACTTTATCGCAATCTCAACATGACATTGTCTGATATCGTCCAGCCCTATTATATATAGCCTAGTTGTTGTCAAATAAAATTATTTATATTGTGATATCAGGTTTTTGTCATATGACCTACTCCTAAAATTTTTATGGTTTGTAGTTTTGGGCGGTTTTAGTCACAAAGAGGTCTCAAGATTCAAAAAATGTATAGCATAGACCTGCCATTTTTTAGTTCCGCAAAAGAAAGTAATACAGGATTGAAATTACAGCAACCCTATCATTACACTGTTTATTTTATTTTATTTTTTATTTTTTTTTAATAAAAATCACAAGTGGAAAAGAAGCCCAATCCAAAAATAGTGTGATCTGCGTGGGTGGGGTGGGGGGGAGGTTTGAAATTATTAGTTTGATTCAACAGCATTCCTGTAATACAAGCATACACTGCAAATTCTGAGAGGTTTCACATTCTTCCAAAGGGTACAATACCTCTGACTGAAATTGATTTTGATACTTGTGCATGGATTGAGGAAGAGCTGCTGATAAATGGAAGGAATAACACATAAAAGAGAATGAATGAGGGGAGGGAGAGAGGGAGAAATATTTGTACCTTCCTCTGTTTGGCGTTGGCTAAGCTCACCCACTCTGCTGTCATGGTCCTGATATTGTTCTGGGTGTCAAAATGAGTTTCTTTAATCTTCCCTCCATCTATCACATACACGACATCATCTATTGTGATACTGAAAGAGACAGGGATTAAAAGTAAGACAAATATTACAACATATTAATGATATCACAGAAATAGAGAACCAAAAATATCCTCTAAAGATGACATGAAATAAAAACTGCTCATGTCCCTGGTCTTGTTTCATCAGTTCAAATTATTTTAGGAGCAAAATAATGTTTACATTCAAAATGATAACTGAATGTTGCTGTGTGCTACACTATGGTGAAAATTTCAATGTGACTGTGCACTAAATGTAACAATATAACAAGAAAAAAAGACAACTGTAAAATAATGTCTTTTCTAATTTAAAAAAAAAAAAAAAAAACACGTGACAAGAGGTATATAATAATGTACTTTTTTTTTTTTTTTTGGTGCTCAAAAATATTGAATATCATATGCCTTACTAAGTGTAATTAATCTTTTACCCCTCAAGGTGGGAATATCTAATAAATAATAATGATGTAATGATAATATAATAATACATCAAAGTATACAAAGTATCAACAGCACAACTTGACATGGCTTAGTGTTTTACTACAGATAAAGAAATATGCTTTATTTTATTTTATAACTGATATTAAAATATCAGGGACAGTTTCATACTATATTATACTAACTAATGATGTTAGTTAGATTTACATTCTGCATCACTAGACTTGAATATGTAATCATGATTGCCAAAACATTCATGCATTTAAGGGTTAAAAGAGTACGCCAATGCTGCTGTCAACAGAGCTGAACATGTATTGAATACTAGATATTCATGTAAATGCAACGTGACTGCAGTTTAATCTTTTCTTCATGCAAACTTTTCAAAACCATATATAAAAGATATGACAAAGCTGACATAACTGTAATGAATCTCTAATAGCTGATAATAATCCAACAGCATTATAGACTCAGAGAAGTTTATTACCAGAGACCAAACATTTCAACGGCAGAACAGCATGATGATACTGAGTGCAATTAAAAAGAGATTCTCTCATGAATTTATTTATGAAACCCCATCAAATTCTGGCTGCTTTCAACTCTTTGTTGAGTTTGTTTGTACAGATGATGTTTGAAGCCTGTTTTAAAGCTGTGTGCTTGTCAGTTGAGTTTTAATTAGCTGGCTCTATTGCCACTTGGCCATTGCATGGTCTCAACTTTTGCATACTGATGGCGCTAGCTAGAGAAACAGTGACAACAGTGTTAATTATTCATTATCACACAAAACTAACACGTTAAGACTCATCATACAGCACAAGAGACAGAAAAGCACAAAACACAGAGAGAAAAAACATTTGTACAATCATGCGCACACACTCAAGCCCACCTGGTTTCTGCAATGTTGGTAGCGATCACGATCTTGTGAACTCCCGGGGGCGGCTTTTTGAACACCTGAGGGGAGAGAGAAGCTAAGTGCCATTCATGAACATAATAGCACTATTGAAAGTTTGAGGGAAAAGGGAAAGATCACATTTGTGAGCTGTTGCAGGAGGCAGAGAGCTTGCCACAGCTGTCTACACTTACCTGAGTCTGAGACACTGTGGGCATCAAAGAGTGGAGGGGGACGATGAGAAACCGATCTGAAAGAGCAGTCGGGATTTAAGCAAGTTAGAACTCAAGGTACTGTGGCTGCTAGCATACATGTGTTTGTTGTTAATTCTGCATAAAGACAAATGTAGCTGTGATAAATGTAGATTCATTTTAATGTTCCTATAACAACCAACCCTCTACACTGCAAGTAAATCACTTACATTTGCGACTGAATTTCATACTAGGCAACTAAATAACAATTATGTTTTATCTTTCTGTCTTTACAACATACAATTCCCATTGATACCAATGGATTTGCAGCATTCTCTGATGCACCATGGAGTCTAGTGTTTAAACACTCACCGTAGCCTGGCTTAAAGCGCTCTCTCTATCGCTTTAATGTGCACAAACAGAGAAAGAAAGCGAGAGGCTTAATTACCACATAGAATTGATGAGCTATATGCAAAAGAAACCGGTTATTTTATTCATTTATTTAATTTTTTTTACTGTGTCAAAATGACAGAGTTTGTTTGGAATTATCATTATCAATATTTTAGCCTTTTCACTAATACTCATCACCCATCACCATTCACGTTTTGATTTTGACAAGAGTTTTCTAGCATATTTTCTTCAACTGCTCAGGTAATGTCTGGTATGACTCACTTCAGACTCAGCCAAGAAATGTACAGCTACAAAAATGTATCTTCATATTTATTTAAAGGTAAAACTTCATATTACAAACAAGGACTAAGTGGCTAAAAGACTGAAACATCTACCTGACTTAAACATCTGGTCAGCCATGAGAAAATCATTCAAGGTGCTGATGTTGTCCCACCCAGGAAGAAACACTAGAATCGCTCCATCCTGAAAGAAGAAGCAGCGTCAATGTGTCTATAATTGCACATGCACCTTTTTTTCAGAGGTTCAAACGTTTGGGGTCAGTAAGATTTTTTGACAGAAATTAATACTTTTATCCAGCAACTATGCATTAAATTGATCAAAAGTTATACAAATAACATTAATAATGTGACAAAGATTTTCATTTAAAATAAATGCTGTTCTATTAAACTTTCTATTAATCAAAGAATCCTAATTTAAAAAAAAAAAAAATCCACTAAAATATTAAGCACAGCTGTTTTCAACAAATGTTAAAAAAAAAAAAATGTCTAGGATCTAAGGATTCTTAAACTGCTCTAGCGAAAGCTAACCAGCTATTTAAAAGTAAAGCAGTAAGCTCATTAGCTGCATATGCAACATGAACCAACCAGCTTGTGCCAAGTAGTTTAATGCTGTGAATATCATCAATTTGCATTAACGACTCATCAGCCTGCGCCATCTAGAGTTTCATGACAAAACTTGGCAATTATTTTAAACTATAATGATATTTCAAAATGTTACTGTTTTCGCTGTATTTTGGATCAAATAAATGCAGCCTTTATTGGCATAAGAGACTTTCAAAAACATCAAAAACAAAAACTTAGCAACCACTACAGACTAGGGGTGGGAATCACCAGAGGCCCCACGATACTAGTGTCACGATACAAAATTATTGCGATTTTAAATATATTGCGATTTTCTGCAATATATTGCAATTTATTACCTTTTTCCAACTTCAAATTATGTCCCTAAAGGAAAACTTTGGCAACATCTGTTTAAACTAAAAAGAAACATATCTCAGTTTGTTCATCTCACTTCAGTTTTATTGCTGCAGTGCAACATGGGATTGTCAAGCAGACAAACTGACCAATACTTTCATGAAAACCTGTCATAAAGGCCGTATGCACCTGGCAAACTCAATTATTTGTATTACAGTCTAATCTAGTCCACCTTAATTAAACGCAAACAGGTAGGTACGGCTGTGCTACTGCAAGTATTTTGAACAATGTAACTTGAACTTGTACAAAAAAGTTGTGCAGACCCTTCAGCAATTGGGGCATTTGAAAGTAAATTACTGTTAAATTTAAAGGTGACATATTGTGACAAATTAAAAAATAACTTTTTAATGTGAATTTTCATCATTTTCAAACCTAAATTAGCAAAGCTTTTATTTTGGCGGGTAACGTTAGCCGGCAAGTAAGTATATGCGCTTCCGAGTGAAGAGCGTCAGTGATGCGTTTTTGCATTGTGCTTTGAAAACGCCAGCGAATAGCCTAGAATTATGCTTTCAGTTCAAATAGAAATCTTATACAGATCTTATAATTGATTTTATAATTCTACTAAATAGTATAATAAAAGATCGATACTTGGCGTCTGTGTATCGATACAGTATTGCCGCGGAAAATATCGCGATACTATACTGTGCTGATTTTTCCCCCACCCCTACTACAGACCATGAAGAACATACTAGCAACCCATAAAAACACCTTAGCAGGCACCCACAACAGCCTAGCATCCCATGAGCACCCATGCGTCATATGATTGTTAACCACTTAATCACTCCACACAAACTTATTTGCACACAAAGACACAATTAAATGAACTAACAATAATGAAGTGTTTTCATTGTGTCATTAGGCAAGTTCAGAGAAAATTTCTGACAGTTCTCAAATCACCACAAGCACAAATTACATTCCCACACTGAGATCTGAGGGGTAATTTCTGTCCTAAAAACAGAGCCGCCTACCAATATCAGACAAAGTGAATCAAATCTTTTACGATATGCAAAAGCAATCAGAGGTTTACTTTCATAAAAATGCTGTGTTGACGGAGGGGAGGAGGGAGATAAAACATGAAGTGTTCCCAGGCGGCCCTGGTTCTATATTTAACACCCCAGCAATGTCACATCAAGGGTACATGAGAAATTAAACAGAATCTACTTATGCTTGCAATGCGTGCATGCACATGAGCATGTCGCTGGCTGTGCATGCCAAAAGAAAACTGTGTGTATGCATGTGAATGCTTTCAGAGCATTCTGTGACCCAGATTCCTCTGTGTAGAGCAAAACAAACCTGACATTAAAAAACCAAGTACTCCCAAATGCTATGATTAATTAAGAATACTTAATATCCCTGTTCCGCTGTGACATTCAGGACTGACACTGATGATCCTGTGACATCCTCCTCACCCAAACAAAAAGAACAGACATACACAAAGACTTTGAGGCAGATGTGATGGGATGATTTTATACTTCATGATAGAAAGCGGGTTATTTGCCTGCCATTTTAGGGGGTTACCAGCCCTTTTTTTATTCCCAGACACATACATTCTTGACAACTCCTATCTCTTTGAATAGGGAAACATCAAATTCTCCAAAACTGTTCACCAAGCTTAAGATAAAATTTCATATTTGAAATCACCAATAAAAAAATGACAACAACTGTCTCATAAATGTCATAAACTGTCTCAACTAATGTGAAATCACACTAGTGTAAATGGCCTCAGAATGCTGACTGTTTCTATAGCAACCGGAACTTCTAACAGCAGCCAAAGCCACTAGAAGGCAAGCCCGCAACCATTAGCCGAAAAAGTGTAACGGCTAAAGCTAACGCTTCTGGTCTGGCAGTACGTGGGAAAGGAGACCAGAGGCCGTTTTTTTTTTAATGGATGTCAGTGGAGGAGAGGCTTCACTACGCTGAATAAACAGCTTTTTAGAGGAAACAGCTCATCATTTAATGAATCGACAGCCTATCTGCTAATCTACAACATGTTTTACACTAAACAATACTTTTGGATTGAACTATTTTTAGAGTTTACCAAGAAAAAAATGCTGTTTTATAAGAGAAGTCACTGACTTTTTGCCACAGGTGGTATTCAGCTTACAGCATTTCTTATTCATTCCTATGAAATCCGTAAACGGCGATTGAGTGTTGCACATCTCCGACTGAAATTCAATGACGTCAAGGCTGTAATGTGATTGGTTATTAAGGCTCACGTGATCCAAGTTAGCCGTTATGCTTTCTCCAATAGTAAGTAATACAGACCCTCTCATCTCCCTATATTAAGAACATCTCTGCAGCAGCTGCAGTGACGCGATGACTTTACCCGATATGCGATTGGCTCTTTTATTCAGAAGGTAGGGCTTCCTTCGTTAGAGCGGCCATATTGAGCATTGCATTTTTCGAGTGACACGACTTCAGCATTCTATAGTCATTATCTGTGCAGCAAGAAAGATCGTGTAGAAGCTACTGAAGCACCCATTTTATTTTGGTGGCATATTTATAATTTGTTAAATTAACCATAAAAATGGAAGTTACTTTTTAAATGGACAAATTAACAAGTGTTTAAACCTGTTTAATTTAGGTTTAAAATGTAGTTGAAATAAATTAATAAATCTAAATCTAAATAAATCTAATATTTAAATTAAAAATATACACTAATCAGCCACAAAATTAAAACCACTGACAGCTGAAGTAAATAGCACTGATTTTATCGTTACAGTGGCACCTGTCAAGGGGTGGAAATATATTATGCAACAAGTAAACAGTCAGTTCTTGAATTGCAGGTGCTGGAAAAAGTAAAACTGGGCAAGCAAAAAGATCTGAGTGACTTTGACTAGGGCCAAATTGGACAACTGGTGAACCGGGATCATGGTCAAGGGCACCCAAGGCTCATTGATGGACATGGGGAGCGAAGGTTAGCCTGTCTGGTCCGATCACAGAGAAGAGCTACTACTGCTCAAACTGCTGAAAAACCATGATAAAAATTCATGTACATGTTACTTTGACATGTACCTAAAGATTGTTGCAGATTTACAAATTTCCATTTGTATGCCTGAATTATTAAATTTATTCATTTTATTTTTATGTGTTACTCCTAGTCCTCCACAGTTATGACATTACTTCGATTCGATTTTATTTATTCAAATATATTTTCTGAAGTAAGTTTTACATTTATAAATGCAAGAGTCTCAAAAGTAAACCTTATCTACCTTTTTTCCAAGGAAGAATGATTCTCTCAAAAAAAAAAAAAAAAAATGAAATGAAATGAAAGATGAAAAGGTGAGAATACTGCCCTTGTGTAATTCCTGATTTATACTACCACTGTCTGTTTAAAATGCATAATAATAAATGGGCTCATGAAATCTACAGCAACGTCTCAATTTCTGCTCTGTACCATCAGCTTGCTCCCTAAAAATGTCTTCCCTATAAATGTATTTTTTAATAAAGATATTCAAGTGTATGTTTAAAACACACTCCATAACTCCTGTTTATAATACATATGATGATTTATATTAAATAATAAGCCAATTAAAGTCTCTTCCAAATGTACATTTTTATAACACATTCACCCTCAAGGACATGCTGACAAGCCCCCATGGGTCTGCAATGGCTTACATCACCAAAGCGTGACTTGGAGGACAACCACAAGGGCTGACGATGTCGTTTGAGATAGTGCCTTAAAGGCACAGCAGCCCATTTAAGTCTAAAGGTCTGAATTTGAGAATTCAGACTAATTTTATCCATGTAGGGTATGAATATCTAATGATATGAAAAGGATGTAAATGTGGTGTAAAATAGAGAGATACAAAACAGAACCTTCTGTTTGAAGCCATTTATCTTATCCTCTCTGACATATCTCTGCAATCATATGACACACATGCCTACATTTTTCCACATAAAAGAGCTGACTGTGGAAAGAAGCAATCCTAGAGGTATAAAGAGAAGCGTGAGAAATGGAGTTCATGTCATGTCAGTTCAGAGGAGAGAAGAGGAGAGGATCTGCTAAGCAGATTTCATGCCAACATGTTTCTGCTTTACAGGAGACTCACCATCTGTCCCTGATTCGGGCCAAGTCACATGAACACACATTCACATACACACCAAAAAAAACAACAGCCAGGCGTACATGGAAAGCACTCACATCCTCTTTCATCACGATGTGTCTGATCAATGCTACGATAAGCTCCAGATTGATCTTGTCATCATCATTCATCATCTCCAGCGTATCTATGGTGCTGTCTGAGTACCTGCCAATCACACATCAGAGAAGTCATGCTACATCACATCTCGATGACTCGACAAACACTGATAAATATTTGCTTTTTGAATTCACATTTATAAACTACAAGATAAACATCAACACTATCTAACTGCAGCCCCACCAATAGCTTTATTTTTAAAATGCACTAAATAACTTTGTCATAGCGGCTCATCAAAAAGTTCATTAACTTTAGGCATGAGATGGTGGTTGCTGTCATTCAATATGAGAATAGATTTAGTACAGCCTGTATAGAACACCATGAGATTGTTTATCAAAAAAGACTGACCGATCTCTGAGCGTACAGGCGAAGCAGGGCCAGCTCTCGTGGTATTCGTCCTCTTTCTGTTCTTTCTCTGGCCATACATTCTGGCCGTGCATAAATCCTCTCCTATAGCGAGGTCTGCGGTCCTGATGTTGTGGCTTGAACCTAACAACCAAAGTTAGATACTCCAGTTAGATACTCCTACTCCTAAATTCAGTCAGTCAAGTTCACTGTAGTGCATTAACTGCAGTCACTGTGCTACAACATGATGGGAAAATCTAAAACGGAGATAACACCAAGTCATACCAACCTAAAAGAACTGTTCACCCAAAAATGTAATTCCAAACAGACATAATCAGTACAAAATGATAAACTGTGTGGAAAAGAGCTGCTTAAATCCTGAATTTTATTTTTATTTCTTTTTTTCTCATTTTTTATTTTTAATTTGCATGTAAACACCTTGGATCAGCTTGAACCATGTAAAAGCTGATATCTTAAGTTGGTTTTAGCTGGAACCAGCAGTGCAGTGAATTTGATACAAAATACACACAATCATTCAAAGGTTTGGGGAAAGAAATAGTTTTGAATGCTTTTGAAAGAAGTCTCTTATATTCACCAAGGATGCATTTATTTGTTTAAAATATTTCTGTGATGAAAAAGATGAATTTTCAGGAGCCATTATTTCAGTGACAAATGATCCTTCAGAAATCATTCTATTATGCTGATTTGGTGCTGAAAAAAACACTTTTTTAATTATTATTACTACTGAATAAGTTGTGCTGCTTAATATTTTTATGATAACCGTGTTTTTTTTTGTTTTTTTTTTAAGGATTCTTTGATGAATAAAACATTTAAATAGATATATAAATCTTTTAATCAATTGAATGCATCTTCGCTGCATAAATGCATTAATTTCTCATAATTTCTTACTAACCCCACATTTTAGAATGACACTTTTGTAAATATTCCATAAAACTGTAAATGAGCTCACCTAAGCAATTCCACCACATCCTCCAGTAAGTACTCTTTCACTGGGTATGTGTATCCAGGAATATGGATCATGGAACAATTATCTGTAAGAGTAAGAATCTGCAGTCTTCAGTGATACCCATAGTCACATGTTTCTTCTTGCATGGTTGGATATCCATTGTTCGTAATATGACTTTTTTCCCCCTGAATGCTAAAGCTATTATCCCGGTCATTAACACTACGCTAGGCATATTGTGTTCCTTTGAAGAGTATAGACAGCTTTATTAGGCTATTATATATTATACTATGTCATATTATAAACAGAAAGTTAAACAAATGTTGCAAAACAGCAAATCAATCAATCAATCATACAGCATTTAACTATCTTAATGATTTGAAGAAATTATGTAATTTCTCTTACTGAAATATTTGCTGAATTTCTCAGCATTAAGCGTGGCACTCATGAGGACTACTTTTAGGTCCTCTCGAGCAGTTAACAGGTCCTTCACAATGGTGAGAAGAACATCAGACTGAAGACTCCTCTCATGAATTTCATCCAGAACCAGATGACTTATGCTTGAGAGATATCTGAGGGGGAAAAAAAAAAAAAAGAGAACTTGAGCATAGGACGGACTATCCATATTTGTGAATGGGTGAGAAGAAATAACTAGAGCAAAAAACGAGAACGATTCCTGAAGCCCTGATGATCTGAAGCTACCCACTCATAACTGACAACTATGATATTTCTTGAAGGCCACACATGGTTAAAGACTTTATGGATATTGCAAGAATCAAAAAAAATATTCATATCAGTTACTCGGTCATACAGACAGTATTCGAGCCATTCCTGTAAGATTCTGTCTGAACAGGGCAATTTGAGAGTCGCAGCTGTTAGCAAACACTGTTGTCAATCCCAAGCACTGACTCTGTAAGCGTAGCCTAAGTGACAGCAACAGGCTTTTATCTGGGACTTCTGTGTGTATGAATATGTTGGCAGAAAAAGGGATCAGAGAAAAAAAAAAAAAAACACGACAGAGCATAATGGGTTTTCTATGTGGGTTGCTATAAAAGCTGTCTGAGTGGATGAGTCAATCTAAGAGACTTGGTGAACGGTACTGTAGGCATCTCCCCTCTGCAGCTGCTGAGGCAGAGCTGATGTGAGTGAGTCAGTCAGTGATAATGAATGTATGTGAAATATGTTTGACATTGCTTTGAGTATGTATAAATGTATAAGTACCCTGCACACTGGCTGTGTACTGAAACACTGGCTCCTCTCACATGGTAAAAAAAAAAAAGACAGATAGAGGGTGGGGGGAGCGGGTTATGAAACAGCAGAGGGGAGCGTAGAAAAAGAGGTGTAGAACACTTACGGATCTGAGCGGAGCCACTGAAGAATAATGCCTGTAGTACAATACAACACTGAGCCTTGTTTCCGTGGTAACCGACTGGAAAGCAGTGCCAGAGGATGAGGGGAGAGAAAAGGAGGAGGAAAAAACAGGAAAAGTCAGAGTAAAAATGAATTATTTCAATTTCAATATTAAAATAAATTAAAATTCTAAAATCAACATACTACACACACTAAAAGCAAGAACATACCCTATATAAATAAAGACAAATCAATGAATGAATAAATAGATAAATAAATAAACAAATACACAAATTAATTAAATTAATGAAAATAAATGAATAAAATGTTTTCAACAAAGAAATTCTAAAAGAGACAAAGATGAGAAAAATGCAGAATATCCTGGACACTCTTTTTAACATAATGAAATTTATCTAGGGCTGTCAAGATTCCAAAAGCAACTATAAAGCATCTTAATAGCGGTCTATACCAGAGGTTCCCAAACTTTTCCATTCCATGACCCACCTAGACAAGTATAATCTATTTCGAGACCCACCAAAATATTTGAGTTTAAAAAAAAAAAACAATTGATATTACTGTAAGCTTATTCTTAATTAAAAGTTTAATATGGCGGAAATTAAGAAAAATAACCATTTTATTTTATAGTGCAACTGTAAAATTTCACTACTAATATTTACATTTTAATTTCTTCATTTACAGACGTTAATGAGTCTATGAAATGTGTCCATAAAAACTGAAAGACGCTCACTTCTGCGCAGCTATACTGTAATCCGCGCTGCGAGTGTTGTTAAACTCATCACGGAGTTTAGCGCAGAAAAAGCATTCATGATCCTTCCGTGTGTGTAGGGCAGAGCGGAGAACAACCCAACACTTTTTTATTTTTTAGCAAAGCAAAAGAAGTGTAGCAGAACTATCTAAAACAGTTTGGAGATTAAAATAATTGTGAAATAATAGTAAAAATACAAAAACAGGTGTGTCTCATTTTAAATAAACACTAAAAACTGAGATGACAAATTTACTTCAGCCAGAAATTTACTTTTGCAATGGTTAAATGTTCAGCGATATCTTCAAAAGATCTTTCAATTTTGACATTTTTTTTTTCTCTGCATAGTGATGATATGGCAACGAATTAATAGGAAACTTTGTAAATATTGTTATGCTAGCATGTAGAAATGTTAAAATAATGTAGTGTTAGAATTAAATCCGCGTTTGTGCCCCGCTCAGCCCATATACATGTGAAATGTTTTTACAGACCGTTTCCTTATTGGTAAGTAGCCAAACGCATATGAAGGAACGAAAACTACAAACTGTTTATATCTCTCCGAAAGTTAGACAGTGTCGAGTTCAAACAGACAATAGAACTGAATGAACATACCTGAAACAGTTTTCGTAACATTTGAATTTTCCGGTGTATGCAATCTCACGCAGAATACAGCGCAGTAAAATCAGCGAGTTTTTTCTCATTAATAATGAGGACCGAGCCTTTTAATAATGAACTGTCGCTCTGAGACCCTCTCTGTTATTGCAACTTATGCGTGCCCGCGCTTCAAAACATGCAACTCATGTTTTAAATCACGGCCTTTGCGATTAGAAAATCGCACAAAGAAATATTCAATTTGTAATTAATGTTGGTATAACGTGCAGCCCAAGACTGAACTGTGTGTGTCATTGAAACGCAAATTTAGCTGCAGCCAAGTGACCCACCTTGTCCCACTCTGCGACCCACAAGTGGGTCGTGACCCACAGTTTGAAATCCCCTGGTCTATACAACAAATGACATATAATATTATCTAAACTTTCCTATGGTCCTCACACAAGACTATTACTGCTTCAAAAGACTTATATAGTAAGTGTGTCATAAAAAATATGTGATACATTAATAGTGCTTTTGTATGCTTTTCAAATCTACGTTGTTGTAACTGCATGGAAAAGACTAGCACATTCTTCAATATTTTTCTTTGTGTTGCACAGAACACACAACATTTGAAAGTCAGTTAGTAATCTGGAACGACACAAGGGTGAACAAAAGATGACTGATTTTTTATCGAGGTGAACGTTTTAAGAGAAAACATCTCAGGCACATTATTACTGTTAGAACACAGCGAACAGGACTTGTTATTCTGTCATAGAGGAGGAAAAACCATCTTAACAATGAGGTTTGTGTCAGTAATTCAAATGAATTTTCTATTTCACATAACACAGATAACTCATAAGCAATTTATAAGACTTTAGAAGACAATGCTAAACCTCCTCACCTGCTACCACACACAGTCAGACAAACAAACACTCATATTAGGGCAATAGGGAAAGGTGTCTGGGAGTGCTAAAAACTTTAGATTGACGTATAAGTGAGGAAGAAAGGACAAAAAACAAGAGAAAGTGAGACGTCTCGCACATATTAACCTCTCATGGCCTAAAGAGGCCATACACACGTCTGTACTTCTCTTCACCTCTCTCTTCTTCCATTTCTTTCTCCCACCCTCTGCCCTTCCACCTTATTCTCTCAGGTCCAGTACTCCACACATCCTCACCACAGAAAGACAAGTTTAACAACCAAATTCTCTTCTCCCCATCCACACTATTTCACATTATCACTCCATCTCTTTTAGCACAGCAGAAGCAACCGATTCCCCACTAACTCACTTAGTACCCACCCATCTCCCCACTTTCGTTCTCTCATCTCTTGAAGGATGTCATGCGTATGACCTGTGTGTGAAGGGGATATTGGACAACTGATGAGCTGAAGTCTTCATTCCTTTCACTAACTCCTGTTTCACCAATAGCAGGGTCGGACTGCTTCCTAAACAAGTTTATAGTTGTGTAATAAATCACTTTAAGGGCAAGTGAACTTTGAAGCTGTTGACCAATCATCCAATTAGAAGTGGATAAAAAATAATATTAAAACATTACATAAAACTTCAAGTACTAGCATAATATACTGCTTAAAATGCATAAAAATGTACACTACTTAAGTTTAATGCCAGTTCTCTTCTTGCTTTAATGTCCAATGCAGGAACACTTGAAAGGAACTTTATGCCCCTCTCTAAAGACATCTGCCGCTATGAGGCAATCAAGGAGAACAGACAAGATAGAAGAAATGGGGAAAAAAAGAACTGAGAGAAGAAAAGTTGTGAGATGTTTGGCAGCAAGCTCTAACTAGTCTTCTCTTTTCCCGTACAGACAATTATGTGCTATTAGACACAACATGTTCCAGTGACCTCGCTGCTTAATCCACTTTTCTCTCTCGCTTGAATGACAACACGCACACAATAAAAAAAAATTTAAAAAAAATAAAAAAATTATATATATATATATATATATATATATATATATATATATATATATATATATATATATATATATATATATATACACGATCCTTTCCCCCTCATTGGAAAAGCATGGTGTTGACCCAGAATGGTCTACATAAAATAATTTCTGCCGCTCGACAGAGCAAGATACATCGAAAAACTGAGCCGTATTGGGTCGGACTGTCCGTACGGTATCTGTGACTGGACAAACGACCCAACGGAATGGCCAGATGTGTCGTTTCCCAACACTTTTTGTTACCTGATCGAGTCTCCAGGCAAGAGACAGCTTACTACAAGCCTATAAGTGACGGCTTGTGAAAGTAAACATTTGTCGTTTTGTTTTGCTTAATTTTAATAAAGTGATAAAGACTAGAGTAAAAGCCTGTCATACGTTTTTATTGATATATTAAAACGAATTTTAACATTGACAAAACATGGGTAACATTAAAGGTCTACTGAAGTGCCTTTGCACAGCATTATGTGGTGTGCTAAATGTATAGCCTAATCATTTTCACAAATGCACGCCGTAAAATAAAAAAGATATAAAAATAGCATGAAAATATCCCTTACGAAAACTAACCGTGGTTACAACCAAAAAAAACATGGTTATTATACGTAAACCATGGTAAAAGCAAATTAAACATGTTTTGCTACACTAACCATAGTTTAACCATGGTATTTGAAGTAAAACTGGTTATAGGCTACAACTGGTAATAAAAATGCCCAAAAAAAACACGGTTAGCCTACTATAGCCTACTTTTACTATAGTAATACCATTGTTAATTTTCGTAAGGGACTGTGTAGCCTATAATAATATGAAATAAATGTTTTAATAGATTATGACATTTACATCACAAAATATCAGGGAGTGACATTTATTTGATGTGAAGGAGGGTTGCTGTAAGCCCCATTAGAACTGGGCTGCGGTGCAGGGGGACGGGACTAATGACAGGTCATTGAAGGGTAAGTTGTGTAGTCTATCTGGAGTGCATATAAATATTAATATTAAGCTTGATATGTTTCATACGTTGTATATCTATAACTGCTCTCGGAGTTCTGATGTTGTGTGCTACCCGTTTAGATTGTGCTACCTCCGTCTGTTTATTCGGCAGTATATAAATCTTCAGATCGGGTTTTTTTTTTGTTTTGTTTTTTTTAACTTATTAGAGGTACAGAATGCCACACAGCAACTTTTCGGCATTGCACCAAGCAAAAATCAATCGAAATCATAACAAAAAGTAAAGATCAAGCGTCTGACAAGGTCTCCGTACATTAATTCGAACGGTTTGTTTTCCCCCACGGCATAAACGGATATGACGTTTTTGTGGGCGTTCCCAGCAATGCCGACCAAGTCTATTAGTTAATCCAGTGATTAAACAATTAACTTCACACTGTTTCTGTTAATAGCATGAAGACGTTCTCTTTATAACCGATGGAGAAGTCAATACATCTACATTATAGATAACAGTTCAATGATTTGATTTCTGCATTTTCACACAAACTCCCATTGTAATCAATGACAGTTTACACTGCTCAAGGAGTCTCTTATTTACATTGTGTTTTCACCGTGTTCATTATAATGAAAGTATTCGTAATATTTTAGAAATCATTCTTGTTCAGTTCATCGAAATTCCTCAGTCTAAGCCAGAACGTTCCATCTCTGAGAGCCTGTTAGTTTCACCCTGAACATTTAAAACATTCCATGCAGTCTGGATCTACATTATACTACAGCATTGTCATACAAATCATAATCCACAGACTAAATTTCAAATCCAACAGTTAAACAACTGCTACTGTTTACTTCAATTAAAATTTTAAAGTAAAGCGTGGTCCTATTATTGTTAAACAAACCTGAAAAGCAGAAAAAAACATTCTTTATAGACCCTAAGGCAAACCTAGATAATCATTTTTGAGTGTACAAAGCATAAATTAGTTAGGTTTCTGCCCAGTTGAGAGAGAGAACTTTCTGAAAATCAAAAGGATACTTACTGGAGATATATCATGAAAATTTAAGTTTAAGTGCTGTAATCGGGTCCCCAGTGCATCTACCAACCCAGAAAATATGAAAAAAGAACAGCCCAGTATTTTTTTTGGTAAGCTTTCTTTGCAAGCCTATGAAAAAATGAGCTGCTCAGATTTCGGTCCCCCCATGACGTAAAGTGACGCAAGCGACAACAGTGTACCAGTTCTAACACCATGTTGAAAGTTGAGCAAAGCAGACCACTACAGAACACTATTTAGAGTCCCAGCCTCAGAGGAGACAAGAGAGCAGTGGATTTATTGATTTATTTACTGTATATTACGCTGTTGCCACACAGATCTAAAATAAATATGCGATTTCTTTCCCAGTTGTTTAACTTCACAGATATAACTGACTGTTTTTGTAACTCGTGTGTTTTTAACATAAAATTGTGTATTTGACATTTAAGTGCAATAAGACATGAAAGAGAACTTAGTTTAGTACTCACACGCTGTGAGACAGCCGCTTTCTGTGCACATGCTTCGGATGTGTGCGCTCAGAAACCAAACAGATGTTTTTTGGTAGAATATCTAAGGTACAAGCTATAAAGGCACAGCCCTAATCTGGAAAAGGGGACGGGGAGCAGCAGCACATTTGCATTTAAAGAGACATGCAACAGCGCGTTTCTGCTTCCACTCAAAATAATGATATAATAAATGATCTGTGCGGTATTTTGAGCTGAAACTTCACAGACCCATTCTGGGGACACCTGAGACTTATATTGCATCTTGTAAAAAGGGGCACAATAGGTTTCTTTAAAATCTTTCCACTTCACTGTCAGAACCTGGCTATAAAAGTATAGCTACCTTAGAACTAGGGCTGTTGCGGTGAAGGAATTTCCCTTGCGGTAATTTTAAGTGGCCCAAAACGCGGTATGCGGTATTATCGCCATATATATATATATATATATATAGGTGGCGTCAAGAGACTGTCTTTGAGTGAGTCTTTAAACCGTTCATTCAACTACAAGTTCAAAAACGCTGATTCATTTAAAGAGAGATGTAACGAAACATGTTGTTGAAATCATTTTAACTTTGAGCGCCACTTTTAAAGGCTCAGCTGACCAGCAGAGTGTCCGATGCTCAGACAGAGATTTCGCTTTCCTTGGACGTGACAACCTGTTTTCACAAATATACAAGACTCAGCCTGAAGGACAGACGCAGGTAATCGCACGCGCTCAGTCAATCTCACTCTTATTCGCTGTCTGTTTAGGCTTGTTAAGTGGAAATGTACTGAGCCTTTGTACAAATCAGCATGGTACACATTGTGTTATCATTACTAACTTATTTAATATTCAGTACACATGCACGAAGTGTAAAACGAGAAGGGCATAACCTTACGAAAAAAGGAAACACGCAAATATCGCGGTTGCTGTGGTTGTGGCATTCCTCTGCTGTTATGCTCGTCAATAGCACGGTATTGCGATATTGCTTTTATCGCGACAGCCCTACTTAGAACCAGGATGGAGATTTACAAGAGAATGACCTGCAGATCTGATTCACTCACCTCTGCAGACGGATCTGATACCCACAGGACTTCCCCTCTCCCACCGACTCTGCCCGTTCTGCAGCCACCCTCTCTGCAACCTAAGCATAAGTACATACTCTTAACCTTACATCATTTCAAAAAATAGAAAAACAGATACTCTACAAATTATGTAGGAAGAGTGAAATAAACTGTGCCACTTTTTACTTTAAGTTTTCATCTAATTAGGGCTGGGCGATAATTCGATAACGATAATTATCGCGATATAATTTTCCTCTATAAAACGATATGAAGAGTTCGATAAATGTTCGATATAATGTTTATGCGCCACAAGCGGAACGAAACAGCGCGACTCACGGACCGTTTCTCCGCTCGGATCAAAGTTCAAAGTGCCACGTGGCGTGAGCACAGCACACTAAAGCAGATGCGTTTACTCACTGATGAAACGGTCACGCGAGCACTAAACAGCCCTGTGAGATCCAGTGTGAAGCGCTTGAATTCAGCGATGAACACAAATGACTCTGTGATTTAAATTACAGGTGCATCTCAATAAATTAGAATGTCGTGGAAAAGTTAATTTATTTCAGTAATTCAACTCAAATTGTGAAACTCGTGTATTAAATAAATTCAATGCACAGACTGAAGTAGTTTAAGTCTTTGGTTCTTTTAATTGTATATAATAATGTATATGTACTCAATACTTGGTAGGGGCTCCTTTTGCTTTAATTACTGCCTCAATTCGGCGTGGTATGGAGGTGATCAGTTTGTGGCATTGCTGAGGTGGTATGGAAGCCCAGGTTCCTTTGACAGTGGCCTTCAGCTCATCTGCATTTTTTGGTCTCTTGTTTGTCTTTTTCCTCTTGACAATACCCCATAGATTCTCTATGGGGTTCAGGTCTGGTGAGTTTGCTGGCCAGTCAAGCACACCAACACCATGGTCATTTAACCAACTTTTGGTGCTTTTGGCAGTGTGGGCAGGTGCCAAATCCTGCTGGAAAATGAAATCAGCATCTTTAAAAAGCTGGTCAGCAGAAGGAAGCATGAAGTGCTCCAAAATGTCTTGGTAAACGGGTGCAGTGACTTTGGTTTTCAAAAAACACAATGGACCAACACCCGCAGATGACATTTCACCCCAAATCATCACAGACTGTGGAAACTTAACACTGGACTTCAAGCAACTTGGGCTATGAGCTTCTCCACCCTTCCTCCAGACTCTAGGACCTTGGTTTCCAAATAAAATACAAAACTTCCTCTTATCTGAAAAGAGGACTTTGGACCACTGGGCAACAGTCCAGTTCTTCTTCTCCTTAGCTCAGGTAAGACGCCTCTGACGTTGTCTGTGGTTCAGGAGTGGCTTAACAAGAGGAATACGACAACTGTAGCCAAATTCCTTGACACGCCTGTGTGTGGTGGCTCTTGATGCCTTGACCCCAGCCTCAGTCCATTCCTTGTCAAGTTCACCCAAATTCTTGAATCAATTTTGCTTGACAATCCTCATAAGGCTGCGGTTCTCTCGGTTGGTTGTGCATCTTTTTCCATCCACACTTTTTCCTTCCACTCAACATTCTGTTAACATGCTTGAATACAGCACTCTGTGAACAGCCAGCTTTTTTGGCAATGAATGTTTGTGGCTTACCCTCCTTGTGAAGGGTGTCAATGATTGTCTTCTGGACAACTGTCAGATCAGCAGTCTTCCCCATGATTGTGTAGCCTAGTGAACCAAACTGAGAGACCATTTTGAAGGCTCAGGATACCTTTGCAGGTGTTTTGAGTTGATTAGCTGATTGGCATGTCACCATATTCTAATTTGTTGAGATAGTGAATTGGTGGGTTTTTGTTAAATGTGAGCCAAAATCAACACAATTAAAAGAACCAAAGACTTAAACTACTTCAGTCTGTGTGCACTGAATTTATTTAATACACGAGTTTCACAATTTGAGTTAAATTACTGAAATAAATGAACTTTTCCACGACATTCTAATTTATTGAGATGACCTGTATATATTTATAGTAAATGTATTTGTGATTAAGCTATAGCATGTTTGTATTTATACTGAATGTTTTTTAGACTACTGTTTTTCATACAAATAGGCTACCTAAAAACCATAGAGTTATATTTTTACCATGGTACTGAGGTGATATGCGTGTTGTTTTAACTGTTTATCATGATTTAAATGTATGCTACTATGGGAGACCAATGCTTAATTAAAAAAATTAAAAAAAAACTTGGTCAGAATAAATTTACCCATATAAAACTGAGGTTGCTACAATTTTTACAGATGTAACTGATTTTAAAAATGAACAAAAATTTACCTCTGCATCCTAACTCAAGCTACTATCAAATGTGCATTTCTAACAGACAAAAAAGTGCTATTATTTTTATTATTATCAGGCAACCCAAACCTGTTTCTTGATTTGAAACAATATCACTCATTAGAACATGCAGAAACTAAGAAATTAATTTTTCTATTTAGATATTTATGTTGTTAAGGAAAATTAATGGTTTGGTTTCTACAACTTTCACTTTGGAGCAAAATTCTGGCTTTAAACTTGAAAGAATAAGGATTTGATATTTATCGTGATAATTGTCGATATCGACTGATATGAAAAAAATTATCGCGATAATATTTTTGCGATACTTTTTTTGGCCATATCGCCCAGCCCCACCTCTAATCAAGGAGAAAGAAGAAAAAGAGTCCAAAAGAATTTTATGTCAAATAAATGATGTTCTTTTGAGCATTCTATGAACCAAAGAATCTAAAAAATGCATCACGATTTCCACAAAAATATGAATCAGCACAACTGATTCAACATTGATTTTTCAACACTGACAATAATAAGAAAGTTTTCTTTAGACAAATAGGAATTGTGCTCAAGCATGAATTTCTTACAAAACGGACCAATAGTACGTTATACACGACCTCCTTCTGTAATGTTAATCTCATAAGGTTAAATACTTCAATTATTATTTAAATTCAGAATGTTAGTGTACATCTTATGTGCTGTTAATAAACATGCATTACAAATATCTTATTATCAGCCAATGACTTATGTTGCAGCTTTCTTATAGAACACGTTACCAAATACTTTAATTCAACAATATTGCATAAATAAATAAATAAATAAATCATCTTTCAACCGCCTTCTACTCACAGATTTCCTCTCTGCCTCAGATCTTTTGATTCCACCCCATTTGGTGGAATCAAACCACAGTCCTATTTCTCGACCCTTCAAATTGGGTGGATGTTTGCCTCTTCCTCCTCTTCCACCTCCTCCTCCTCCATGTCCCTGCTCTTCCCTTGAGTCCCACTCGGAGCTCCTCGTATACCCTCCGCTGGATCCAGCCCCTTCATCCCACCTGGAACCTCCATCTCCGAACCGCCGACCCCCTCCTCTCCGACCACGTCTATTACCATTCCCCTGATTCATGCCGCTGGACTGATAAAGCAACGGACAACGATCCCATTAACCAGAGCCGCTTCTGTAGTTCAAAGATGATAAAGTGTTAAGATGCCACTCAGTGTCATTTACTACGTACTACATTCCAACATAACGTTATTTTCTTACATATCTGTACTGTCGTACATATATGACGAAAGGGTCTTAGCCGAGTCGACTAATAATGACGTCTTGGCGTGCGATTGGTGCTGGCTGCGCATGCGCTGTCAATCAAAATTCCAGTGTTGCCAACTTAGCAATTTTGTTGTTAAATTTAGCAACTTTTCAGACTACCCTAGCAACTTTTTTTTCCAAAAGCAGCTAGCAACAAATTTAGCAACTTTTAAAATTTATTTGGCGACTTTTAGCAACTTTTGAGAAGTGACTCAGACAATAAAAGGCACACATTTTCCATCCAAATTACACAAAAAGAGGAAACCAAAGATTCCTAGCAGTACACACATCATGTGAATTGAGTTAGCTGCTATTTGCAATTGTTCAATTTAATAATAATAATAATTGAATAATTGTTCATTTATGACACACTTTGTTCTAGCTTGTATCTGTGATTGTTGATCAGTTAGCACACTGTAAGAAAAATGGAAAAGATACTAGTAATTTTCCAGGACATTATCCATTGTAACCCTGTAACCTAAAAAAAAAAAAAAAAAAAAAAGTGTAATGCAGGTAAAATGCAGGTAAAAAACCAATAAGGAAAATTATTTCATATTAACATAGTAGATTGTGCCCTATTTTTACAGACTTTTCTTAGAGTGTTGCACACTAACTACTAATACACTGCTTAAAGCATAATTGTTGAGAATGTGTAGTATTACTAGTTTACTAGCTATTATAAAAACTTATTGTTATCATTCAAAAATGTGTAAGTGTTCAATAATTCAATGTATTTAAAATACAGTTATTTATATTTTAATATTATATTATGCATATTATTTTACAAACAAATCTAAATGAACATATATAAAATATGTTTTTTTGCTGAGATTTGATGACACAATTTTGCGTTGTGATTACGCAATGACGTCATCACACAATGACATCACAATGTCATTTAGCAACTTTTAGCAACAAATCGACCTTACTTTAGCAACTTTCTCTGAAAATTAGTTGGCAACACTGCAAAATTCCATACAGTGGAGTACTGCTGACTTGTTTTTTTTTTCCCTCTCCTCTTCCAAATCCTAATCGATTATAGACACACTTGAGATATAACAAAAAATATTTTATTATTATCTCTATTCTTAATAGAGATTTATATTCTCTTTTATTTACCTTAAAAAACTGCTTAATCCAGCCATTGGTTTTAGCTAGTTTTAACAGGTCTCCCAGTCTGACCAGCAGAAAAGTGGCCAAAACTAGCCAACAGAGTTGAAGTATTTATTTTTAAAAAATTTTATTAGGCTACTGCCTAAGGCATTATAATACCATTGAAATGCTAGGCTTACATGTTCAACAAAAGGTACAAAGGATGTTCTTTTGTATTGGAATGTCAGTGGCTGCAACCCATAAGTGACTTATAGAATAAATGCATTATCCAAGATCACCTCAGCCTATACATCCTTGAAAAATCACCCATTTTATCCCACTATCATCTGGGATATAGTCAATTAACAATGTATGAAATTGTTCTTGTTATAACATAAAATCATATATACATACACACACACACACAAAATAAAAGGCTTTCCAAAACAGCAGAGTGTCATGGTGAAACCTTTTATTGTTCATCTCAAGACCTAGAGACGTTAATTACGTTCACACAGCATCTGCCTTGATCGTGTAATCTTTATATATAAATCTCCAAGTTTAAGAGAAGTTGTCTTCTGTTTCCCTGTTGTATCGCAGAGCAAAAAAAAATAAAAATAAAAATAAAAAATAATAAAAAATAAATAAATAAATTGAATTAACAAAAGGAGCTGTGTGTTCATTCCTATTGAGCGTCAGACTTCAGGCAATTGTTGAATGCTTATACTCTTATTGGCCTATGCTCAAATTGTCATTAGTGTCTTGTTTAAAGGCAGCAGAGCAGAGGCAAGGATTAACAAGGAGGTGTACCAGCAACAGTTTTAACAGAAAGCAGGGAGATAATTAGAACCCTGTGGCATTGTGATGGGGGAAGGTTCGGAGGACTTATCCTGCAGAAGTTTCCAGACCCTGTCATAAAATATGTATTAGATCTTTACCATCACAACAAGTCCTCATTTTTAAATGAACCTACCCACCATTCTTTCTCTTCTGCTCTCTGTCTGGCTCTGTCTGCACATTCTACCACAAACATACTCACACCTTTTACATGAATTGTATTTTCAAGAAAATGTGTAAAGTCTCTAAGTAAAAATAAAATTGATTATCTATTTGACAATAGACCTTTTTTATTCCAAGGCCCCCACATTGTCCACAAAATTATAAAAATAAAGGTATATATTCATTTTAAAAACTCCCATGAAATGTTAAGATTTTATGAACAGCTCGCTTAAACTCTAGCATAGCTGCTCACAGGCTTTAGTTTTGTTTTTGAATGCTTCTGTCTTGCTTAACCAGCTATAGTCATCCAGCTTCACAACAAAGGTTGTACTAGCTTACCAACCAGTTAACAGCACTACTAAATTAACAGCATGTAAATTCATAACCTAAACGTATCTATTCAATAAATAAATAAATCACCTTCTAAAATATAACATGTAAAAAAGCTAGGATACTAGAATGTGTTTAGAGTGACAAAAGCAGCCCTTTAAAGGAATATGATGGTCAGAACTGATGGTGATAGGACTTTAAATGTATGTTGAAGTCTGTGAAAGTTTAATTCCCAGTCCAATTCAGTCTAGTCCAACGTTGCAAAAAAGTCTTTATTATTATCATTATATCATTATTAAGCAGTCAAAGGAGTTGGGGGTCTCTGACATTGATGTCTTTAGCAGGATGTGACAGGCTGTGAAGAGAGAGTGAGAATGTGTGCGTGTGTGTGTGTGTGTGTGTGTGTGTGTCATGTATATTCACATGTCTGTCAGTGAAGGATTAAAAGGTGTTATTTTAGGTTAGATGTGATACAGAAGCAGGAAGTAATAGGAACTTGTGACTTGCCATCACATAGGAAACCATATAAAATGACAAAAATCCCATTAACAAATAAAATGTATTGGGTTTTTTTTTCTTTTCATTCCTTTCATTCTCCTTTTGTGTCCTTACCTTTTTAATAAACACATCCCATCCCTCAGTCAATATGACAGGTTATTTCACAAAATATTTTAATGTCGTAGAGCATCTTTTTCTTATTATTACAATTTAATCATCACCTCAGTCACTCTATGCACACGGTCCTTGAAGCCGTGGTTATATTTCATATATATTATATATTTCTGAAAGTTTTAGAGAGTCCTGTGGATAATAAAGGTGCTTGTAAGAGTCTTGCAGGCAAATCCATAAAATTAGTGTAAAGGATTTTGAAGTGAAAAATTTGATAGAGGAGACCAGGGCTAGTTGTCACATATTTTATAAATATTTTTCAAAGTAGGTTGATTTATTTATTGTTATATAAAAATGATTTTGGGGAATTCTATTTATATTCCAGTTCTAATTAAGACAATTAAGAAAATGATTAAGAAAAAAAAAAAAAAAAAAAAAAAAAACTTTGTGCAGTAAAACATACCTCTGTGTAAAAGAAGTACACTTTCTCATGCCTTTAAAAAGAAGACCTTATTATGGAAATAATATACTTTAAATACACTTTTTCTTAAGGGCAAACTGAATTCTATATAAATGCTAAAATGAATCTCAGACATGAACATATCTGTTTTGCTTAATCCATTCATGTTAATTCTAAAAAGAAGTTAATTTGTACATGAAAAGATTAAGCAAAGCAAATAATATATTCATGTCTGAGATTCATTTTGGCATTTATCTCTATTTCTCTACCTCATATATACAGTATATATATATATATATAAAATTATACACATAGGCTAAATAACAGCCCATTTTTTTTTATTGTCTCTTTACTGGGCTGATTATACTTTATTACAAGTATAATTATCTAATTATGACAATATTACAATATTTTTGGTCAGTTTATAATGTAATAAATTTCTCATAATGTAATAATTGTTATTGCATTATGAGCTTAAGATTTTATTACATTTTGAGAAAATTATTACACTATGAACATTTTATTGCAATAATAATGTAATACTTATTACATTATGTGCAGTTATTACATTAAAATATTTGTAATTACACATTTGTAATGATGAAGTTGCAATTTAGTAATTTGTAATTTAGAATTTATAACTTTAAATGAAATGTCATATAACATGCTACAATTATGTTGATCAACACATCAAAATAGGTGTACTTAAAAGCAATACTTTCTAATAAGCAAAAGGATTATTCAAATATAACAATTTAAAAATGTTAAAATTAAGATAAACTTTAATTTGACTTTATTACAAAATTTTACTATTTAAAGAAACAGTCATGAAAGTGTGCTCTTTAATTACACTTAAATGGCATTTTATTAATATTACATTATCTGCAAGCACAGTTTTTTTTTTTATTTTAAATACACTTAAGATTGTAACGGAAGCAGACTCAGGCAGATGGTTATAATACAACAGGTGAGTTTATTGAAATCGGTGGAGTCAGCAGGTAGCTGATGGAGGGGAGTAAAGAGATCAATGAACAGGCACAGTAGTATGCTGAGGATGATAATGAAAGTTCTCTTGCTTTCACAGGAACTCGTGGACACGAGGGACGGAGCACACACACCTCACAAACCTGGACGATGGAGACACACTTGGAGATCCTTGGGAACACAGACGATGGAGTAGAGTAGGGGGGAACACGCTGGAGAGGAGACAGGAGGTAAGTAGATAATCAAGGTAAGTAAACAGGTAACTAGCTGTAGTAGCTTGTAGAGTCTACTTCGAACGAACGAGATCGGACAGTGAACTGGTGTGAGGTGTGTGCTTTTGTATGCTGGCTGATGAGGGTGCTGATGATGTGCAGGTGCGTGCAATTAATACTCAGGTGATGGAGTGCATTGTGATTGGGAGGTGAATGAGCCTGGCTGATCCGTGACAGTACCCCCTCCTCCACGGCCCGCTCCTGAGCGCCGAGGACCCCGACGTCACGGTGGTCTACCTCTTCCTCGGGGGGCAGATCGGTCAGGACGGGTTGAATGGAACTCCTCAAGAAGTGTTGGGTCCAGGATGTCGTTTCTGGGAACCCAATACCGTTCCTCCGGGCCATATCCTTCCCAGTCCACTAGATATTCCAGCTGACCACCACGGTGCTGGGAGTCCAAGATCTCATTGACCTTGTAGATGGCGCTGTCCTCCAGAATCAAAGGAAGAGGGGGTTCCTCTGTCGGGCTAGGCTCTGTGGAGGGAGAAACAGGAGAGTGGTAAGGCTTGAGTAATGATACATGGAAGGAAGGATGAATTCTGTACTGAGGAGGAAGTTGCAACTGGTAAGTGACCGGGTTGATCTGTTTGGTGATGGTGAAGGGGCCAACGTATCTGGGACTTAACTTCCTGCAGGGCAGGCACATTCTGATGTACTTTGTTGACAGCCAGACCTTCTGTCCAGGTTGGTAGGTAGGAGCTTCGATTCTTCGAAGGTCTGCTGTCATTTTGCGCCTGCGCAGTGCCCACTGTAGTTGATGGTGAGCGGCGTCCCAGACTCTCTCGGAGAACCAGTAATCGATGGATGGGACATCGGATGGTTCTCCGGACCAGGGAAATAGAGGAGGCTGGTAACCGAGTACGCACTGGAAGAGAGTGAGTCCAGTGGAGGGCTGGCAAAGAGAGTTCTGCGCGTATTCGGCCCAGCCCAGGAACTGTTTCCAAGAGTTCTGGTGGCCATGGCAGAAGGTTCGGAGGAAGCGCCCAACTTCCTGGATCTTCCTCTCCGTCTGCCCGTTTGACTGGGGGTGGTATCCCGACGAAAGGCTCACGGTCACACCTAGGAGAGTGAAAAAGGCCTTCCATACCTTGGAGATAAACTGCGGTCCCTGATCAGAGACAATGTCTTCGGGGATCCCATAGTAACGGAAGATATTATTAAACATTAGCATAGCCGTCTCCATGGCTGTGGGCAGACCCTTGAGGGGTAACAGTCGACAGGATTTGGAGAATCGATCAATGACGACGAGGACGCAGGTATTACCATCAGAGGCCGGTAGATCAGTGATGAAGTCTACTCCTAGGTGTGACCAGGGTCAGTTGGGAACGGGCAGCGGGAGGAGTTTGCCTGATGGTAAATGGTGTGGGCTCTTGGAAACAGCACAATCCGAGCAGCCTTGCACGAACCTTCTCACATCCCTGGCCATATTGGGCAACCAGAAGCGATCCTTCAGCAGCGAGAGAGTGCTGTTGGCCCCAGGATAGCCAGTGCCCAGAGATGTGTACACAGAGTGAATAAGTGGAGTGCGTCGTGCTCTGGTGATATATAACAAACAAGGTGGACAGCCCGGCGGAGTGGGTGTGGAGACATTGGAGGGGTGTCTGACTCAGGATTCCACTGGATGGAGTTGACGATGATTTCCTTTGGAATGATGGTTTCTGGTTCCTCACAGACTTCTTCTGGGGAATAGAGATGAGAGAGAGCATCCGCTCTCACATTCTTGGGACCTAGACGATAGGATATGGTAAAGTCGAAGCGCGTATAAAAAAAAAAAAAAAAAAAAAAAAAAGCGCCCACCGGGCCTGTCGGGGGTTAAATCTCTTTGCATCACATAGATACTGCAGATTTTTGTGGTATGTGAGGATGAATGGATGATGTGCACCCTCCAACCAATGCCTCCATTCCTCTAAAGCCAGTTTGATGGCTAGAAGTTCCCTGTTGCCAATGTCGTAGTTCATCTCCGCCGGGCTGAGTTTGTGTGAGAAGAAGGCGCATGGATGGAGTTTGGCTGGAGTCCCCTGCTGCTGAGATAAGACCACTCCTACCCCTGAGGTAGAAGCGTCTACTTCTACTAGGAAGGGCTTTCCAGGATTGGGATGGATGAGGAGTGGACCGCTGGTAAAGGCTTCCTTGAGATTTTCGAAAGCTCCAGTGGCAGCAGGATTCCAGGACAGAGACTTGGGCTTGTTCTTCAGGAGGTTGGTGAGAGGACTGGTGATGATGCTGTAGTCATGTATGAATCGTCTGTAGAAATTTGAGAATCCTAGAAATTGTTGGAGTTCCTTGATGGTGGAAGGAATGGGCCAGGTCTTAATGGCTTCCACCTTCCTCTCGTCCATCTGGATGCCACTGCTGTCGATGTTGTACCCAAGGAACTGCACTGAGGGTTGATGGAAGGAGCATTTTTCGGCTTTGAGAAACAGATGGAATTCCCTCAGGTGTTTCAGGACCTTCACAACATGGTGGCGATGTTCGGCTATGCTCCGGGAGTAGACGAGTATGTCATCAATGTAGACGAGGACGAATCAATGGAGATACTCCTGGAGAACCTCATGCATGAAATCCTGGAATACGGAGGGGGCGTTGACTAAACCATATGGCATCACTCGATACTCATAGTGGCCAGTAGGAGTGACAAAGGCGGTCTTCCACTCGTCCCCCTTGCATATCTGGATGAGGTTATACACGCTGCAGCGGTCCAACTTGGTGAAAAAGGTGGCTCCGCGGAGATGTTCGAATGCCGCTGGGACGAGAGGAAGAGGATAATGGAACTTGACTGTGATCTTGTTGAATGCCCGGTAAATCGATACAAGGCCGCAAGCCTCCGTCCTTTTTGGCCACAAAGAAGAAGCTTGAAGCAGCAGGGGATGTCGAAGAGCGGATGTAGCCTTGTTGAAGAGCCTCTTCGATATACTCCATCATGGCCTTCTGTTCTGGGAGTGAAAGTGGATAAATCCTTCCACGGAGCACTGACTTACCCGGTATCAGGTCTATGGCACAGTCTCATGGCCGGTGCGGAGGTAACTGGGAAGCTCTCTTCGGGCAGAAGACGTCGCTGAAGGGGCGTAGCAAGTTGGTATATCAACTGACTGTTTTTCCTGAGGGCTCTCAATGGACGTCGAGTTGACAGCCAGCGTCCGGGGGTGATGAGCCGATGGTCAGGGAAGGTGAGGGAAACAGTCCGGAAAGCAGTTACTGCCCCACTTCAGAATCTCACCAGTACTCCAGGAGATGATGGGATCATGTTGCATGAACCATGGGCACCTTAGAATGACCTCAGCGGTGGATCCCTCCAGAACCAGGAGATGGATGGATTCCTCATGCAACTGGCCTACTTGTAGGTGGATGGGACCCACGCAGGATTTTACGTGTCTTCAACTGAGGGCTTTCCCCATAATCGATTGAACTTGGTGGTCTTGGTTGTGGTGGTCGGGAGATTGATCTGCCGGCAGAGACTCCCGGAGATGAAATTCCCGGCTGACCCTGAGTCGAGGAGGGCATGTACTGGAAAACAGACATTGGAGACAGTAAGAATTACTATAGTGGTAAGGGGCTGCATATTAGCAGCAATCGGTCTTATGACACTCACCATAGGTTGAGGAGGACGAACTGGGCATGTGGAGATTACATGCCCGCCAGCACCGGAGTACAAACACAAGCACTGGGTCAGCCGCCTCTGCCACTCAGTGGATGAGAGGCGGGTATCGTCCACTTGCATGGGTTCGTGGCCTAGTTCTGGAGTGCAGAGGGTCGCTGGGTGGCGAAGGAGTGAAGTACAAGGAGAATTATGTTGTTCCATAAAACAAGACTGCATACGGTTGGCACACCTGATGGAGAGTTGGATGAATCTTTCTAAACCGTATGACTCATCGTAAGCAGAGAGCTGCAGCTGCACTCTAGGTTCAAGTCCCTGCCGGTAGGTGGTGAGGAGCGAGTGCTCATTCCAGCCGCTGCAAGGGTTCTGAATTTGAGAGCATAATCAATAATAGATAGAGATCCTTGACGGAGATGATACAGTTGCTCTCCAGCGGATGAATCACTGGCAGGTCGGCCAAATACCTCTCTGAAATGATCAATAAAATTGTTAACGGATTAGGTCACAGTACCGGATTGGTTCCAGATGGTCTCGGCACACTGGAGCACTCGTCCTGTCAGAAGGCAATTTTGGTTCTGTCAGTGGTGTAGAGGTGCGGCTGCATTTCCAGAGCTAACGAGCATTGCAGAAGAAATCCGTTGCACTCCCCCGCCACACCAGAGAAGGGCGCTGGTTTGGCCATGGGACTGGCAATCACTGACGGTGAAGAAGTGGTGGTGTTGGTGATGTTTGTAATGGGAGGTACCGGAGGTGTTGTGGGAGTGAGAAGAACTCGTCGAAGGGAGTCCACGAGTTCCTGGAACGGATCGGGTTGACTCATCCTGTCGTATACTTCAGTAATGGTCCGATCTTCTGTAACGGAAGCAGACTCAGGCAGATGGTTATAATACAACAGGTGAGTTTATTGAAATCGGTGGAGTTAGCGGGTAGCTGATGGAGGTGAGTAAAGAGATCAATGAACAGGCACAGTAGTATGCGGAGGATGATAATGAAAGTTCTCTTGCTTTCACAGGAACTCGTGGACACGAGGGACGGAGCACACACCTCACAAACCTGGACGATGGAGACACACACTTGGAGATCCTTGGGAACACAGACGATGGAGTAGAGTAGGGGGGAACACGCTGGAGAGGAGACAGGAGGTAAGTAGATAATCAAGGTAAGTAAACAGGTAACTAGCTGTAGTAGCTTGTAGAGTCTACTTCAAACGAACGAGATCGGACAATGAACTGGTGTGAAATGTGTGCTTTTGTATGCTGGCTGATGAGGGTGCTGATAATGTGCAGGTGTGTGCAATTAATACTCAGGTGATGTAGTGCGTTGTGATTGGGAGGTGAATGAACCTGGCTGATCCGTGACAAAGTTTTGAAGTACAATACATTTATTACAATTAAATTCACTTCTTTTTCAAAAAAGAATGACTGAAAACCTTGTTAATTACTGAGATATTAACTACGACAACTAGCCCCTCACTCCCCTACACTAAGCAAATAATATATTATTTTACTACAGTATACTATGGGGACATAAAAAATAAATAAATAAATAAATAATAAAATAAATAAATGTATTGGTGGATATTGAACTGTTTCTGTCCTTGCATAAAATGGCAGCTATAACTGCATGAGTAGTTTGCTTTCTCAGAAACATCAAGTATCCAGACATGGGTATTTCTGTCCCATTTGCAGATGTGGATAATTTATATAGAGACCATGGGAGATGGTTCAGTGAAGAGCTGTTGCATACAAATGGGAATATACCCATCTACACTCTTGAATGATGCAATTTTCTGTAAATAAATTTTTAATGAGAACACTGGATAGATGAAAATATTTTGTAGCATTATGCCTCAGCTATTTTGCTGTTTGGTAACACAAGGCTAAGACAAATAATCTACTATTCTGAATACACGACACATATAAAAAAAAACACACACACTGACATTTGACATTTAAAAATAACAAGAAATCATGTCTACGGTGAATTATTAGACATTAGAGTTATTAGAGCTACATGAGCCTCCACAAATGGCCTTTGCATTTAATTTTCACATTTTTAAATAGTAGTTTCACATACTGACACAGCAGAACTCAAATGAAAAGCAGTGTAATCATGACTTCATTTTACTGGGATCCACTGAATCGTCCATGAATGGTCCATTTGAGAGCTGAATATATGCCAGTATTAAATGCAAGCGAGTGGCCAGGGTCATGTTTCTGATTGCAGAAGCAGTGCGCTGAAAATTCCTAAGTGGCTCAAAAAGGAGCACATTTGCACACAAATTAACACCTAAAATAGGCTCATGCATCACGCTCACATCTACATTTGTGGAATGTTCCATTGACAGAATCTCTTTCGCTTTTTCTCAGCAGTCATGTTGGGAATGCATATAGCAGAACGTAAGTTCAAGCCTTTAGTACAACAAAAAAGATGTACAAATACCCACATACAGAAGCAAGCATACATACAGCTATCAGCATTTACATATTCATACATACTAAGATTGCAATTAAAGGAATATTCTGGGCCTAATGCAAGTAATTAACAGTACTTGTGGCATAAGATGTGACATTGAATAATTAATTTCTACTTTTTTCCAAGTTTTCTCCAAGTTTTCCAAGGGGATGTCTAATGCTATTTCATGCATTCTGACTAATTTACAGTGCTTTCTTATTGCAATAATAACAAAAATTACGTACAAAACAAACAGAAAATACAGTACTTACAGAACATACCAAAAACATTTCAATAATAAACAAATTATGGATTAATAGTTAACAGAATTAATATAATATGAAAATTCTTAAGAAATGGACAGAAAGGGGAAAAAAGAAAGAGGGCACACAAATAAATATATAAGTATATTAAGGAAGAATATTAAAAATGGCACAAGTTCTAGATATTTTTATAGCTTTCTTGTTAACAGACATTGAAATTGTATTTAAATACAACTTCAATTCCTGTTTGAAGATGTTAAAATGGGGTTTACATTTAGTATATTTACATTTATGGACATAAAATTCTTATCTTTAGCATAAAACCCAAAATGAAAGTGTTTGTAACATAAAGAGAAATCATAAAAAAATATTTTGAACAATCAGAGCATTAACATTATTCCAGAAAGACTGAACAAAAGGACACTCCCAGAAACAAAAACCAATGAGCCACTATTATTATTTCTAAAGAGCATACAAATTTCCAAAGAGATACCCTTAAGAACTATATTAAATTCTTTCCTAGATACGGGAAAGTGATATCTTAAAATAAAATCAGAATAACTGAACAAATTGCCATCAATGTCAAACAACTGGTTCACTAACATCACTCCATTACTGAACCAGTTTTCAAGAAACAAGGATTTCCTCTTATGTAGAATATTACAGTTGTTCCAAATAAAAAAAATTGTGTGGCAAGGAATTATTCTTATAAATAAGTTTACAAGCCAAAAGCATTTGCTAGAAAGTTTGATAGGAAGTTTACTAATGGAATAATTGCACATTAATAAAAAATGTATACCACCTAATTGAGAAAAGACATATCTTGGGATTACACTCCAAATAGAAGATTGATTGTGGAGAAAGCGTTTAAGCCAATTAATTTTTAAGGTATTTTTAAGAGAATCAAAGTCAATAAAATTTGAGCTGCCCTTATTATAAGAATTTAAAATAACTGATTTTCTAATATAATAAGTTTTATTTTACTCTCTTTAATATGTAAACTTAAAAACCGTGTAGCTATTAGAAAAAGGTATGGGGAGATGGGGCAACCTTGCCTTACTTTATTGGAAAAAGAGGACTTTATTGGACTTGGGTATTAAAGTTATTAGCCTCTGACATAAAGAGGGAGGAAGCGTTGTTTTTCAATACTCTCTAAAACATTTTATGTAAAAAAGGAGCCAATTTTTGATTAAATGCTTTTTAAATTTCTGCAGACAGCCCATCGGTACGGAGGATTTGTTACTTTTCAGATTATTAATTGTCAACAATTTCTGAAATACTAATAGGTGCATCACATAGATTACAATCTTCATTACTGATTTAAAAAAAAAAAAAAAAAAAAAAAATTGTGAGATAAAGAATCAAAAAATTCTGTGGCAGATTCCTGGCAAAATTTAGAGGAATATAAATCTTTATAAAATGTGGCACAAAAATCTGCAGTTACCTTAAAGTCCTCAGTTACATTCCCATCAATACATAGTTGCTGGATAGAATTTTTAACTCGCTGCCTTTCCAGCCTAAAGAAATATGCAGAGTTCTGCTCACCTTCCTCTAATCAATTCCGACGAGATCTGACGAAGGCACCTTCAGCCTTCTGTTTACATATATCCTCTAAGTGAGGTTTCAGATCTATAAACTCAGTTCTCTCTGTAAGATCTTCCAATTTTTTGTGCAATAAAACTGTAATTCTAGCTATAATTTGGTCATTATTTTTTTTTCAAATTTTTGCTAACGAACTACAATATTTCCGACAATACTTCCCAATTTCAAATTTAAGGAGTTTCCAATTACTGCAAAATATATTCTCTTTATTAGCTTTATCCCAATAAAAGGAAATTAAGTTATCAATTTTAATTTGAACCTCATTATGTAATTAATAATTGAAGTATTAAGTTTCCAATATGAGGACCTTTTACTCAGGGAAGCAGAAGATACAAGTAGAACACAGATAAAAATGGCCTTATGGTCAGAAAACAGAGAGGGAAATATATCGGCCTTTATATTTGATAATTCTGCTGAGGTTAACCAAAAATAAAGACGGGACTGACTAGAAAGCTACCTATTGTTCCACATGAACACTTTTTGCAAGGGATGTATTTCTTGCCACACATCAGGAGGAAATATTTTCGTACCATCTACAAATGAGCGTCCACCGACAAAAAAGCCTGTTTCTTCTCTTTTCGGGCTTTTTCAACTGTAGGCCATAACTTAATCCTCTTCGCTCTATCAGCCGGTGACAGATCTTCTGTGATTTTCAGGCGATTCTCAGTCAGAAAGTCAGCAACCTTGGCGGCACGCAAAACAGCATCTCGGTAAAAGCACGAGGTGAATTGGAAGATAATTCCACAGCCTTTTTTGTGTAGGTTAACACGGCCAAGGCGATGTGCCACATCGACATCGGTGAATTTATCCTTAAGTTGTGGAAGAAGGCGTTGACACACTTTGATAACCTCCTGATGGACATTTTCTCTTTCTTTCTCTGGAATTCCGTGGATTCTCAAATTCCATCTACGAGTGTAAGCTTCCAAATGAGCCAGGCATTTTTCTCGCTCAGTGGAATTAATCTCTTCTTTCTTTGTGCATGAGTCAATAATATCAACTTTTTCTTTCATACCTTTAACCTCGCTGCAGACGAACTCAATAGTTCCCCTTTCAGTCGGTCACTCCGAGTCACGTCGGATGGCTGACGAAATTGGGATCTCTCCAGAGAGACCAATCCACTTTGAGTGTAACTAAACGAGCCAATGGACATTGGCATGCGATTATTGCATCCAGCTGCCGCTGATCACAGCGTGAGTATAAGAGGCAGCAGATGCACCGCACTAATTCATCCTTTCGCTTCGGAGCCGAGCGGTGGTGCATCACTACTGCTCTCTACTTCGGTGTTGCAGAGAGTACGAGAGTGCGGGCGTTACTGCAACAGCAGCGGTGGTCACCAACTCCCCTGCGTGCTTCAGCACTAAAAGAGCAATTTCTGTAAAAAAGCAACACGGGTGATCGCGTCTTTTTAAAGATGTCTTATCACCTGTGCGTTTCTGGGTGTGGTCGTTTCCTGGCGCCTCAGGACGGTCACGATCGCTGCCTCACGTGTCTGGGCATTCAGCATGCTGAGGAATCTTTCGTGGATGGTTCATGTTCTTCTTGTGGGGACATGACCATCTCGGAGTTGCACAAAAGACTCTGCTATGTCAAACATGGCGGAGTCCCTCTGCCTCTGCCGCGATCCAGCGTTCGTCCCGGGGCCCGGGGTGGCGCTGTGTCCGGTGGAGTCAGAGGTGATTTGAGGATCACGGTGAGGGCGTCCCCAAGTGGAGCTCCTCACCCCTCAAGCACTCCGCAGCCGGTGGAGCTGCCGTTGGAGCGGGCTGGGCCCACTCGTTCCTTCGGTGCCCCCTCTGGCGACCAGATGTCGATCGCTGCATCGGAGGGCGAGCCCTCTCTCTCCGGGGATGATGACTCGGCTGTGTTGCTCCCTTCGGGTGTGGTAGCGTTGTCTGAGCCAGACCCAGAGATGACGGCTATGCTTCCCGGGCTGCCGAGAATGTCGGGCTCGTGTGGAATCCTCCACTGCGTCCCGATCCTTCGAGGCTGGATGAATGGTTTCTCGGTGGGGGTCGTGCTGGTTCTCAGGACCCCCCTCCGGTGCCATACTTCCCGGAGGAGCATGAGGAGCTCACTAGATTGTGGAGGGCACCTTTCACTGCCCGAAACAAATCTTGTGGCTTCTCTGCCCTCACCACCCTCGATGGTGGGGCCGCTTTGCAGTACGTGGGCATCCCCTCGGTGGAGCGGTCTGTGGCCATGCAACTCTGTTCAACAGCCGCTACCACTCTGCGGGGTGACCTGTGTCTCCCCTCACAGGCCCGTAAGTATTCGTCAGGCCTAACTGGCAGTGCTTACAGAGCTTGTGGGGAGGCGGCTTCTGCCCTCCATGCCATGGCGTTACTGCAGGTCCACCAGGCCAAAGCCCTGAAAGACCTGCACCTGGCGGTTCTACATGAACTGCGTGCTGCGATAGACCTCGCGCTTTGAGTGACGAAGGTGACTTCACAGTCTCTGGGTCGTGCGATGTCCACGCTAGTGGTCCAGGAGCGCCAACTCTGGCTGTGTCTGGCTGACATGAAGGAGCAGGAGAAGGTACAGTTCCTGGATGCTCCTGTGTCACAGACCGGCCTTTTCGGCGACGCTGTCGAGAGCTTTGCCCAGTAGTTCTCGGCAGCACACAAGCAGACTGAGGCGATCAAACCCATCATGCGCCGGGGGAAACCTGCTGCTTCCACTCCGGATGCAGCCCCTCAGCCTGCTCGTCACCGTGGGCGCCCCCCCTGCTGCCGCCCCCACTCTGGCGCATGCCCCAGCACAAGCTGTCACAAGCCTCAAGCCGGTTCCTGTGTTTCCTCCCGCACGAGGAGGAATCAGGTGAGTGTTACACTGCACACCCAGACCCCGCCCCCTGCCGTCACAGGCCAGGCCGTCACAAGCCCCGGGCCGGGTCCCTGTGTTCCACCTCGCTGCCCCACCATGGGTACGTCGGTGGCCCCGTTGGTTCCGCTGGCACGGTCTCTCGGAGCCTGGCTAGCGCTCCCCAGTCTGTCCCGGTGGCTCCTCCGAACCATCAGAATCGACTACGCGATTCAGTTCGCCCGGCGTCCCCCCAAGTTCAGGGGCATTCGGTTTACTTCAGTCAAGTTGATGCCCTGTCTTGTGTGCGGAAATCGCAGTCCTGCTGGTGAAGGATGCGATAGAGCCGTCCCTCCAGCCGATATGAGGTCGGGGTTTTACAGCCCTTACTTCATTGTGCCCGAGAAAAGCGGTGGGTTACGACCGATCTTGGATCTCCGAGTTTTGAACCGTGCACTTCACAAGCTGCCGTTCAAGATGTTGACGTGGAAATGCATTTTTGGGTGCGTCCGTCCCCTAGATTGGTTTGCAGCGATCGACCTGAAGGACGCGTACTTCATTTCTCGATCCTCCCGCGACATAGGCCATTCCTGCGATTCGCATTCAAGGGTCGGGCATATCAGTACAAGGTCCTGCCTTTCGGGCTGTCACCTCGCGTCTTCAAAGTCGCGGAGGTGGCCCTTGTTCCCCTGAGAGAACGGGGTGTGCGCATCCTCAACTACCTTGACGACTGTCTCATACTTGCACAGTCTCACGAGCACTTGTGCGCACAAAGGGACCTGGTGCTCAGACACCTCAGCCAGTTGGGTCTTCGGGTCAACTGGGAAAAGAGCAAACTCGTGCCAATGCAGAGGATCTCTTTTCTTGGCATTGAGTTGGATTCGGTCAGCCAGACAGCACGCCTCACCCAGGAACGTGCTCGGTCGGTGCTGAACTGCCTCAAGACTTTATCAGGCAGGACAGCGGTCCCACTGAAATTTTTACAGAGGCTCCTGGGGCATATGGCGGCAATGGTGGTGGTAGTTTCACTTGGTCTGCTCCATATGAGACCGCTTCAGCACTGGCTTCATGGCAGAGTCCCGAGGTGGGCGTGGCAACGCGGTACTCACCGGGTTCAGATTACACTGGCTTGCCGCAGAACCTTCAGCCCGTGGACAGATCCCTCGTTCCTTCGGACAGGAGTGCCCCTGGAGCAGGTATCCAGGCATGCTGTGGTATTCACGGATGCCTCGGCCACCGGCTGGGGTGCCACGTACAATGGGCATGCAGTGTCAGGGGTATGGACGGGTCCCCAACTGCGTTGGCATATCAATTGCCTCGAGTTGCTGGCAGTACGCCTTGCCCTGAGCCGCCTCAGAGGGCGCCTTCGGGGCAAGGACGTTCTGGTCCGTACGGACAACACTGCGACCGTTGCGTATATCAACCGGCAAGGCGGTTTACGCTCCCGTCGCATGTCGCAACTCACCCTCCAACTCCTCCTCTGGAGTCAGAAGCATCTGAGGTCCCTTCGTGCCATCCACATCCCAGGAGTGTTCAATCAAGCAGATGACGAGCTGTCTCAAGCAGCACTTCCTGGAGAGTGGAGACTCCATCCCCAGGGGGTTCAGCTGATTTGGAGTCGGTTTGGAGTTGCTCAGGTAGACCTGTTTGCATCTCCGGAAACCACCCACTGCCAGTGGTTCTACTCCTTATCCGACGCAACGCTCGGCACGGATGCACTGGCACACAGCTGGCCCCAGGGCCTGCGCAGACTTGTGGAAACTCCATGTGTGGTCCCTGGACGGGATGCGGAGGTTCTAGGTGACCTGCCCCAGGAGGTAGCTCTCACTATCGCTTCAGCACGAGCACCGTCCACAAGATGGGCCTATGCGCTGAAGTGGAACCTGTTCGTCGAATGGTGTTCCTCTCACCATGAGGACCCCCGGAGATGTTCGATCAGAGCCGTGCTTTCCTTTTTGCAACTAGGGTTGGAGCGTAGGCTGTCCCCCTCCACCCTTAAGGTGTACGTTGCTGCTATTTCCGCCCACCACGACCCCATAGAGGGGAGGACGGTGGGGAAGCGCGATCTGGTCTTCAGGTTTCTTAAGGGGGCCAGGAGGTTAAATCCTCCTAGGCCTCCCTCCCTACCCTCTTGGGATTTGGCATTGGTGCTAAGAGCCCTACAAACTGCCCCCTTTGAGCCGCTGCAGTCAGTCGAGTTGAAGTTTCTCTCTATGAAAACCCTACTCCTGACTGCATTGGCCACTATCAAGAGGGTGGGGGACCTGTAGGCATTTTCGGTCGACGAGTCGTGGCTTGAGTTTGGGCCAGCAGACTCCAGTGCAACACTGAGGCCCCGGCCTGGCCCGGCCCGGCTATGTACCCAAGGTTCCTACCACTCCCTTCAGGGACCACTTGGTGAACCTGCAAGCGCTGCCCCTGGAGGAGGCAGACCCAGCCCTAGCTTTGCTCTGTCCTGTACGCGCACTGCGTCAGTACGTGGATAGAACTCAGAGCTTCAGGACCTCAGAACAGCTCTTTGTCTGTTACGGAGGACAGCAGAAGGGGAAGGCTGTCTCCAAGCAGAGGATGGCCCACTGGATAGTGGATGCCATCACCTTGGCCTACGAAGCACAAGGTGTGCCCTGCCCGCTCAGGTTGCGTGCTCACTCGACTAGGGGTGTCGCATCGTCCTGGGCGCTGGCTCGTCGTGCCTCGCTAGCAGACATCTGTAGAGCTGCGGGTTGGGCAACTCCCAACACGTTCGCTAGGTTTTATAGCCTACGTGTCGAACCGGTTTCCTCCTGTGTTCTCACCTCAAATGGGTAGTGGCACTGAGAGGCCCAGCTCTGAGTCGACTTGCGGCGTTTTTACGGCTAATTCTCCAGAGAGTTCCTTAACCAGGCAAACCCTGTCGAGTCCTCCAGCACTCCGGCGTCTGGACGTGGTAGCTCGTCCGGCGCCAGGCCTTTCGGCCAATGAATTCTTGAAATCTGATGTGAGGCTAGTGCCCATATGAGAGACCCTGCTGGGATCCCATATGTGTATTCCACGGTATGCTTATTAGAGCCGTGTTTCCCCTGGCAGACCACGTTCTGCTGTCTCTAATGATGCAGCCTAAGTCATCTCAGAGACTTCCATGTGCAATAGGGCCCTACGGGGTTACTTCACATGTCTAAATGTCACTTAACCCCCTCTGGGAGGAGATGATTCAGCAGTGTGCCTCTTCCAAGCGGAGGGGCACGCTTCCCAGTGTTATCCTAGTCCTACTGTTTGGGTTGCTCAAGGAACAACAGTAGTTGACCTTCTCTGTGTAGAGCCCAGTCCTATCGTCTGCCTTATAGGAAGGATCAGGAGGCCTACACAGGGCACTGGAAGGGGCAGCTCCTGTGGCGCTTTGGTAGGGATCCCGATTTCATCGGTCATCTGATGTGACTCGGAGTGACCGACTGAAAGGGGAACGTCTCGGTTACATATGTAACCCTTGTTCCCTGAAAGAGGGAACGGAGATGTCACGTCCCGTTGCCACAGTCGCTGTACCACCGCTGAGCTGCCGGGTCACCGGCTCGGCTCCTCAGCGAAAGCATGAATTAATGCGGTGCATCTGCTGCCTCTTATACTCACGCTGTGATCAGCGGCAGCTGGATGCAATAATCGCATGCCAATGTCCATTGGCTCGTTTAGTTACACTTGAAGGGGATTGGTCTCTCTGGCGAGATCCCAATTTCGTCAGTCATCCGACGTGACGTCTCCGTTCCCTCCTTCAGGGAACGAGGGTTACATACGTAACCGAGTTTCCACTATTCCAGAGATTTGTTCCGTATTCCTGCCGATCTCTTCTTTCATGTCTTTGATCATCCGTGAGTTTTCGTCAATCAACTTTTCCAATCCGTTTGATCTGTTTTTTCACCAACTGTGAGAGCTCGGAGAGTTGTGAAGAAATACTTGCTGCATCTACTTTATCTGTTCTCCTAATTTTACCAGCCGGAGAATTGCACGGAGTGTCGGGAAACTGCGGAATTACCTCCTCCAGCAGCATAATCTCAGAATCATCATTTTGTTCATTATAATCGTGCAGATTATCCTTCAATACCCCGGCTTCAGAAGCATTATCACAATATTCCATTGCTTGTAAACTACTGTCAACATTATTAGCAGAGATAGTAGGAGTATCCGACACTGCTTTCTCAGACTTCTTTGCACCTTTTCTCTTTTCAGAGCCTCCCATTGTTGTTGTTTACAATAAATCATTAAAAAAGACAAATTCTTAAAAGATCCTCATACGATTCACTAAAACTACTACATAAACAGTTTGGGATTGCGGACCTAACAAACATACATGTGTTTAGGGCACCATCTTGAAACCCCTCAATTTACAGTGCTAAAGAGTTGGATTCTCATGCTAAACATGACTAAAGTCTCAAAAAATGAGTTGGACGTATTTCTGTGCCAAATAAACTCCCTTCAGTGTTTGTATAAGTTTCAGAAAGTTTTTTTTCGAATATGGCCCTGTATGACATCATAAAGGATGGGATTCCTTTATGGGCACTTCTCCATAAAGAACGTGCACACACATCAACCAGAGCGAGAGCAAGAGCACACCCATCAACGTGCTTCATTCGGGTTAGTCGTCGGGATCCAATTCTGATTGCAGACGATCTCTAAAAAAGCTTTGTGTGCTTGTGACTCTTTAGCTGCACCCAGGGCATGCCTCCAGGAGCTCGACTGTTTTCAGAGAGAAGCGGTACAGATGTATCTGTCTTTTATAAATCTGATGAAACTAAAGACACTTCAGAGATATAAAGGATGCAATACTACTCTATAGGTACAAAAGATTAACATGAGATTGGCAGAAACTGTGTGTTATATCCGCTTTGACAAAAAAAAAAATAACTAAATAAATAAATAAAAACAAAAAGTTTTTAGCTGTTATGTTTTCATTGCAGCGAAATTTACACAAAAGAGATTTGTCTGTGTTTTTATCACACTGCTTAATTTTTTGGTTGAGTATTTTAACATTTACATTTTAACATTAACTTCTTTTTAATTTTTTTAAGTCTCTCCGTAATCCAGATGCTTGCTTTTTTTTTTTAAAGAATAGGAGGAACAAAATCTACATTATGCCACAAGTGCAAGTTAACTTGTGCTGAACCCAGAACATTCCTTTAAACAGTCACACACACATTAGACAACACAGTGAGGGAATACACCTTGACTGTTTTATGCAGAGCAACATAATTGAAAAAAAAAAAAAAATGAAAATAATAATTTGCAATGTACACATTTGGAATGTTTTATTTCAGTATGCCATATGGTTTCTGCCTGAGCTAGAATACTAAAATGTATTTATTTTAGTTTTTTTTTTTTTTTTCTTGCACACACACCCTCACAATCCCGTTCTTTGTCCCTCTCACCACAAACGCGCATACTCGTAACAGTATTTATCCTTCTCTATTCAACTCTCTCCTCAAGCTTTTCTGTCTATGCACTTACATTTGCATTCAATAAATGACAGAACATCTGAGAAGCGAGTTAAGTCCATTCTTTCTTCTTTGTACCCAGTAACCTTTATTTCAGCATATATGTCACTTTCATCCACTCAAGGACTTCAGTTTTATTCTCCAGTGCTTCATTCAAACCAAGACATCTCCACTTCTAACCATCCGAGAGTAACCATTACTGTCATAACCCCCAGATCTATCATTTCTGAGGCTTGAAATCAAGAGCAAATCCGAACAAACCAACTCTCTGTTTCATCTTGAGATTTGTTACATCTATGATCACATTTTAGTTGCATGTTAGCATATAAATCACTTCCATTTCCAAACCTCCAGCTCTTCCTTACGGCATTCTAACCTTGAATTTTAATTCTAAAGGCATTTACTACATCTCATCAAGCACCCAGCCTATTTTTATCTCACAATTGCTAACTAAAGCAAACAGTTTAGCAGACAAATACCTCTCTTGTGATTCCTTAAACCGGATTTTCACATTGCGACATCTGATCTTGCTGTAGAATTCTAGTTGTGCTTAGATGATAATATTTTTAGGTCTAGGTGTTTTAATCTACCATGAACTTGCAACTCTATGAGCCTTCATCACAATATTTCATTCAAACCTTTTATACTTCTTCCTAGGGATTTGTCAGCCCATTTTCTGATTATTTCAGTTCCCCTGATCACCTGCCTGCCTCCTATAGGCTTCATTAAGCAGCTGTATCTCTTCCTGGTAACCTCCAGCCTCCTGGTGCTGTCTCCGGCTGTTCTGTCTATGCGCTTCCACTGTATCCGGAATGTGGATGTTAATGTTGTCCGCATCCGGGTTACTTGTGGGGATCAGCAGCGAGTACGAGGCCGTTTCACCTAGGTCACATGAGACAAAGCGGTTCTCACGACGAGAGTAGCGCAGTGAAGGTGAGCGTGTATGTGTGGATGACTGGCTGATGTTGGAGACAATAGACACGCTGTCCATGGCCTCCTCATTGTCACAAATCTCCAGAACCTCCAAGTGAATTTTTACGTTGGTGTCTGCGACTCCACCCCCTACTCCAACTCCACCACCCCCAGTGCTAGTGTTGTGCTCTTCAGCACTAGGTTCGTGACCCACCGATTTGGAGCGGTACACCTCAACTTTCTTTGCGTTGTTGGGGGAGATCTTTAGGCCATCACTGCTGACTTCATAGGTGGAGAGGGACAGTGTTTTGCCCGTGGGGGCATGGAGGGAAACGGTGCCCTGGAAGGCACATAATGGAATGGCCAACCCAGCCGTGGATCTCTGTTTGGAAATGAAAAGACAAAGAGACATGCTGTCAAGTCAAGAGTCAAACAGTGTGATACACATAAACACACACACACACACACACACACAAACAAAATGGAAACTTAAGTTTAAATGCTGCTTTAAAATATAAAATAATGAAAATACTGGGGGAAAAAAATCAACAAAATACCAAAGTTACAGCTTACAGCTTATAGTCATCAATTTAATTAATGGTAAAAAAAAAATTAAGCTTATATTATGAATACTCAAAACTGATTATTTAATAACGCAAAGCCATATATTTTTGAAATGCAATTTATGTCATTTAAACATAATATTTTATAATAATTATTTTAAAGTTACCTCTATGTAAATAGCATGATTTTCATAGGTAAATTTGGTTGGTTCAATTGAGTAGCACCTTCAAAAAATAATTATTATCATCTACCCACCCTCCAAACTTGTGACTTTTCTCATGGAAAGACACCTCAAAGCTGCTTTTTTTCTATTCAATGGAAATGGTGATCACTGGTTCATGTACTTTTAAAATTATGGTTGGTTTATTAAAAAACAAAAGGAAAACTTGGCATATCATCCCAGGTACTCTTTTTCAGGCTTCCCTCGAAAAATCAGTGCATTATGCCTGCCCCAGTTATAATATTATGAAAACAGTTCTATACTGCAGATACAGTATGTGAAAACAAATATCTGAACTGTGCCAGCTACGTAACTACCAATTATATTACCATTCTTTCATCATTAAACGAGCTTGTGGTTTATCTGGGTAAATGACAACGCATTTTTGTTAATGTGGTCTAGTGCAATGATGTTTAAAGATTATGAAATAGATGATAGCTGATAGCTGTATGTATGCTTGATTCTGTATGTGGGTATTTATACATCTTTTTTTGTTGTATTAAAGCCTTGAACTTACGTTCTACTTTACATGCATTCCCAACATGACTGCTGAGGAAAAGCGAAATTGGATGATACTATGCTGGACATGGAGACATATATATATAAAAAAATATAATAAAATAAAATAATTTTTAAAGTCCAAAGCTAAATTACACACAAATCCAATTACATTTAAAAAGCAGTCCGATGTGAATCCTTTCACCAGATGTTTTCTGTGAGTTAATAAGCCCTGTGTATATATCAGGCTCGTCGAGAACAAAAGCTCTGGTCAAATTACAACAAACACCCATGGCTCCGTTGTGCCATCTTTCTCCCCTCAGCATCTTCACTCATATACAGTAACGTCACACTACAGAGAAATTCAGCTTAGTGGCATTGTCATTATCACTGATATGCTCCTTTCATGATAAAGAGACACAGTCGGCATGGAGCTTGCGTGTAATAGATTGAAATGCCATGCTTGACTGAGGACTGTGAATAATTGAAGCATTTTGATCTGTCATCTGACAATTCAGCACGGCAGCCGTAGATAGGAATCTCTTTCTACCTTCTTTCATTCATTCTCTCTTGTAGAAAGGCTGAGGAAGGAGATGTCAACAATAGGATGTGTGTCTCTAGCAGGCTTTACCCAAAACACAGAATATCATTCAAATGAAATAATGCTCATCAGAGGTTGTAGAGACCATGTGACTGGGGAAAGGGTCTGAGTTGCATGCGAGTTCACCCACTGGATTGAGTTACAGGCACTGGGGTGATGAAGGATAATAACTACATCAGAGTCAAGGCAGGAAAGCAGACAGAGAAAATGGCAAATGCAAACAAGGCCCAGGCTTTTTATGATGTTTATGATTATGTGTGCAAGTGGCCTAGTTTCCCATAATTCCCCTGCGAGTCAGTCTATATGCAGTGAGGAATGTTGATGCAGATGCTCAATCATGAATCCTCCATCACACCTACATAAATATGCCTCACTCACTCACGAAAATGACTGATTTCTATTTACAGAACACCTCATCGTAATCTTATGCAAATGACCTTTTGCAAGCATACATATGACCTGAGTTCTCAGTATACTCACAATTGCTAATCTGCCCCAGGTTAATCAGTGCTAGCTCTGACCTCTCCTCCTACTCTGGGTCATTGCCACCAAAGGATCTAGCTTCCTGTTTCAGTAGCAGATACACACAGTGACAGTCATAGTCTTCTGTCCTGCAGCAACCTAGTGGAGTTTCCAAGTCACAAGAGAGTATTTCATAAACCTGTGTTTTGGCACCAATCATGCTAAGAGCTTAAACTAACTCAACTGTATTTTTCTCTTTGCAACTCCCAATTACCTGCTGTTTCAAAGTGATGGCTTGCGGGGCAACAAGGAGGAACTGCCTTTGTTGTCATAAATCCTATATTCCTCATAGCAAAAGGCTTTTAAAAGAGAAACAGAAAAATGTTTTCATCATACCGAATGGTACCAAAAGAAGGGAAGAAAACATAAGACTTCTGAAGCAATATCAGTTTTATGTGTTTAAATGGATCTTATAATGAAACAAATTTTATCTGATCTTTTAAAATAAATGAGTTCTGTGTACTATGAAAACTTAATTTTCCTATTATAAAAAGACCATCTACAGAATGACCATCTAAGCTGACCACATCTGCCCATCAACAATAATTGTGTACTGTTTACTGAAGGATGGGACAGTGCAAACTATACTCTAACCTGCTGTTATAATTTGTATACAGTATATTAAATCGAGATCATAAAAAAGACAGATGGATAGTTAGATGAATGGATGGATGGATACACTATATGGACTGGGAAACCTAATCATTACACAAACAGGGACTTTGATAACATTGTATTTTAAATATATAGACATTAATACAGGGTTGGTCCTCCCTTTTAAGCTATAACATCCTCCCCTCTCCTGGGAAGGTTTTCTCTGGATTTTGGAGTGGTTCCATAGAAATTCTTCCCATTCATCCAGTAGAGCATTTGTGAGGTCAGGCACTGATGTTAGATGAGAAGGCCTGGCTCACAATCTCAGAGGTAAACTGGCACTATATATATTTACTATTGTGCTAATTAAGTTGATTATCTGAAAGTGCTCCTCCCGAACTTTGCTAATAAAATTATTTGACGGGGTTGAGGTCAGGGCTCAAGTTCTTCCAGACCAAACCCATCCAACCATGTCTTTATGGACCTGGATTTGTGCGCTGGGTCACAGTCATGCTGAAATAGGAAAGGGTCATCCCCAAACTCTTGCCACACACTTAGAAGTTTAGCATTGTCCAAAATGTCTTGGTATGTTAAAGCATTAAGATGTCCCTTCTGGAAGTAAGACGCCTAGCCTAACGCCTGAAGAACAGCCCCATCATCCTCCACCAAACTTTACAGTTTGCACAGTGCAGTCAGACAGGTAACATTCTCCTGGCATCTGCCAAACCCAGACTCATTCACCAGACTGCTAAACAGAGAAGCATGCTTCATCACTCCACAGAACACCTTTCCACTGCTCCAGAGTCCAGTGGCGGCATGCTTTACACCATGGGTCTCCAAACATGTCGCTTGCGAGCTACCAGTAGCTTGTGGCTTGATTGGAGGCAGCTCGCCAAGACATACTTTTCATTCAATCAGAGTGAGATAATATAGATAGGTGTCCCACTCCCTCCAATGCAAATAAAGTATTTGTTTTAACTAGTGCTGTCAAAATTAGTGCGTTAACGCAGGCGATTAATTTTTTCCAGTTTAAGGGCATTAAAAATATTTAACGCCTGTATCGTTTCATATTAAAGCACGAATGATCAGATCAGCATCACATTCACCAGCAGCAGCTATTAAAGTAATGATATGTTATGACTATGATGTCTGTTAATCAAAGAACAAAAGAAAAAAAGAGGAAATCAATCACTTTTGTAGCTTTAAGGATTCATCTATATTTAATTTAGAATTTAGTGTTTGATAATTCAATTATTCAATTTCTGTATATTTCCTACTTGCTGAAGGGTACAGGTAAATATGACATTTATTATAATGGATTTATGTGAAGATTGTTTTAAGATCACTTAAATTAGTTGTTATTTTTTTAAAGTCTGATAAATGTTATAATTGATAGCTCTCAATTATACTGTAATGTTAGTGTAGTCAACATTACATATAGTCAGTGGTTAAATATTAGGAAAAAACAAAATTTCCTAAAGATGCCATTAAACAAATATTAAAAATACATCTATAAATATGTCTTTGTTGTTTCTACATTAATTTGAAGATTGAATGTGAAATGACTGCAATATAAATGTATATTTAAAAATTTTAATGTTAGATGGGATTAATCGCGATTAATTCCAGAAAAAAAGTGTGATTAATTAGTTAATATTTTTTAATCGATTGACAGTACTAGTTTTGACATATCGGTCGTGAGGTTATTTTAATTATCTTGTTCAATATTTTAATCATCATTATACCCATATTTGATCGCAATTTGAAAACCCATGTTTGCTCAGCGTTAAGCAAAGTTAGTAATAGTCCCACGCAGGCGTAACATGCAGAGTAGGTTCCGTTTTGTTTGAAATTTTGACGGAAGGCCGACTGCTGAGAGAAATTATATGAAAGAATGTATGATTGCATAAGGAATTTCGATGAATTTTCTTTTCATCTTTCCACCATGTAATGCGTAATAAAGCAGTGCTAGTAAGTGCAGCTCTGCTTTGTTTACAGCTGGGGAAGCAGTTCTATTTATAGCTTTCCTGTAGCTCAAATAGTAGAGCATGGTGCTAGCAATGCCAAGATCGTGGGTTCGATTCCCAGGGAAAGCAAGAGCTCATCAAATGTAAAAACTGTAACTTGAATGCTATGTAAGTCGCTTTGGATAAAAGCGTCTGCTAAATGCATAAATGTAAATGTAAATATTTCTGTTGGTCCATATGCGCCACCTACTGTCAGACGGTGGATTTACAATTTCATACTATCCGAAGTGTTGAGATTTTTAGAATGCATATTAACTTATGTAGAACTGTTTATGGAGCAGATAAAATATTATTTATCATCCTGACTCATCCTTTGATTTATAAAAAAAGATTTAAAGTTTGAAATGTGGGGTTTATAATTTAATAAAACTTTTTTTTTGGTCAAAACTTTATTTGAACATGTAGTACATGTCAGTAGATAACATGTTATGAATATTGTTTTCTTAGTTTAAAATCTGGCCATCGTTTTTGATGTTTTATTTCAATTTTTATGCAAACAAAAAGTGCATAGTGCTGATTTCAGTGTGTGTATCAGTACTTTTTGAACATTTCCAGCACATTTTAACATGTATTATACAATGTTATACGATGCATTACAGTTTGTATTGATACATTATTTAAGAGATTTAAGTATTGTATAACATGGGTAGCTCTTGTCCACTTTCATTTTTAAAAAGTAGCTCTCGAATGAAAAAAAGGTTGGAGACCCCTGCTTTACACCAGTCCATCCAATGCTTGGCATTGAACTTGATGTGAGTCTTAGCAAAGATGAAATCACAAAACTGACTTAATGCAAAGATGGCATCCTATCACAGTACCATGCTTGAATTTACATGAAAATTAAATTTTCCCAGCAGATGCCCAAGCTCCCTGCTCACCTGCATGAACATGCCATAGACCTGCTGCAGGGAGGCAGCAGACTGCAGATGTGACCAGAGCAATAAACTGCAATGCCCGTAATGTAAGATGCCTAAGACAGTGCTACAGGGAGACAGGTAGGACAGCTAATTAGTCCTTGCAGAAGCAAAGACAAATTTGCTGGAATTGAAAGAAGTTGAAAATGAGGATGGAGTTTATAATTCAACACAACCAAGAAACAGATGTGTTGTTTTAGCTTGTTGCATAGCTAAGTTTATTGTTGATGTAATACAAGGATTATGTGGATTATTATATGGATTACTAGCCTACAATTGTAAATCATGATGAAAAATGCATTTAGGTGGAAAAATGAATTTAAATAAGGTGCCTCCAAGGCTAATACATTGATCAAAATTATGTTAGTGGAGGAAGAGAGGCAAATCAATGCCAGTCCTCATATTCACAATCTCTCTTCCTACGGCTTGCTCCCTTTTATCAGGGGTCACCACAGCAGAGTGATCCGCACAACCGATTTGGCACATGTTTTACGCCAGATGCCATACCTGCCGCAACCCAGCCCTGAGAGTGCACTAACTCATGCAACCACAGTGCTGGGACACATTCACATTTACTTTCTCCAATTCACCTATACTACATGTCTTTGGATTGTGGGGGAAACCGGAGCACCCGGAGGAAACCCACGCAAACACGGGGAGAACATGCAAACTCCACACAGAAAGGCATCCTGGCTCAGCCGGGACTTGAACCAGGGACCTTCTAGTTAATTGCCTCTCTTGCTGTGAGGCAACAGTGCTACCCACTGAACCACCGTGCCACCCAATATGCCGCTATATTGGGAAAATATATATTCACTATTTATAAACCTTTAATACATAGGCATACATCAAAGTTGCATCAGTTATTAATTAAATGAACTGTCCTTGTCTATTTACATTTACAATAGAATTGACCCAATACTGGAACAGTGAAATGGATGTGTGAATGTTGAGACCACGCCTGTACAAGCCAGCAAAGCAATTCTTAGCAAAACAGCAGTCAATCATGTCAATGTGTCTGACTAAGAGCCTCTGCCTGTCTCTATAGTGTGCATTGTGTTCATAAATGTTTTTTTTTGTTTGTGTGTTGTAATGTAAATAATCTACATAATAATTTGTCCAGTTGGAGGGATTGTCTACGCATTAACACTGTTGCAATGTAAACTGAATGGCTTATTTTTGCATGGCTCTTTTATAACTGGATAAATCTGTTTTGGAAAGTATGAGGCCATTTATTTTCTGTTAAACTCATCAGCTCCATTAACACTCAACATGAATAATCCTTTCACTTACAGCACAGTCCAGCTCCTGCGGAGCAGTGTGTATCTAAGCTTTATGATTTACCCTTGTAAACATGAAATAAATCATATAGCCAATGCAGCTGTCTAGAAGTGATTCAAATATTTAATAATAACCATTTCAGGTTGCTGTGGTGGTGAATATCTAGTTTAATGTTATCAGCATAATTCAGAAGTGCCAGAAGAACAACAATTATCAGTAGTACCGAGTGCACCGGTACTTCATTGGGAGAAAAGTTCTTGCAAAGAAAGTTTGATCAATTTATAATAATGTGCTATCTGTGATGGACTATACACTTAAATTTGTGACGAAACGGAAGTACAGACAGATCTTTTCTTCCATATTACAACGTACATCTGAATGTGACAGATTAACTAAAATGAAACAAAATGTTGTACAGAGACTTGGTTTTATACATTGGTTGTTAATTAGAGATTTAGATTTTATTTTTGCATTACACTCAAAAATGAATGCGTAGATATGTCAACAGACTTACAGCATCTGTCTGAACATTATGAAACATTACGAAGTCAAGAATTTATATATATATAAATTAATAAATAAATTATGGGTGAATCATTCACAGTAAGATCTATCATATTTTTTCAAAGTGGAATTAAGCTACATATTCCTGTGAATGTGCTTCTAATTCATTAGCTGCTATAGGTAAATAACTAGAAGAACAGTAAACTACAGTAAACAGTAAAACTATTTGCACTACGAACTAGCGTGTTTATGATTACAATAATGAATTAAATTAAAAACAAACAACAAATGCCAGTTTGCAACATGAAGCAGCATGACGGCCTGTTTTTATACAGCTAAAATAACTGGAAGTGGCTGACATAAGAAGCTTTGCACATTCAAATGAAAAATGGTTGTGTCCACTATTACGTTAAAAATAAGGTGGATAACATGCATTGACAAAATAGATTTAGGGCAAATCTTCATTTCATGCACACCTTCCTGTAACACATTTGGCACACATATTTAACTGTAAGCAGCTAATATATTAAGAGCAAAAAACATTAATTGTATTTAGAGCAAAGCTGAGAAAATTTGGATATCAGAAATGAAGAAACTGAAAAAAGAAAAAAAATCAATAATCTATCTTAAAATTCTTATGTAATATTATTTAGAAAAGTATTCATAGTTTTGAAAAACTTGCATAACATTTTCATAAAAAGTTCAAATTATCTGATATTTTCAAGAGACTTTGTTTCTCATCGAGGTCTGCAGTGATATACACAATATGATATAATTTCCTCTTACTGTAGTTTTCCCTTAAATCCCTTATGTCTGTTAAATGGGTGTCATCTTACCTGTCTGGGTGTCCTTTCTGATTTACTTCTGCACCACTCCCAGTCAGTCAGCTCGATTTTTCGACACTCTTCGTGGGACAGCCTCCTCTCAGGACCATCGAATACAGACGAGTTGTCGAGGTGAAGATCCTCACGATCGCAGGTAGAAACACGAGGTGAGACACTGCACGGTCCGTCTCTTTCTGTGGAGCTCTGAGGCTGGCTGTCTGGTCTCTCTTCAAGCAGCAGCTCGCTGTGGAGGGAGCTGTCCTCTGCTGCAGTGGTGCTGAACTTACCGATCTGACCACTGTCCAGCACCGCCACTCTGCTCTCAGAGAAATCACAGCTGTATAAACTGTTAAAAGAGGGTTTCTCGGTGGAAGGTGACTTGACATGGGAGATCTTGTAAATGCCATAGACTTGCTGGAATGAGAGGTTGAATTCAAATCTCCTTTTCTTTGCTGCAAAGAACACATAAATGATAATGTGACAATTTGGAAAGCTATTTGAATTCTATTTCACACACACTTAAATAAGATGGAAATATTATGGAAGATATATATCAAAATATACCATTTATACAACCTAATAAATTTTAAATGGATTGTTTAAAATAAACCACCAGGTTCTTTCTATAAACCTATATAAAAATCCATAAAAACGAAATGGCCTACATCAGGCTGATGGGGATATTTATCAGTGTACCAACCGTTGGAAACCTCGGATCCTAAGCCTTGACGGCAGTTGATGAAGCAGCCGCACGGCAGATGGATCCAGTGCTCTGAAAGCACGAAGACAGGGGTGACCACCGCGGAGAGCAAGGTCAGGAAAAAACAGAGAGTCTCCAAGGACGAACTGTGCATGTGAACAGCATGACTCACCAGGATTTGGGTCTGCAAGGGTAACATTTGCCAGTAAAAAATATAGGTGAATCACCAATCATTTCAGGATGTTTAAACGGACCAAATAATAATAATAATAAAAAAGAAATCAAAATGAAAAGAAACATTTACATTAACAGGTTATAATGAAAAGGTCAGCCTATATCATTGCCTTAGGCCTTCCCTGACGTCAAACAGAAAATATATGTATGAATACAGTTGAAGACGACATTTTAGACCGGTGCAAGGTTTTTGATGCACACTGTAAATAAGGCACTTTCTGTGGTTCCTCAGATTTCCAAACTAGTAAAACCCTTATGAAAACCACAAGGCTCTCTTTCAAAAAGGCCAGTTCTCTGAGGAACTTACATCATGGAGTTCCTGATTGAAGTCTAAAAGCTGTCAACAGTTTCCCCAGTCACCGACTGTAAGGGGACAGCGAAGGCTTTGAGGCACTTGAAATATTAAGTTCCTTGACTACACAATAGGATGAACTCCAGAGTTTTCTGCCAGTGTGGCAGTCTCAAATAGAAATCATGAATGAATGTTTTTGACCAGCAGACTAACTGATATGAAGGCCAAATTTTTAATATTGATCTTTCTCCACTTTTTCACACAATAAAATCAACAATCATTAGACTACAACATTAAACATGCATAACATGCATTATGAATATACTGAAAAAAATTGCAATTTAGACAATATTGATCAGCAATGGTTATTGGTATTTCTTAGTATGAGGAACCCCGAAATGAGGCCTCAAGTAGTCTACCTTTTCATTTTGACAGTGTAACTATAATTATTAGTTCAGTGTAACAATTAAATTATGAAAATGAATTGCTTTTATAGATCTCACCATCATTGGCATCCACAGAACAATTCGCGCCATGGCCAGAATCATCGAGAAGCGCTTCTGTGAGAAAAACACAGGGGAATGTAGTGCACTCTGAGCTTCATCTTTCTGGAAATGTCCGGTTGCTGGAGAGTATGAGAAAGAATACGTCTCCGTTTTGTTCTTAAAACTGTCAGTGTTTGAGCTGAATTCATTGTAGGCTCCCAAACTTTTCAGAGAGGGGATCTCACACAGTGGAGCTGACCCGGCAATTTCAAAGTAGCTCGGGTAAAATGTTCTCAGGGCCTCCGTGGAGCACATGAGCTGGTAGATTAGAGGAATCGAGCAAACTACCAGCCCGCAGAAACACAGTGAGTAAACAGCGAACAGCAGTAGCACGTACAGGCTGTCGTTCTCCGGGAGACAGCCCAGAGAAGTGGGGGCGAAGCGACCCCAGCCACACACGGGCAGGACGCTGACCGCGAGACTCACCGTCCACACCGCCACCACAGCCACAAACACCCAGAGAGGTCGGTTAGCTGTCTGATACAATCCAAAGCGTTTTGTCACGTAAAAAGTGTAGGCAACTATGAGACAGGCTTTCATATTGCTTGACAACCCTTGAAAAACATAGAGGAGTCCGGACAGAGTGCACATTGCGCCCGACCGGTTACCATCTCCGCTCCTCCATTGCAAGATCATGAAGAGCGTGAGCGGCACGACGCTGATCAGGTCGTCTATGGATAAAGAAGCCACTATCAGACAGAGGGAAGACTTACTTCTCATCCTGAGCAGCGACATAAACGAGTACAAACCTCCCAAGCAAGTGACAGTGGCGATGGCGAAGGATAACCCGAAGAGAAGCTGCCAGTTCCCCTCGACCGCGTCCACGTCCTCATATTGGTTGGTTTTGTTGGACAAAGGTGAGGCATGTGTCGCCGACATTTTCCTTCAGTCTAACTTTCACGACTTCACTCGTCTCATTCCCTCTCAGAGGATCCGGTGATCAGACCGAGCGCATGGAAGTTTTCCTCCAGCTACAGCGCGCCACGAAGTGCTTACAGTTCCCCATCCGCTGGTCCGTATGCGCTTGTGTTCAACAAATGTAGTGCATAATATAACCATTTTCCATTCAGCCTGCTACTTGCACGATGGTGGCATTGTGGTGTCATCTCCTAGCTTGTGTGGATAGATGTGTCGCGCGCGCTTTGGTTGAAGGTGGCTCGTGCAGCACATTTCTTCAGTATGAATGAGCTCTCAGATGGGAGATGTTAGTAGAGGGGTGGAGCCACCTTACTTCATCTGTCACAGCAGGACGAGGAACGTGCGCTTTGTGTAAAAGCCTAACATTGTATATTAGGCCTACGTTTGTTAGATACTATAAATTATTATAGACTGGTGACCACAAATTATTCGCATCACAAGCAGGCTACGTGTAGGTCATTACAGAATACTAATGTGCAGTATGTATCGTGAACACAAAATGTATTCTCTAAAATAATCCGGTTAAATTTACGGGAAAAGATGGCAGCTGCGGTTGCAAGAAACAGTATTTCAGCGTTAGGGGATGCCATGGTGATGTCTGTGCATTTTTAAATTTATAGTAATAGTATGTGATGCGCAAAATCGACTTTTTACTGTAAAATATATTAATAACCACTATAATAATAATACATATCAAATTAGGCCTTTCCTTAAGCAGTTGCTAGTAAGCATGTGTACAGTACACAGAACATAATCAGAGTAACACACACAACACTAAAATAATGCTATAAACATTAACAACATGACACCTAATATATATATATATATATATATATATATATGCATACAAGATAACAAAAATAATAAGAAACATAAATATTTAAATTACAAATATAACAAAATGTAAAGTGTCAGGGAGGGATCTCTGGGCAAGTCCTTTTATTGTTTTGCATTGCCTTGCAAATTACTGATATTTCCTAATTAGCTATCACAATATTTCTAACTTAGTTGCTAACAGAATTCAGTTTCTGTGATTCTGAGAGAATTCAAGACAAATAAATCAAATAGGTTACAGTTTGGAGTGTCCAGTAAGTTGCACTCTTAGGATAAGTTCTGTAATGGAAAAATGCTGACATCCATCCAAAATGTCTCCTTTGAGGAAATGTAAATACACTGTAGGTCAGACATCTGTCTTTTGCTGTATTGTTTACATAAAGGTAGCTATGCATTAGCTGTGTGATTTAGGGTTCAGTAGATGTACATAGTTCATTAGTATAATGGTAAATAGCAGCTACTTGAACACAGCATTAAATACACACACACACACACACACACACACACATATATATATATATATATATATATATATATATATATATATATATAAACAAAAAAACAAAACAAACAAAAAAAACATTGGATCTAAAAAACAAAAACAAAAAAAAGAACAGTGATTTAATTTCTATCAAGTTCACAGAATTCAGATAAACAAGATAAATAACGTACAATATTAGTAAAGTAGTGACAACTCTCAAAACATGCACTTGCCTATATGTTCTTTAAAAACACTTATATTTGTGCAAAATGTTTTTTTTATATAAAACCAGCCTTTCTGTCTATGAGTCAAACAGGTATCAAACTTAATCAGCCTTCCCCTTCAGTGTACAAGCTCAGACATCCACTTGCACTTGTCCTTGAAGCAAATAATCATCACATTATTTTTAAAACAGATTCCTATGTCCACCCTTAATCACACTGTAAAAAATAAGTGTCATTTTAACTGTAAAATTTTGTAAAAACGCTACTGAAAAAAACTGTTAATATGTTAACAGCGAGTTCCTGTAAAACTGAAAAAGATCTAACCAGACATTTCATGTAATTTTACAGTAAAATGCTGTTAATTATACAGTTTTTAGAAGTAAAAATAACAAATCAATGTATAATTTACAGTCAAAAACTGTAAACTGATATTCCCAGAATTCCCTGCGTGACACTCCACATTTGAAAGTATTTTGTTTAAATAGTCATGTTTTTTTTAATAGTTTTTGTTATCAGTTATGTACATTTGGGCTTTGTTACATCTTCTGTTGTTTAATGAAAGTTTATTGCATTATTTAAGTATCATGTGTGTTACCATGATGGTGTTTTGTGTTTGCATGAATGACTCTGTGCACCTTCTATATATTAATATATACGTCTACTTGTGGCGAAGCTACCTGTGATGAGCTTTGATTCTTTATGTGGCTTTCTCTTTTACCACCTGCATTATTATGGTGGTTGTCAGTATGTTAAAGGTACAAAACAGATTTTAATAGCAGTGTGTGTTGTTGAATTTAGTGGTTTACATTCAAATTTCCCTGTTTGTAAATTACAGTTTTATACTGTAAATTTTACAGTTTTGTTCTGTAAATGTGTTTACAGTTTTTCTGTATTTTTTACAAAATTATTCTGGCAACCACAGCTGCCAGAATTATTTTGTAAAAACTACAATTTTTTTTTTTTTTTTTACAGTGCAGTTTAAGGGGGTAGTAAGAGAGCTAGGCATAATACCTTCTTTCCTAAAGCTGAATTTAGTCACTGTATGTTTTGTTATTTCATCTGCAATTAATGTATGTACATGTATGTACTGTAACATGGTTAAAGTCGGTCTCATGACCTCTACAGGCAGACCGCAGACACAGCTGGAATAAGGGGCAGAACTGATCAGTGGCTCCACTTAGCTTGCACACATTGGCCAACAACAATAGGGAACAAAAGCAGATTGACTTGTAATGTGTTTGGTCAGGTTATGTATTCAAGGGTGAACAGCGATGTGTGTGTGTGTGTAAGTGTGGCCTTGTCCTCTGTTACTGACATGCTCAATGCTTAAGCTTGAGAAATGTGTTATTTCAGCATTCAAATAAGAAACAACTTTAATCATTTAATATTATTTGAAAGTTTACTTTTACTCATTTAATATTGTTTGAAACATTAATATTTTGTTTTGATTGTTTTGTGATATTTCCACTGTTCCTGCTAGAATTTTAAATTGCTCGTTTTTATTTTGTTGTATGCCTGGAGATCTTTTATTCCAGTAAACATGTTTCTCTTGGCTTTTGCAGCATGCAAAAAGAACCAGACAAAAGTTAGTGCCAGATATGCCTTTCATATTTTGTTACATCTCTCAAATTTCAGGTGCAGCATTTCTTGGCTTTGTGAACAACCAATATATTTGCATTTTAAAAAATTTTGAATGCGTGAAAAATTTGGTCACATTTACTTCAGGGTGCAACCTACTGTAGCTATTTTTTTTTTTTTTTTGGCTTTTTTGTATTTACAAATACATAGAAGTTTTGATAGAAACTGCATTAAAGTATATTTTAGTTTACCATAAATTCTTGTCAGTACATTTGACAGTACACTTTAACCATATTTCAAAGACAATAGAAGTTAATTATGAAATTGCATATACAGATGTACTGAAGTAGCTCAAAAAGCTCTTTTAAGTTCAAGTTCAATTACATTTGTCTTAGAGTATATTCGATTCATTTACATGTAAGTAATTATTTGGACTTTCGTAATTTACTTTAGAGTGATTTTCTGGCAAGGTTAAGTTTGTGGGGGGAGGTAAACACCACCTTACACACAGATTCTATTCATATAAAAATTCACATTAAAGTGCACTCTAGTGGTAGATTTCTAAGCAAACCAAAGGATTGTTTTTGATAGCCTTTTTTCAGGAAATGAATCCCTGTGTCTAGAAGCGTTCTCTGCCATGTTAACTATAACAAATCTGCTAATGATTATGTCGGATAAAAACTAGGCCAACATGGAACTTCAGTGTGCATGTGGGTATTAAAAGGAGACAAGTTTTACTCCTTTACTCCTTAAAAGGAGACAAGTTTTAGTACTTTTCTTTTGAACATCAATGTGAACAAAGCAGTCTAAATTAAACATAAGGCACATCAGCGTCTCTCTCTGCAGACTCTGTGTGAGGGTGCCAATGTGCATCTTCTTACAGAACATCTCTACTTACTACTACTGCTTAAATGACAGCGTAATAAAGGTCCTGCAATTTTATGCTCACTGACGAGCATTTCTTTTTGAATTAAGCATCTCTGATGGAGAAATCATACCTCTGACTCTCACTTCTGACAATTCTATTTAGTTTTAGTCATATTTTAGTCATCTAAACTGTTTTTAGTTTTAGTCTACACTGCGTTCCAAATTATTATGCAAGTGACATATCAATAGGATTTTGGTACAATAAAGAGTCAGATTTTTGTTTGTGTGGTTTTTCACATCTTTTTAGTTAACTGGTATCAGTCTCACACAGGTTTGTTCAATAGTTTGCCAGTTCTTCTTAGGTAAATGGAAACCCTACTTAAAGAGGTTGTTCCACATTATTAAGCAAGTCACAATTCTCATGAAATATGGTGAGGAAAAAAGATCTTTCTGAAGATGAAAAGTATGAAACAATGCAATGTCTTGCAAAAGGCATCAACACAAACAATATTTTGTGAAAAGCAAATGGAAATTATTTAACTGTCAAAAGATTTGTGAGTGACTTAGAGCACAAAAGATCTTGGTCAGATAAAGATTTATTAAGGAAAGTTTCTATCAAACAAATGAACTGTATTGTAATACCAGCTGTAAAAAAGCCACTGCTGAGCAGCAAACAGGTGTTTGAAGCTACTGGAGTCTCAAGGTCCTCTCCATGCAGACTGGCAGTTGTGTGTAAAGCTGCATTTCAGTCACTGCTAACCAAACCTCACAAAGAGAAACCTGCACTGTGTCTCGCTGTGTCTCGTGTTTGGGCTATCAGCACGCTGAAGCAGCGCTCGTGGATGAGTCATGTTCTCATTGCGGGAACATGACCATCGTGATGTTGCGGTCCAGATACCTCCTCATCAAATGAGGGGGTATCCCCCTCGCCCTGCCCCGTTCTAGTTCCTCCGTCTCTCGGAGGGCTACTTCGGCTCATGATCAGGGTGATCTGAGGATCACGGTGAGAGCTTCCCCGTCGAGTGCGTCTCTGCGGGCCTCTCATTCCTCCAGCACATCGCGCCATCTGGTGTTTCCGGACAAGCTCGCTGGATCCTCGGACAGGGCGGGGCCCAGCATCTCGTTCGGAGCCCCAGCGGATGACAGGATGTCGATCGCTGCATCGGAGGGCGAGCTAGGCTCTGGAGATGACGATTCGGCTGCGCTGCCTCCGTCAGGAAGAGTGGCGTTGTCTGAGTCAGATCCAGAGCTGACTGCTATGCTTTCCCAGGCCGCCGAGAGCGTCGGGCTACACTGGAGGCCTCCACCTTCTCCCGAACGCTCGAGGCTGGACGATTGGTTCCTGGGGCGCAGGCCAATCGCCGGCAGCCACCTCCAGTTCCATTCTTCCCGGAGGTGCATGAGGAGGTGACTAGGTCTTGGAGGGCACCTTTTTCTGCCTGAAACAGGCCTGGTGCCTCCTCCGTCCTCACCACCCTCAATGGTGGGGTGGCCCAAGGGTATGTGGAGATCTCCCCCAGTCGAGCGCGCTATTGCCATGCAACTCTGCCCGCAGAGCGCTGCCACCTAGAAGGGTAATCCACGCCTTCCATCCAGGGCCTGTAAGTTCTCGTCCGCTCTAACGGCCAAGGCTTACAGTGCTGCTGGACAGGCCGCTTCCGCCCTGCACGCCATGGCGCTCCTGCAAGTCCACCAGGCCAAGGCATTAAAGCAGTTGCATGAGGGTGGTGCTGACCCAGGTATGATGCAGGAACTGCGCACAGTGACGGACCTCGCCCTAAGGGCGACGAAAGTTACGGAGCGGGCCCTGGGTCAGACAGTGTCCACATTGGTGGTCCAGGAGCGCCACCTATGGCTGTCCTTGGTGGATATGAGGGAGGCTGACAAGCATCGCTTCTTAGACTCCCCGATCTCCCAGGCCGGCCTATTCGGCGAAGCGGTGGAAGGCTTTGCCCAACAGTTCTCCGCCGCACAGAAGCAGACGGAGGTGTTCCGTCATATCCTGCCCCGGCAGTCTGCTGCTGTCTCCACCCCACCTCTGGCTGCAGTCCCTCCGTCTGCTCGTCGCTGAGGGAGCCCTCCTGCTGCCTCAACCTCCGCTCCGGCTCGGCCTCAGCAGCAGTCTTCACAACGGCCGCAGCGTGGAGCTGGCCGCATGCGGCGTCCCTGAGACGGACGACCCGGAGTCCTTGGATCCTGCTCTTCAGGAGATGGTGACCGCACCACTCCTTCCCCCAGAGGAGGGCCAGGTGGAGAATTTTTGGTTTCCTTTTTGTTCTGTTCCGCCACTGGCTTCTCAGCCAGTGGTACCTAAAACCTCTGAAAGAGAGCAGTTTCCTTTCTCTCCGGGTAAATAAATGCTTCTTGAGCACCAAATCAGCATAAAAGCATAACACACTTCTAAAATCTAGTGTTCAGCTAAAATTGGCTGCTAAAATTTCAGCTTTGCCATGAAAGGAATGAATTTAATTGAAAAATATGTTAAAATTGAAAACTTTTTTTTTTTTTTTTTTAAGACTTAAGACTTTCAAAAACATTAAAAACACTCACTAACTCCAAAATTTGAATGGTATTGTAGACATCTCTCTTCCTTTCTCTTATTTTGTAAGGGTGTGAGTATCATGAGGTCAGCCATCATGATCGCTTTGTAAGAATTACAGAATGACTATTTCGGGGGATGACTGTCTTGGTCTGAAGTACTTAATGAAATGTTGCAAAAGGATCAGGGCGATTCTGCAGCCAGAATGAGCCCATAGTATTAAGTGTGTCCACACACTTCATATTATGTATTTTTCTAAAAGTCAGGTATGCATCTTACTCTTAGATTCATCTTTGAGAATTTGATGTTTTGTATTGATTTGATATATTTGAATTGGCTATGTAATTGGCAAAATACATATTTACCTGACTGATAATAAATTGTTACATTTGACATATTCTGATTTACTCTGAAATTATTTTCTCAAGTAGATTAAGTGAAGGCGTATGTTTCCGCAAAGCTGCATCCAGGGTTAAGTACATACTAGATCTCAGGTTAGATGGAGCATGGGGCACATCAGGTGAGATTATAGATTTCTGACTAACTGCTTGGCTTTAGTTAAGTTGTACTCAGTTGCATTAACTATGGGGGGCTAGTCATAGTACTGGACATAACCGCTGGTTATTGTCTCAGCTTTAATTAAGTTGTACATAGTTATATTAACTATCGGGGGCTAGGTATATGGTAATAGCATAACCTCTGATTATTGTTTGAGCTTTAACTAAGTTGTACATAGGTAACTGTAGGGGGCTAAATTGAACTACTATTTAAAGAATGGTAAGCATGGGCGACCTATTAAATAGTATTAGTCATAACCTCTGGCTAATGTTCAGACTGGTGAGTTTGTGACCGTGGGGCCCACGTAAAACGGCCGACGTGAGGCACACTGAGCGACATAGATTCCTAATGAACGAGTAAATATAAAGTAAAGAGTTAAATGGAATAATCACATGTCAGAATAATAATGATTAGAAATAGACAAACAGCCAATTTGTATGTCAATCTAAATTCGAGGTCATAATAAAATGGAGTCAGATTTGAATTTAACCTAAATTTAATAACTGTGCACACTGAAAAGACCGAACAAGCAGGAAACCTTCATCCACCATTGGATACCTTCCTTAGGCCAGTTGCGTGGACCTTTCAGCTTGTATGATTTTTGTCCTGAGTCACCTCTGTTTTAATCTCTCCTTTTGCCTTCCATAATGTCTTTTCTTGCACTCCATGTTTTCATTTTTCACAATATGTAACTGGAATATCTGTGTAGTTTAACATAATGGTACATGCTGTATATTAGAGTATGTTCAAACAAATCCTTTAGTATCTCTCTGACTGTCTCTGAAGCACTGCATGTGTGTTAAACAGATGCACACAGATAAGATTAAGAGGCACATTCTATCTGGCCTTTAGAGGTAAATGATATGATGGTCAAAAACATTATTTGGATAGCAGCAGTGACAATTATCAGTGATTAGAAACCCTCACCACATGCTCTCCTCGTCTTATCTGTATAGTTTTTGTGTATGTGTACTCTAGAAGTATGAAACTCTAAATGATATGTGATATAAGAGGGCCTCCTTACACCCTGCTTAACACCACTGACTTGTTTCTATGAATACAGTGAAGTCACTGAACGCAAATATTGGAGTGTTTGATTGTAGGGAATGGGTGATACGTCATTAATTTAATAAGAAAAGTGAATGAGTATGCCTTCTGGCACAGCCTTGTCTAGCTTATCCAAATCTGAAGCACTGAAGCATAGATGTCATTGATGGCGTAATCTTTTACAGCCTACATTTATAAACAAGAGTGGTCCACTTGCAACCTGTCCTACACTTGTTTTTGGAACACTATCAGTCACCATGGAAACTATCAATTTTGTCTAACACTTCAAGGCCAGTTTTAGAAACTGTTAATGAATTTGACCAATTTGTCAGCTGTCAGGGCTCAGGGCTCAGGTCAGCATAATAGAATAATTTTTGTAGGATCATATGCCACTGCTGAAAATTCAGCTTTCCCATTACAGGAATGAATTCAATTTTAAAATGAATTAAAATAATAAACAGCAATAATATTATTAATATACTGCAATAATAAGGGGAAGTTGTGGCCTAATGGTTAGGTAGTCAGGCTTGTAACCTGAAGGTTGCCGGTTCGATTCTCGCACTGGCAGGAATTGAAGGTGGGGACTGTGAATGAACAGCACTCTTTCTGCCTTCGATACCATGACTGAGGTGCCCTTGAGCAAGGCACCGAACCCCCAATTGCTCCCCGGGCGCTGGAGCAATGGCTGCCCACTGCTCCGGGTGTGTGTTCACGGTGTGTGTGCGCGTTTGTTCACTATTCACTGCTGTGTGTGTGCACTTGGATGGGTTAAATGCAGAGCACCAATTTCGAGTATGGGTCACCATACTTGACAATACGTCACGACTTTCACTTTCATACTTCAAAATATTGATCAAATAAATGCAAGCTTGGTGAGACTTTTTTTTTTTCTTTTCTAAATCATATAATTTATAAATATCTTTATATTCTCTCAGGCATTCACTGAGTCAAAAATACCAGCAGGACCAGACTCACATCTATTATGTGTGGACACTGTACACTACTGTATTTTGAAATATACGGTATTACTGTATTTTGCTATGAATTGTGGGAGCATGCTAAATAATTGCTGTAAATTTTACAGTAGTATTTACAAAAAGATACTGTGCATGTTTTTAAAGGTAGACTAATGTTATTGCATTTTCCTATAGATTCTGGGAACATGATTATGGAGTAAATGCTACAGGATAGCATGTATGCAACTGTTATAATTTTATTTATTTTTTAAAGAAGAAAAATACTTAGTCAACTGTAATAAATACTGCCTTTTTAACAAATTATTTACACACTGTAAAATCCAGTACTTCACCTTACTTAGATATAATTTGTTATCTTTAATTAGTTGTTATACTTATATTAAGTTAAAGCTAATTTTAAGGCGAATAAAACAACTAACTTACAGATGAGTAAGTCTTACTTAAAATATTCAAGCAGCCACAATGAAACCAATGACATTAATTCACCAGTGGGAGGTAGCAGTGGACTAATGTGTTGCTAATGTGCAACAAAACAACAGAAGAAGAAATAAGGATGGTTACAGCCATACCAAAGCCACTAGAAGGCAAGCCATTAGCCGAAAAAGCTAAAGCTAACGCTTCCGGTATGCCAGTATGTGGGAAAGAAGACCAGAGGCCGTTTTTTTTTTAAAGAGGTCCTATTATGCTCTTTTACAAAGTCTTGATTTTGTTTTGGTGGAGTACTAGAACATGCTCTCATGCTTGGTGGTTCGAAAATCTCATTATTTTACATAATTTACATTATTACAATACCTTCCTCCCCAGCCTGGCACAAACGGCTCGATTAGTTCCGGATTTAACGAAGGCCCGCTTTCCCGAAAAACGAAATGTTGTGATTGGTTAGCTGTCCCAGTGCGTTGTGATTGGCGAACAGCTTAGACGGTGTTTCAGTACTGCCCCGCCCCTTGTCAAAACAGCAAGTTCGTCAATATTTCCATATCAGTTCAGACCCCGAGAATATTGAACAAGAGGATTGCGCAGAACCTTTGCACGCACGGATATTGCAAGACATATTAAAGTGGTAACGATATTGTTGTTTTTTTTGGCTAAATCACATTTTAGATAGGATGTCAACTACAGCTTAAAAATAACTGCATTTACTATGTACAGATAAGTGCAACGGTAATATGTATTATGTTTATTGTTCTTTAATTCTAATATTATAACATGAATTGCAGCAAAACTGTTATACAGTTGAATTTATTTATACCATAGTACCACAGTTACACTATTTGTGGCGGCATATATATGCAAATTCATTCTCTGCCAGCAGGAGGCGCTGTTGTAGTCGTAGAGAGCGAGGTTTCCCCGGGAACGCTGTACACAAAGAAGAGTTCTCTCACAAACGTTGCTTTATCAGACATTACATGCAAGATGAAATGAAAATGACATCCAAAATTTTCTGAAGACAGTCAGTTTCCATCAGAAATACAGTTATATAAAAACACCCGCACCGGGTTTCGATTTTGAAACGTGCATTCGAATTTCAGTAGGCGGGATTTATTTGAATGATATTCTAATGGGCCAATTTGTGATGTCACAAATACAGGAAAACAACTTTGTAGTCCAAACGAGCCATTCGTTGTAGTTCTTCAAAAGGGATTTTTTTAAAAACAAAATATCTCCCTTTGGAGTGGACTTTGAGATTTGTAACTTTGGAGATCTTTTTTATGCCCAAACATACACACTACACACTGACTAAAATTCAAAAAGTGAAAAAACATAATAGGACCCCTTTAATGGATGTCAATGGAGGAGAGGCTTCACTACACTGCATAAACAGCTTTTTAGAGGAAACGGCTTATCATTTAATGAATTGAAAGCCTATCTGTTAATCTTCAACGTGTTTTACACTAAACAATACTTATGGATTTAACTATTTTTAGAGTTTACCACGAAAAAAACTTGCATATCTCTGACTGAAATTCTATGACGTCAAGGCTGTAATCTGATTGGTTATTAAGGGACACGTGATCCAAGTTGACCGTTACGCTTTCTCCAATAGTAAGTAATACAGACCCTCTCATCTCCCTATAGTAAGACAATCTCTGGCTATACACCATTCCAGCAAAGACGATAGAATACCCAAGACGTGTCAAGACGTGAATGGGGAAAAATTCAATGCTCAATATGGCCGCTCTATCGAACGAAGCCCCGCCTTCTGAGCAAAAGAGCCAATCTCTAATCGGTAAATTCAGCGCGTCACTGCAGCTGCCGTTAGAAGTCCCAGTTCCTATAGAGTAGGGGAACTATGACGTCACTTTGTAGGCGGATCGGCTGTTAGCATGACACTGGTTCCCTCGACAAAAAGCCAATAGGATTTTTCCATAGGCTTTTGGATTATCGCAAAAAATAAGCTCTGTGTTCAGTCATAGTTCATGAAACTTACACGTTTTGTCCATCAAGGTAATCTTCACAAAATAATATAACTTTGATGAATTTTAATGCCTAAATACAAGTGCCAGAACTTAAAAGCTAAACAAACTATAGCACCACGGTCGCTCGCCTTCAGCATCGCCACCACCACGCTCCCGACAACTTTTTCAAACTTATTTTTAACATGTTCAGTGAAAAGGATTTACTCTGTGGATGAATTTTAATCCACGCTACATTAACCTTTTCATATAAACTGGAATAAATACAAAACTAGAGCCAAACTAAAACTGAAATGAGACATTAGTAATAAATAGTATAGTGAATAAATTAAATAATCATAACTAAAGGACATTTGAAAGCACGTATTTCTGTACATTTCGAAATAAGGTGCATTACAAGTCAATAAATCCTTGATTAATATGAATATTTTAATTAAAAACATGTCTCCACGTACTATTCAATAAAATTCTAGTCCATTTAATCTATTAAATAACAGCAGAGTGAGCAAGTTTTTGGATATGGTAAGATTAAACTTATTTTAGTGAATAAAGTACCACATTTCAGCTATAATTTTGTTAAGGTGGTTACACAAAATGTTATTTTATCCTTGCTTCTAGGAAATCCTCAATCTATATGCTTTCTAACAGCTTCATGTGGCCTCAAACATTTAATTTTAATGTGGCTTTAAGCATTATGCATCATTAACGTTTCACTTTAACCACTTAAATCTGGTAAATGTGGTGTTTACATGGAATAATCATATGAGTTTACCTTATGGTCTGAACCCAGAGTCTCTGTATCAGTAGGAAGCGATAAAACGAGCAACTTCCATCCGAAGACTTGTGTTGCATTTCGGGGCAAAGCAAAAAAAAACAAAAAACAAAAAAAAAAAAACATTGTCGAACAAAAGTATAAATTGCAGGAAACTATTCACTGGTTATTCTACAATTAATTGTATTACAAATTATACTACAATTGGAAAATACTGTAAATTGATAAACTGTTTGGCGTGATGACGTTTAATGTCTTCGACAGCGCCTGTAGTGGCATTTAGCAACTTGTTAGCAACTGTCTTTTTTAAGAAACGTAACAGTTTAAAAAAATCACGAGTGGGGTGTAACTGGTGTGTTTTATGTCGTAGAATAAAACGTGAAAGTATTTTGAGCCTATGTGTATTTTGAGCCTATGTACCTTATCTAAGGGATTTAACCAAAATCCCATTCAAAAAACCCATTGACTCTGGGACGATGGAACCGGAAGTGCTAAAATGCTAACTCGCTTCTGGGTTTTTGCCTATAAAGTGACATCATAGTTCCACCACTCTATAGAAACTGTCAGCGCTCTGAAACCTGCGCCTAGGTCTGCGCATGCGCACTGGCGGGTCTAGCCTGAGAAATTAGCTTTTTTTTTTTTTTTTTTTTTTTAACGCTATTTAAGCAAAATAAACAACATTTATGATACAGTTGTTGTCAGATTTCATTGGTGAATTCAAATATGAAATTTAATCGTAAGCTTGTCGACCAGTTTTGAAGAATTTGATGTTTCTCCATTCAAAGAGATAGGAGCTGCACTTGCATGCCCGAGAGGCGTTTCAAAGATGGCCGCTGAGTCACATGACTTTCCTTAAAGGGACTTTGATTCCAGTCGGTGACAGTAATGCACCAATAAGTTAGGTTGCCAACCGCCAATAAACACCAAAGAAGAAAAAGAAAGACGAAGGATGGTTAGAGAGCATGCGCAACAAGCAATGTTTTGAATTTGTGCGCCGATTTTGCTGAAACTGGGAAGAAGGAGAGAGACTGCTTGCGTTTTTACCACTGGACAAAGACTCATTACTTCTATACAATAATAATAAGGTAAGTTTAAAAAAAATAATTGTGTATGAATGTATCTTTTTATGTGCTGTTAATTGTAACTACTTGTCACCACCAGTGTTAGCTAACAGGCACCAAAGATCTTTGCAATTCTGCTGTTAGAACAAAGACTATAGAAATACAGAACTTGTGGCATATTTTGGTGAATTTTGTTTTTAATTATTTTTTTTACTTTTCCAATTTGAAAATTTGTAGCTAGTTAAAGATTAAAGCATGGAAATGCTGAGGTACAATTCAAGAGCATGCCAAAAGTAGTCAAGATGAGCTCATAGTAGTTTTAAAGTCAGTCTTTATGTGCCACTGATAATTAATTGTTTAGTGTAATTTTTTTGCAGTGTTCCCTCTATAATGTTATAAGACTGTGATGCTTTGGTCAGTTTTTGGGTTAAAGTTATTTTTCAATTTACAAATTTGTCAATATATTTTAATAGGTCACAATCATATTCATTATGTGATTACACCTTGCTGCTTTTGAGCTGATTTTATGGCTGAGGCCTCAAATAGATATGTATAGAAAGGTGCTTTCTTTCTTTCTTTCTGTAACGGAGCCGACGAGACGAGAGACATGCGGATCCATGTGCGAACTTTTATTAGACAGAGACGTGGTCATAACAGGCATGGTTCAAGCAGTGGCAAACAGGTATAACATGGGCAAGACAAAGAGTAATCCTACGGCAAGCGTGGGTCTTCGATCGACGAACAAAATCCAACAAGGCAAATCAGAGAGATAATCCAATAACAAGAGCAATAGTCCAGGCGAGGTATAAACAGAGTCCAAAACAGCAGGCAAAGGGTTAATCCAAGTAACACAGGCAAAAGATCAAGAAACAGGCAATACACTAGGCTTAGACTTTAGAAAACGGAAGGGCTCCATAATGTAGCTATCACTGGAAGAGCGATATACACTAGACAATACTAGGCGATCTGTGAACGGAAGTCCATGGTTTATATAGGGTGTGTGATTGTTCTCAGGTGTGAGAGTGTGATTGAGACAGCTGTGTGATGATGACAGTTGTGTGCTCAGTGCAATGGATGATGGGAAATGCAGTACAGTGTAATGGGGAACAGTCTGTGTGGTGCGAGAGTCAATATGAAGGAAGGGGGGACCTCTGATGGTGAGTGGATGGAAGACCATGAACCCGATTCGTGACACTTTCTTTCTTTCTTTTTTCTTTTGCTTTCTTTCTTTCTTTCTTTTCTTGTAAAGCATGCAAATATCAAGGAATGAATGTGTCTGTAATCTACAAGGCACAACAAAAGTGGAACTTTAACGGAAGAATTATTTGTCATATTTAGGAAAAGTGTTTGTGGAAATGACCTTCTCTGAACAGCGGTATCATCACACAGGCCTCAGTACACTGGAGGTGAGCTATTTCATCTTAAGCTGTTATACAGAAGTAGAGCAGTTTTTGGCTCAATCATGTGCCACAGTTTATTTACAATTTCAAATAATTTCTTGCAGATGCAGTATACCTGTAACCACTGTATTATTTATTTTATTTTATTTTATTTTTTTTGCAGATCTAAGAGGACAATTCACACCCTACAACCCCTAAAAATGTATGTTGCTACCTTAATTGTTTTCAATATTTTAAAATAAACCATGTGAATGACTTCTTTATTGACACTGACAAACATATTTGTACTGTAATTTTTTTTTTTATGTCTTAAACTTTTTGTTTTTCTTTTTTTACTTCTAGAACCTATATTTGACAGAACTGCACACCCATCTGAGGTCTGCCGGTTTTACTTCGTGATTACCCCAGATACTTCTACAACTAACCCGCTTTGTAAGTTCTCATAGTTACACCTTAAAGAAGCACATGTGGGAAAATTTCATGTGTATTTGCTGGTATATTACTGAGATACTTGTATGAAGATTAATGTTGATTATATACCTAGTTCACCCAAAAATGAAAATTATGCCATTTAGACAGTGCTCTATATGCAGTGGATAGCAGTGTGCAATGATAAAAATTTTCTATAGCCAAATTTTTAGAAATGCACTTTAAATATGTTAAACACAAGGATGGAAACGCATAGAGCTTATTCTTTAGGCAACTGGTAAGTCCTGCACATAATCTGTATAAAAATGACAATCTGTACATTTTTTTTTTTTATTATTATTGTAAATGTGTTTTCATATTTACATCTCTGATAAAGTTAAATATGGCCCTAACTCTTCAATAAATCAGTTGTGATTTAACATGACACTTAATTTAATTTTCTTCTTTGAGTATATGCTGTTTTTTGATAATTTGTGTTGTGTGTTTTTTCACAGAGGAATTGTGGGCATTAACCCGGAAACTGGATCAAAAGTTGCTGCTGGAAAAGGAGACAAGAAAATGGATGGAATGAACCCACATGTATGCACACTGATACGAAAGCTAATGGACTTTGAATGGCTTGCCATTTAAAAATAAATAAATAAATAAAAAAGTATTCCAATGGAATAGAAGTGAGACACTCTAAACAGATTGTCAAGTGCATGATTGATGTCCAACTTAATGTACATGCAATGTCTTGCCTTTTCATGGATTTGGCAATATAAAGGTAGGCACAGTTCAAACTATTTATTTTGTGGTAGTTTATTTAAACTTTGAGTTTATGAATGAAGTTCAGTCACTCTGTAGGAATGTTTTCTTTTTTTTTTTCTTTTTCTTGTTTTTTTTTTTTTTTCCCCCAAGGCTAAAGCCTTTCATTTATTATAAAGTGTCCATTTTTGTTTCTCCAAATATGTTTTGGAAACTGGTGCTTATGTTAAATGCCCATTATTGTACAATAAATAGTCACATAGATGAAAACCTGTTTTTTTTTTTTTTTTGCTAAGTTTTATTGTTCACATTACATATTAAATTGACAAAAATGGAAAGACTACTGAAATTTACATCAAAAGTAGATTTATACACTATCACAGCAGTGAAAAATCTCAATTATAGTTAATTTAGTGAATTGAATTTCACAACAAATGCTCTAATTTACTGAAAAATGTATGTATAGTAGTACAAGTTCACAGTTGCTCTTGTAATTTCACTCACATTCATAAACATTTCTACTGTAATTTTACAGTGATAGTTGTAAAAAACATAATATACAGCATATATATATATATATATATATATATATATATATATATATATATATATATATATATACACACAGCAGTGTGCTGTATTTTTACAGTACAATTGTAATTATCGATTTACAGTCTTACTGGCTACCAAAATTGCCAGTAAATTACTGTAAATTTTACAGTAAATTTCGTCAGCTTCATCCTTCCTTATATAAAATGACTTTCAAATACTTTAATTGGAAGGTAGAAAGTTGCAGTCAGCTAATGCCATAGTATGAGGGTAGAATTGTTGAATAATTCCAAATAAATTGATTATGATCCACAAATAAATGTAAATAGATTAATAAAAATTAACAATATTGACAAATAAATACAATGAGATCCACAAATAAATCTTGGAGCTTCACAAACATGAATTCAATTCACAAAAAAATAAAATGAGATTTGCAAATAAAAAACATATTGACAAATATCTTTTTATGTCACAAACACAACTTTAACTGGCATTCATTTGTGAATGGCGTTCTGTGCATGTAGATTGCTGCACGCATTTGTGAATCGGTCGCTGTGCATTAGTAAAAGGCTTTCTGTGCATCTGTCGATTGCTGTGGGCATTTGTGGATTTTGAAACATTTTTAGAACTGACAATCCACAAATGCATGGACTCACCCACCATCTACTCAAGCAAATTTAGATAACAGCCTCACTTTGCTGACCAATCATAGCACGCTCTCGCTATAACCAATCACGTTTTGCTTTACATTCAGGGTGGTCTCATCCTGAAATAACTTCATTCATCTGCATTGGCTCAAGGGCCATAAACATTGGAACAGTTAAAGATGTTTAAAATTGGATTTCGTTAGACCATTGGACCAGTGTATCTGGCCAAGCCACAGTATTATATTTTACGTGCCTTTGAAAATACCAGAGAAACAGTGCTTTAATCACAGCTATAGCAACAATGCTATACTGGATACAAATGTGCAAGTGTCATATTCAAGATGGAAAGAAAAGCATCAATAAGTAACAGACTAATAAATAACTGGATTCAACCGCATGATAGACAGTGTTGGGGGTAACACATTACAAGTAACGCACGTTAAAAGGAAATATTTGAGTTACTTTTTCAAATAAGTAATGCCAGTTACTTTGTTTCCCATGTCTTGACTGACAGCTCTCGTGTTGCCATGTTGAGAGAAATCGGGAGTAAGTACAGAGGCGTTGTGCGTGCTGTGAGAAAAAAAGTTTTGTTGTTGAAGGGCTTTTACATTTGTAAAAATAGAACTTTTTTATATTAAAACAAACAAGCAATCCCTGCCCAGATTTAAAAAGCAACTCAAAAGTAAAAAGTGAGTAACATAATTAGTTACTTTTTTAGGCAGTAACTCAATATTTTAATTCATTAGTTTTAAAAGTAACTTTCCCCAACACTGATGATAAACATGTGAGTTTGTGTAATGGGTTAAATTGCCGTTAAATTTCCCAGTTTTTCAGCCAAGCCATTTAAATGATATGTACTGTGGCCGAGAGAGCTCAACATGCAGCAAATAGAAAAAACACCTGCAAATTAAGAAATCAACTTCATCAATTTGACAACACACGCACTACAAATGTTCACAACGCAACCAAATAAAGAAACACACTGCAAATAGAAAAACCACCTGCAAATTAAGAAACAACTTCATCAATTTGACAACACACGTGCTACAAATTTTCACAACGCAACCAAATAAAGAAACACCCTGCAAATAGAAAAAAAAACACCTGCAAATTAAGAAAACAACTTCATCAATTTGACAACACACGCATTGCAAATGCTCAAAACACAACCAAATAAAGAAACGCAATGTAAATACTCACAACACAACCAAACAAAGAAACGCGCTGCAAATAAAATTCTTTATTTGGTTGTGTTGTCAGAATTTGCGGCGCGTTTCTTTATTTGTTTGCGTTGTGAGCATTTGCAGCACCTGCTGTCAAACTGATGAAGATGTTTTCTTGATTTGCTGATGCTTTTTCTATTTGCGTGTGTTTTCTGAAGTTGCAGCGCGTTGAGCTCTCTCAGCCACCGTAGATATGAGCAGCAATGCACATCTAACAGTGTACGAAGCATTATAAATTATATTTTCAAACATTCATTAAACGTATTACAATGTGGCCATTGTTTGGGGAGGAAAACATATTTTAAATGTGGTGCAGGTGTGTTGGATATAAATGCATATAAATGTAAGACGAGATATTTATTGGTTAAAACACTTGATTACGCTAACAATATTTCATCAGTCTTACTAATTTTGATTGTAAAAGTTACTTAACAGCATCCAATGTAAATGCACGTCTTTTATTTACATCGTCCACTCACAAATACCCAGTACAAGCTGCAGTGATGCTGAGGCTGGTACCCAAATGGTCATTTGGGCCCATATTTAATATTATACGTGTTATTATGCCCTATATTTGCCACCGAAATTGTGCTTTAAAAGGCCATGTCTTATGCCATGTCTACTCTGCTTGCTGTCTCGCTGAACTGCAACAGCTGTAACTGCAACCTGACGTATCAAAGCAAATGTGTGAATCGTTTGTCCTTCATCGTGTCGCGCCTCGTCCAGTGTAGACAGTAGCTGGGTTTCCATCCAAAGTTGAGAATTTAACTTATGTGTAAAATTCGAATATCGCACAAAACATTTGCGAATAAGCACCGTTTCCATCCAACGAGTCATAAATCATCACTTCCTGATAAACTGGCACTATATATCACTAAAGCCCGGCTCACACTGTGATTTTGGCCACGATTTGGTTGTCTGGGAAAAAAATTTAAAATCCTAAAAGATTCCTATAATCCTAGGCTAAAATCTGTAGTCTTTGATCGCTGGTTTGACATGTTCGCCGACAGTGGATTAATGGCTGTTGCGATCAAATTTCACCTCCGACGAAATTCTGGCAGTGTCAGAAGATTTGGCGCACAGTCCGGCAGTGTGATTACCCCTACGATGAATGTCAAACTGTCTCCGTTTTTCAAGACAAGCTATGAGCAGAATTAATGCTAGAGAATTATTCTTTCAACCATAAACTCCAGCACTCCCGTCCACCGCTCACGGAATTCATCTGATATGTTGCCTTTTCTATATAAACACTGGTTGCGCAGCTGTTTTCATGTGGGTGTGTAGAGCTGCATACACTATTCTTCTTAAATACGCCGGTATTGCCGCCGTTCATTTACTTTTCATGATAGCCAACATTTCGGTCCCGCGTGCAATGCAGTTCGCAGTCACTGGACGTGTATGGGTTGATAATGTAAAACTCCGGAACAAGTTTTCTTGCGCACACCCGTTTTTAACTCGTCTCGACTGTCGTACAGTCTGACATTAATGACAACTAAAATCCCATAGTGTGACATGATCATCATGTTCGTACAGTCTGACAAGTACAATCCTAAAGGACTTTTAAAAAAATCGCACAGTGTGAGCCCGGCTTAAGACAAGTAGGAGGAGCCACTGAATATAATAAATTTGATATATAATAAATTACTTGTGCGAGCAGACGAGAAACAGTGAATGCGGTCATTTCTTTCGTGAATGCTTGCTGGTTTGGGAACGCAGTCATGTAAGACAGTTCTGGGAGGCAATTAGGCCTATACAGAAATACTTTATTGACAGACTTTGTTCGGGCATTTCAGAATGACCATAACAACATTTCAGATACTGTGAAATGGGATTGGTCCACTGGTTATTCAGATTTTGCCACCCCATAGCGCAAAATCATGACTTTTTTTATGCGCATGGAAGACGTTATTCGGCAAATGCGTTTCCATCTCCCATTATTCGCATTAACCCTTTTTCTCAAGTCAAAATACACCTTAGTGTAAAAACCTTTTTGCGAATTAAGGGATTTTTATTTGAAATTTGGCATTTCCATCACTCATTTCTGATGTGATACTTCAAAATGGGCATAAAAACAGGGTGATAGAAACATAGCTAGTGTAAGGCGTGGGGTTTTAGCTGCCCGTGGGTTGATGTGAATAAAGACGATGGACTTGAAAATACTGACGGCTCGTAACTTTTATTGAGCAAAGTCCTAGAACTGGGAAGGAGAGCAACTAGTCCCCATGCCCGCCACACTTTACTCCTCTCCCTTCCCGCACTTCCCTTCACATCCCATGACCCTCCTTCTCGGAGGACGCAACACCAAAATAAAAGTCCTTGGCAAAAACATGCAGAAAAAGAATACAATGAATATTAAACAAACAACTTCACATTAGTTACCCTGTGGGAAAAGAAACGTCCACATTTTCAATATACAGAAAGTAACAATGTCCTTACACCAGACAAAACAATGTGCAGATTATTGGAGCAATACAACCAAAATTTTCAATAAACACAATACAGGGTGTTTATGCGTACTGCAGCAAAGGTTCTAAAACAAAGTATTGATAAGGTTTTTTTTTTTATTTATAATTTTTTTTTTTTTTTTTTTTTTACTTCACAACATAATCTTTAAACCTTGCAGGCAATTTGACAGGCCTGCGACCTAACGGTCTAGGGTCCAGCACACCATGCGGAGCCATAGTTGGATGGTCCACTTTTGAGGATAGAGTGTCCATGTCATCAGGCTGTGTGACAGTAAACTGTCCAGTGTTTTGAGTTAAGTTCAGGGGGGGACTGTCCCAAAAGCAAAGACCTAGCTGGACTCTGACTGGGGACCTCACCAGTAAAGACAACAGAAGGCAAGTTCTCCTGGACAGCAAGTGTAGAGGAATTAGAAGTACTAGTACTTTCAACAGGCTGTGCAATGGGAGATGATGCATCCGAGACTGTTTGTCCAAGCTGATAGGTGGAAGACAGGTAATGTTTAAGATGGTTATGATGTACCACTTGCGATGTCTTTTCAGGAAAACCTTTTGGCTGAATAGCATACAGTACAGAATAACCATCAGTAGGCTGAACATTTTGTGTTACAATGTAGGGTCCTTTCAAACGTGGGGCCAGTTTACACCGGGAATGAGCAGGATCATTCAACCAAACCAAGTCTCCCACACTGTATGAGGTATATTTGGCCTTTTTGTCATATTGAGCTTTTTGTTGTTCATGAGCATGTTCCTGATTCTCCTGACGGAACTTGAAAGCATACTGCAGTTTCCTGTAGACAGACATAGCATACTCTGCTGGGGTGCTGGCAGAGGCATTGGAAGGTTCAGTAGGACAAGGGAAGAGTAAATAAAGTGGCAATCTGGCTTCACGTCCATGAACGAGGAAGAAAGGGGTGTATCCAGTGCTGCTGTGTACACTAGTATTATAAGAAAATTGGATTGCCCTTAACATGGTATCCCATGGCTCTGTTTGCTGGTACAGACATTTACTCAACTGATCTTTCAGGGTGCGATTGAATCTTTCGATCAAACCATCTCCCTCAGGATGATAAGCAGAAGTCCTGGTTTTTGTGACACCCAACTTGGAACACAACTCCTTGATTAAATCTGCCTCAAACTGATGGCCTTGATCTGTATGAATGCATTCAGGAACACCATGCTATGTGACATACTGTTCAAAAATACATTGTGCAACCGTTACAGCTCTTTGGTCTTTCATAGGGTACAAATTCACATATTTGGTGAAATAGTCTTGGAGAACAAGGACATTTATGGCCTGATGGTGACACAGGAAGCTCGGTAATGTCAGCTGCCACCTTTTCAAAAGGATGACTGGCATGAATAGTCTGCAGGGGAGCTACACGATGTGGGACTGGCATAGATCTTGACTGACATGGGACACACTGTTGGCAGTAGTTCTTTATGTCTCTAGCCATGTATGGCCAGTAGAAATGCTCTCTAGTGTCTTTTTATGATCAAGGTGACCTACAGTGAAATGTCCATGTAAAAACTGTAACACCTGGGTAACAGCTTTGCTGGGAATGACTACATGAAGTGTAGGTGACTCTTTTGATTTGTTACAGGCAAAATGGTAGATTTTCCCATCCTGCAAATGCAGTCTATCAAACTGTCGCCAGTATACTTTGAGCTCTGCCGAACCTTTCTTTAGAGCCCAAGCTGGAGGTCTCCTTCCGTCTTTCAACCACTCATTCACTGTCCTCAGTGTGACATCATCTTTTTGACACTGTGCAATATCGACTGACAAAGTCTGAGAAAGGTCTATGATGGCATGAGCGGTAAGAAAGGCTGTGACTAAAGGAGGTTCTGACTTGCCTGATATGGAGGGATCAGAAGTAGGCCAAGGAGTGGTATCACTTTGAGTCGGGCGTCTAGATGGTGAGTCTGCATTTGTGTGCTTTGCGCCATTCCTGTGTTTTATGACCCAATCGTACACATCAAGCTCCAATGCCCAGCGTGCCCTACGTCCTGTTGGATCTCGATCAATAGGCATTTTCTTAAACCTAACAAGGGGCGATGATCGGTAACAATTACAAAGGGGCACCCTTGCAAGTAGTGTGACAAATGTCTAACGGACCAAACAGTAGCCCACCATTCTCTGTCAAAGGTGGACCAGTTGCGTTCTGTTGCACTTAGCACATGACTGGCATAGGCTACTACCTTTTCAACACCCTGTTGTTGTTGTGCAAGAATGGAGCCAATGGCATGGTAAGATGCATCCGTATACAGAATAAAAGACTTGCTGAAATCAGGGTAGGTGAGAATAGGAGGGGAAGCTAGAGCATGCTGAAAATACTGAAAAGTGTCCTCACATTGTTCACCCCATGAAAATTTGGCATGTTTCTTCGTAAGGCTGTGTAAAGGAGCTGCCTTTTCTGCAAAGTCTTTGATAAAACACAGATAGTAGGAACAGAGGCCTATGAAAGCTCTAACCTCTGTAGGTGTAGTTGGACGAGGCCAGTTCAACACTTTCTCAGTCACTTTGGGGTCTGGTTGAATGCCATCCTTCGAAACAACATGTCCTAGAAAGAGTACAGACTGCTTGAAAAACTGACACTTTTGAGGATGGAGTTTGAGGCCAGCTTGCCGTAATCTACCAAACACTTCAGAGAGATCATGAATGTGGTCTTTAAAGGTCTTACTGAAGACTATTATGTCATCAAGATATACTAAAGTCTTGTGACCCAAGACGTAATGTGACAGGTAATGAACCTAAAATGTCTAATTGTTGTCCTGTCAGTGTGTGTGCCACCTGGAAACTTTTCAGTAAGGGGCGATGTTTCAGTGCAGGGATGCGTTGACGTAAGGCCTCACTAATGAGCGACAAACCAGTGCCAGTGTCAAGGAAAACACTGACTTCTTGGTCCACAACAAATCCTTTTATGTATGGTGTCCAGATTGCAGAGTCCAAAGATGTCATCGTGTTGTCGCTATGGGCCGCTGACAGTCGAACTGAAGATTGGCCCTCATCTCCAGCTACCATTCGTTTCTCGACCGCTGCTGCTCGGTGAAGTGTACATGGAGTGAATGTGGTCATTGTGGACTTGGAGAGCGATGTCTGTAATACTGCTCACCCCTCCGTCGATCTCGGGTCCTGCCTGGACTGCAGTCATCGTTCGATTGACGCCTGTAGCTGGGATGAGAGCTTGTGGTCTGCGATGGCTGTTACTGGAACGTACAGGAGATCTTCCTCTGGAGTAGGGCTCATCAGATGCAGTGAAATGTTGCTAGCGAGAAGACGACAAATATTGATTGTCTTTAGCTCTGTCTAGTGAAGGTGATCGTCGACGATAGGCAAAGTGATGTTCTGGAGATGAAACAGAACTGGTATAATGAGACTTTGGCTGCGTCAGCATAGTAACAACAGACTGAAGTTTGTCTACTTTCAAATGGAGGTCACTGAGCTGTGCTGCAAGCATATTGGTGGATTCTGTCGTGAGGCTGTGTACCACGGCTGGGTGAGGTGCAGCAGGCACCGGCAGAGGAAAAGACTCAGTGGCTGCAGAACGTGCTCTCTCACACCGACCAGCTACTTTAATCGCATCTTCAAGTGTAGTAACACCAAACTCATACAGCTTAGCTTGCAATGCAGGTTCAAGTCCAGCTATAAAACTTCACAAAATTTCATCTTTGATGGCTGATTCTCCATAGTCCGGAAAAGCTTGGAGAACAAGGCGGGTCAATTCGGCAGCATACACTTCCAATGGCTCGTTACTCAGACGCGGTCTGGCATTCAAGTAAGTTTGAAAGGTTCTTAATAGCTGTTTTTGATCAAAAACTGCAGCTAATTTGCTACAAGTGGTGTCGTAATTAGCTTTTATGTCATCTGACAAGCTATCCCAGTAACTGAATGCAGCACCTGCCAATCTTGAAGGAAGTACCTTGGCAAGCTGAGGTTTGTCCATACCTGAGGTCTCACAGCATACTTGAAAATGACAAGCCCACTGAGAAAAGCTTTCGTTGCCATCCCCAGTGAAGTCTGGAGGTAAAACAGCTCTGAAGTGCACTTGCGAGTTTGTTACATTGTCCTCTGCCATGTTTGAAAAGAGTGAAGTCAATGCAGTGTTGTATCAGTTCAATCGAGCAAAGTCTTTCATTGATAAAGATGGTCTGCAGGTTAGACTTAGTGTAGTGAAAGTCGACGAACACAATTGGTAATGCTTTTATTTTTTGTTTTTTTCTTAAGTCTTATTTGTAATGCTGTCTCCTTTGGGTCTGAGGCTATGTGTAGTTACCGAAGTCCGCCACAGGAGGGAGTAACGCGCACACGTGTCAGAAAAGTGACACAAAAAAGTGAGCGCTGTTCAACAGGGGCGGTTCTAGACCACAGTAACTAGGGGGGCCAGACAGGGGTCAGTTGTGCTTTTAGGGGGCACAATTTTAAAATTCATCTTAACCTACTTTAAGTATTATTAATTCAGTCATGTTTCACCATGTCATGTATCACTGCAATCTCTAGAAGTAATCTATAACAAATTCAACTAAAATTAATGTTTCATCATGTTCATTTATTTGACAAATAGTTTTGTATTGTAGTGTCAGGGGCATCATGCACTCATTATTTTTGAGGTGGGCACGAGTGAAGGGGGGCTCTCGTGCTTGTCATGTGACACACAGCAGCCACAATACCACTGTATAACTGATATAGACTCCCTACTGGGAAAAAAAACAAAAACAAAAAAAAACTATAAAACCATCACAGAGAATTTTAATGGTTTCCACTACAAATACCATTACAAACATTACAAACCATCAACTTTTAACCATTAAAACCATTAAAAACTGGTTTATGTAGTGTGTTTTGGGACATATTCCATTAGGATTTATTGGTTTTAACAAGCCACCTATAGAAGGCAACCAATTAACAGTAGAGACCAACAGGGTCCATTACAGTTTCCAGTAAAACCAATACAAGTCCCATTATAACCAGTAAAACCATTACTAATTTGTAATGGTGTCTATTGTTTTTTTTTCAGCAGGGGTTTTATTATTTATTTATTTTTTTTTCGAAATATTCCCAAAATATATCATGAAATATCTCGATTCTCAAATATGTGTAAGTAAATGCATTTTGCACCTTTATAGATTATGTTATTTGATTTATAACGGGCGATGGGCAAAGTAGCCTAACAGTGTAATCTATTAACTTTGCATAAAAATCCGTCTTTTTACTTAAGTACCAGATATGGGTGTCATCCCATAAAATATATTTTTAATACGACTGACTTTGTATTTAATGTGAATTTAATAAAAACATTGTAAGTTATTAATTAGCCTATAACACTTTCATTGTACAAAAAGACAGCAACATTATCAAAGAACATTTTCACTTCAGTTCAGCGAGTTCAAGCACTCTCAAAAAATGCCATAGTAATCTCTAAAGCTGTTTACACTGTGAAATTAATATCTTACTTACATTCGTACTTCTTCACTTTGTTGTTTCTGATGAGAGAATTCAATCAGCCAGCGCGCGCGGTGACGAAACAGCGTGTTTCAGCGATAACTCATCTGAACGCCTCTGATTGGTCCTTGCATTCATAAGCTCAACAGAATCGTATGTGATTGGTTATAATGCGCAGCGCTTTAAAAACGTGTGTCTCTGGCTGTGTGCCAGCCAGCGAACGCAGATTTGAATGCAGCTAGTGTTGTTTTTCTTATATATATATATATATATATATATATATATATATATAGCTTAGAGGACAAACTGCGCATTTCTCCCAAAATTGTTTGGTGTGATGATTCCAAATTTAGGGGGGCCAAGCTTGTTGACATGGGGTGGGGTTTAAGCTGCCCGTGGGTTGATGTAGCAGACCAACACTGAATCAACATTGAATCAATGTTGATGCATCAATCAAATTATCATTCAAAGTTTAACATCGATTTTTCGTCAGGTTTGCACCCTCAAATAACATTGATTCAATGATGAAAAATCGATCAAGATGGTCATAAAATCAACGTTTCTTCAAATTAAATTAAATCACTTATTTAACATTGAATCAACATTGAAACATTATCAAATCAATCCTGCTTCTTACTCCTTTCTATCAGAGAACAGACTGTAATTAATATGGTTTTGAATCAAAAAGTCACTCAAAGTAAACAACATTAGGGGTGGGAATCGCAGGGTACCTCACGATACGATATAATCACGATACATGGCTCACGATAACGATAATATCATGATACAGCGATTCTGCGATAATCGATATATTTCTAGAAAATCCTATGATGATATATCGCGATTTCTGTCTAAACAAAATGCCTGTGAAAAGGTTAAGTGCAAGTTTTCTTTCTTTATTCAAGTCCAAACTGTTATAAAACAGCAAAAAAAAAAAAGTTCTGTAAATCAATTTTAACATGTTGAGTAAATTAATAATTTTATTCTTGGACTTATTAAAAGCTTACACTTTTCTTTTTCTCTGTGTGTAAACAAACACATTTAACTGCTTAACTTATATAGCCTCTCTCTCTCTCTCTCCATGTAATATGTAATATATATATATATATATATATATATATAAACCTGGTACATTTCAAAATTTACCTGGAGTGCTTTCTCTACCTTTCTACTCCTCTCATCATAAAAACGGAGCCCCACATGAAGAAATAGCCGTTCACATCGCGTCTTTTGCGCGCTCAGGTTGGTTATTTCAAATGTAGACGCGCGGCAAGCACACACACACACTGCACACTTCTGCGCCGCATTACAGCTCTGACAGTGTTTTGTCTCGTCCTCCATGCCATAGGTACAGATTTATGTTTCTGCTGGTCGGTGCCCACTGTTCACACTGCATAACGCGCACTTGTAATATCTGTGAGTGAGGGAGAGCATCCAGTTTTGTTCACATAAAACTGGACGCACCGGCGGCGCTCTCTCTCTCTCATATAGTGAGGGAAATCCACCTGCGATCCGAGCGGAGAGGTTAGGCTACTCATGAACTGAATATGCGCTCTGCAATAATAACGTGATCGGTGCCTATGGTCCACGCTGATAACTGTTCCGGGGCAGTTTTTTAGTTTTCATCTCCATAATCGTGTATATATAGCAGTAGAGCTAATACAGTGGCTGAAAATCTGTTTATCATTGGGTTCCTCGTGCTTCCCCATCTTCATAGAGAACGCGCTTCATAGTTGCTCAGAGCGCTCTTGGAAAGAATGTGGAAATGACGCGGCCGCGATTTCCACGCATTTTTAGACGCTGGGAGCAGGAAAATGTATTTAGAGCACCTTATTGTATTAATTAAAATATCGATATTTGGCGCCAGATATCGATTATCGTATCGCATGGAGAAGGATCACGATATATCGCCATATCGATTTATTGTCCCACCCCTAAACAACATCCGTCAGTTTACAAGCAAAAATATATATTTTTGCCCCCACACTATTTGAACAGGAAAATAACATTACATTAAAACAAGTAAAACAAGTGATTCTTTAAAAACAAAAACTTGGTGGCGACTTCAAAACATATAGGTACAGATTCACAGACAGGGTTTAGCTTAAGCCAGAACTAGGCTTTAAATTAGGATACTTAAGCAGCTTTTATAAAAATGCAATAAATAAATCACATTACTGGTGTGCATCTTGAGACAAAACAATGGCAATGACATTAAGATCTGTCAGAGCAAGTTATTTTCAGGTAAGACAGCTCAAACATGCATTTTAGTCTGGGACTAGCCTTGTGAAACTGGGAGACAGTGCTTAAAATACAATTTACATAGAGAATATGATAAAATGAATGACAAAGTGACTTAATTACATGGAACAGTAAATTCTGAATTTATAAAGCAAATGCCAGGAGAAGAGCCTGTAAAACTGACAACATATAGGCTAACAAGTGCAAACTGCATCTGCAAAATGGAAGTAAATGCAAATGAAAACTCACCATCAAAGGCAGAAACACTAAAGTACTACAGACTGAAACATTAACAGTTTGCTGTTTAGGACTTGAAGCTTTTCACGGATTGAAGCTACTTTTCTAATTCAAAAAAGATGTCTTTACTCCTCATTAAACAGATAGTCTGATGAACTCAGGGCTTTCCACCACAAGGCAATGCCCACAAGCCGTTCAGGACCACAACGGAGCCATTTTTGCACTGTCACAGCAAAGATGATTTCTGGCGCCTCCTTTTTCTCAGCTTTCACTTGTTGTTGTAAAGCTTCTAAAGTATAAAAACAAACAGGATGTTAAAACTGCACAATGTTGTAAAAAAATTGATTAGTGGTAGTGTATAACTAAAAGAAGGTGGGTCCTAAGTATTTGGACATTTGTAAGTTTACATTCAAGCTAAAACATGGTGAATTCAAATTTAAGACTATTTAATTTTGATATAGAAATTTTAAGCACCTATTAGACATATGTATTATTTTGAAACCCTTAATATAAAGCATTTTTCATGTTTGGAACAAATTGGATTATGCACTTTCCACACAGCAGCTCACTCTGTGCCCTCTATTTTTAAGATGTGCCTATAATATCAAACTGCTGTATATTGATTTAAATGGCATTGCCTCATTCTATATTTTTTAAAAATTATATCATACAAACTCAAAGAGTATATAGTCAATATATAAATGTTCTAAATCTGTATGAGTTTCTTTATTCTGTTTACCATAAAATAAGATATTCTGAAGAATGTTGGTAACCAGACAGTTGACGGTAGCCATTAACTTCCCCGTACATTTTTTCCCCGTACAATGGAAGTCAATGGTTTCAATGCCGTCAGCGTTGGGTTAGCAACATTCTTCAACATATCATCTTTTGTAAAAAAAAAATAATAATAATAATAAATAAATATAAAAAACTGATACAGGTTTGGAACAACATGTGGGCGGATAAATGGCAAAATTTTACATTTTGAGTGAACTGAAGGCCTGTTCACACCAAGGATGATAACGATAAAGATAGAGTTCTAAAAAGCAGATGAGTGTGCTTAGAATAAACAGATGAACATAGTTATCTTTAAAGTTATGGCTCTTGGTCTGAACGGGCCTTAACCCTTAATAATCATATTAGGCTATTTTGCAACTGTTTTTTTCTGTCTCCAAATTTAAGACCTCTTGAAAACATTCCATTTAAGATAAGACTTTTAATGGATTTAAATGAAATCAAACTGAATTTAAGACCAAAGGACCCATGTGGAGGCTTACCATGCATATCTTGGAGCCTGGTGTCTCTAAATGAGTTTTTTAAATTTTTTTATTATTTTTTTTTTTCATGCTGATCTTTCGGTCTCCTACTGCCCAGTTCATCTGAGAAGTCGGCTCACTGGTTAGAGTACAGCCCAGCATCCTAATATATGCCTCAACTGATGCTCCTCCAACAGCAAAACAGCCAACCTATAAGGGCGTCAGGAACATATTTGCACAAAACAGGTTACAAATAAATGTCATGGGAATGTAGTTTCCGTGTTGAACGAAAAACTTGCTTTTGTCAATAAATAAATAAATAAAAAAAAAAATAAATAAATCTTAAAATGTAAATTACCGTGATCACACATCTGGCATCTTCACTTTGAAGACTCCGCTCTGGTAGCTGCCATCTCATGAAACCCCAGACCTCCAGACACTAGTTCAGCCAGTATTCCAGTCATTTCAGAAGAAGCAATGGGAAAGCAGTTTGAGAAAAAAAAAAAAAAAAAACGTAAATCAACAACTTATATGATACACAGCCTTAATTTTTCATAACCCTTAGTGTAGTTTCTCAGCTCCAGTCCTCAGGCCCCCCTCCCAGAATGTTACAGCTGAACCAGGTGTTTTAATTAGTGAGACATCTAAAACATTCTGGGAGGGGGGCCTGAGGACTGGAGCTGAGACTATGCCTCTTTTACTATTTACTGCTGCAGCTTAAATAAATAGCTTAAAAAGCATCTTACTTCCCTTTACAAAATAAATGTTGTATTAACAGATGCTTTTAAGACATGTATTTTGTACATTTAATAATGACTTGCCTGTTATTATTAACCTTGATCCAGGAGATTCCATCAGACCTAGATTAAAAAAATAAATAAATAAATAAAAATTAAGAGTATGCAACACCTGTCACAGGTAACAATCAGCAGAAATTCATTCTTCCCTGATGTGAGCAAACCAAGGAAATGTCCCTCTGATGGGCCTAAAAAAAGGGAAAAATGAAGAATGAAAAACATAACTAAGGTGTGTCAAAGGTGTACAGTAAAACAAAAGTAATATATTAAATTGTTCACATAACATAAAAATGACATAAAATCAAACAATGCAAGGTTTTCCCTATTTTCCCTCCCACGAAATTCAAATAAAGTCGATGGCACGAATAATGTAGAAATATGTATTACGTATTATTTTATTTATTTATTTTTTTTCAGGAAGGAAAGTCAAAATCGCGATCAGCCTGTGTGTGCTGTCACACACTGTGTTCAAACACAAACATTACAGGGTTTGGTGGAAAAACAAAGCGAAATTGAATATATTTAATGAAAATCTTATCTTGGCCGTTCGTTGGTCTGGACGGCGCGCGTTCATGAGACTCGTCGCAGACTCGCAGTTCACTCGGACTTATCCAGAAAAACATCAGTTGTAACGGAAGATGAATAGTGAAATACCCATGAAATGAAATCACTACTACTTCTTTTCTCTGAGGTGAATCCGTTGTGCTCGACTGGATTGTGGCACATGAAGAAACTCTGAATTCTCTCTATTAACATGCATTCTTAGGTAATTCATTAAATTTAAATTCCACATGATTTAAATCTAATAATTATAATGAGTATATAAATTATAAATAATATAAATGATAATTGTAATTTAAATGTGTAATTATGATTTAAAAATATTTTGATTTAAAAATAAAAATGTTGAACTGGATGACCTCAATAATTATTTGGACATTCATTGGAGCATTTAGTCATTGTCAGTCTCTGGCTGACTGTACTCCTCTAGCTGGCCAAAAACGGGCAATGAACACATTAATTACTAATGTAAAAACATAACTACTACTGCTGCTAATAATAATAATAATATCCATCTGGTTTATCTGAGTTCTATCTAATGGTCACAGTTCTTTGTTAATCCACACACTCAGTATACAGTTTTATTTGTGTATTTAACGGTGCTGCTAGTGGTGACGAGTTAACAAAATTTACAGAATTTATTGTTTGATGAGCATGTGCTCACTACATTTCAGGAAAATGTACCTTATTTAAGTGTTGAATGAGGGATTGACAGTCTAAAGTTTCACCAGTGAAATGCTGACCAAAAATCAACATTGATTCAATATTTGTCTTTTCAACACTGAAAAGCATTGAATTATCAACATTGATCCAATATTATTTAGCACTGAATTTTCAATCTCAACCAAAATGATGATTCTGATGGAATTTCAACATTGAATCAATGTCACCTTGCTATCTGGGGATGGACTTGAAAATACGGACGGCTCGTAACTTTAATTGAGCAAAGTCCTAGAACTGGGAAGGAGAGCAACTAGTCCCCATGCCCGCCACACTCTACTCTCCCTTCCCGCACTTCCCTTCACATCCCATGACCCTCCTTCTCAGAGTACGCAACACCAAAATAAAAGTTCTTGGCAAAAACATGCAGAAAAAGAATACAATGAATATTAAACAAACAGCTTCACACTAGTATCGCTGATTATAATGATTTCTATTTGCTTTGGACTCATCGCGAGGGTATTACTGATGATGCTCGGGATCTGTGAATGATAAATTGTGTATAATCCTCAGTTTATCCTCATTCACTGATACTGATGGAAATATAAACAATCTTTTGGAAACAGGATTTTTTTAACCACACAAACAGCACTTCAGCTCAATTTGAATGAAGTGTCCATAGAATGCAGTTCCTTACAGGTGTGCAAAATGAATCTGCTCCCGCCCTGATTGTCAAGCGAAACGTGATTGGTTATAACGAGAATGTGCTATAATTAGTCAGTGAAGTGAAGCTGTTATCTGATTGGTTTGAGTAGGTGGTGGGTGGAGTCTACGCATTTGTGGATTGTCAGCCTCATGATGCTCCACAAATGCCCGCAGCGATTCACAAATGCACAGAAAGCCATTCATAAATGCACAGTGACCAATCCACAAATGCACAAGACACAATTCACAAATGAATGCCAGGCAAAGCTGTGTTTGTGTATATGTATTTTTTTTTTTTTTTGTGAATTTAATTGATGTTTGTGAAGCTCTAAGATTTATTTGTGGATCTCATTCTATTTATTTGTCAATATGTTTAATTTTTGTTAATCTCTTTAAATTTATTTGTGGTTAATAATAGATTTATTTGGAATTATGCAACAATTCTACCCCCATACCAAAGCACATGCCATGGATAAATTAAGTTGTAATTAAAGAGCAATTACACACGCGCGCGCGTGCGCGCACACACGTTAGGTTTCTGTAAATTGTGGGGACTTTCCATACACTTCTATTGCTTTTATACTGACCAAACGCCATTTTCTATCTCCTAACCCAATCCTACCCCTAAACCTACCCCTTACAGAAAACCTGTTTGCATTACACTTTCAGATAAACATCATTTAGTATTTTTAATCATTTTTTTCCCCCTCGTGGGGACTGCAGGTTTTACTATCCTTGTGGGGACATTTGGTCCTCACAGTGTACCATAAACAAGAACACACACACACACACACACACACACACACAAACACCTGTACTAAGTTAACGTCTGTGATACATGAAACTGATGGGGCCATCTGCATAATGACACATGGTCCCCAGTCGATTACAGCAGTAACCACCTGTATTTCAAGTACCAAAAGAACGGACCGAATAAGTACAAGTTGTACATGGCTTGGATCATACGTGCACATGCTCACTCCCACATCTTTCACACCCATCCATCTGGACACTTCAAAGCTCAGATCACTGTAAAAACAACCCAGATCTGAGGGATTAAACGTCAGCCATTACAAGAAGGTGAAAAGGTGGAGAAGAGAGTGGCAGATGAGTGATTTGATGCAGGTAAAGGGTTCTCATTCAGAGTTAATGAAAAGCCCATCTGGTGGAGAGGTCTGGTGAGGTGTGTGTTTGAGAGAGTACATGGCTGCGTTCGAAACCGCATACTCAATGAGTAGGTACTTAATTTCAATAAGTACTTACTTATCGAGCGCTAAAAGTGTACGTACTCTCGTTAAGTATGAATGTGATCCGCCATGTTGACGTTGTCATGTGACCTATGACGTGATATCAAGCGCAACAACTTAAAAGATACGAGCGACAGGTTTAATTCAGGCTTTAATCTGTAAATGTTTTGATGTTTCTTGTTAAATTTAAGCATCGTTTCATCCCTCAGGCTTATAAATAACAACAACAACAAATGCAATTTTTTGATGCATTATGATTATATATTATTATTTAACCTTGTCATTGTGCTTTTTTTTCCCTGTGTATGTAAATCTCATACTATGATGTATGCAAACCCATTGTATTTATGTTTTCCTCTTTTTTTTGTCATTATGATTGTTTATTGTTAAAGATACAACCATCTTTCCCTGCTCTTGTATGCAATTAAGCTGTGCAATAAATAAAAAAAAATAAAAAAAGATAAAAGTGACAGGTGCACTACCACCTCGTAGCATCAGTAAGTTGACAACACTACCTAGTACTGTTTTCCTCAGCCTTTGCAGTGCTTGCAGTGTCTGCATAAAGGAGAGCACAGCTGCTCGAAGATCTCGCATTTAGAGAAGACTGTTGATTTTATACTGGAAAAATGTAAGTATTACTACTTAAAAAAGATGATTACCCCAGAATGCATTACTAGCTCACCCCAACACTACAATAATAATGATAAATGCTGACCAATAATTTTGTCATATGCCATAGGTATGCATGAATACACACTACACAAATGCAGCCAAAGTGAATACATCTCAATTTTCATTCAAGCAATGAATTAATGCATTAGTTAATGAAACATTAAACATTATATTTTATTTCATTATGTTTTATTTACTGACAACAAGAGGAAACATGAATAAATGAGTAAAAAATAATAATAAAATAATCACAATAAAAATACAAATACAAGTCAACGACACATAAAACAAAGCTTTATTCAAACTTATTGTTCTAACAATCATGTATATACAGGCGGTGAACCCATATACTGCCATCTCAACACAGCTGTGCCAACTCTGCAGCTTTATTCTGATGAAGCAGCTGACCACCGTGTCCACCTTCACCTGTCTCTGCCGTCCATCACGTTCCTCATTGCTGCTGTCAGACTGAATCTGATCATGGATGGGAAAGGGACATCGAGGATATTGTTGTCTGAGCGTACAGAGAGGATGAGGAAGATCATGATGACGCCCCTGAACCACACAATCTTGAACAAGAGCAGGAGAACATGTGCGGGACAATCTGGCTGCTGCGTCTGCTCCAAACATTCGTGTGCCTGCTCTCCATGAGCACCACTACCTGTAAAACATTTAAACAGAGTAAAACTTGAAACTTTGAAGCTTCTGAAAATTGGGCTCTATTGACAGATGTTGTATGAACAGAAACCAGCCGAACAAACTTGACCAAAATCACATCCTCAATGTCTTTTGACCTTTTTCTAGATGTTCTCGCTGACTCTGGGCTCACTGATGATGCAACATCCGGTCCAGATGAGGCAGTAAGGTCAGGTGGAGTGATGGAGCGTCTCATCCGTGGCACTAAACCATTTCCAGGATGCTGCTGTGGACTCTCCATCCTCACTGCTCACACCAGTCTGCAGACATTTCAGATCATACAAAGATGCACAAATATAATAAACTTTAATAGAGCAATGTCATTTGATCTCTGTATTAGAAGTAACAAAATGATCTTACTTTATATTTTTATTTCAGGTTTTCCTTTCCCCCCCACAAATGCTGCTGTCGCCTTTCTTTGCAGGTCCTGCACCACCACAAAAGATCTGCAGCAAAGGCACAGAAATCAAGACTCAGAAAAGTGCTGTAATACCTCTGTTTGAATAACAATATGAATGAATGACAATAATTAAAATAAACTACAACTTCAGATTTAAAAGATGTTTAATTCATTTCAGTAGTATACTCACTGAGAGCCTTTGGTGGCAGCTTCATCAGTCACTCTGCACTGGATAAACACTCGTGTCTCATCTGTCCCTGTAACATCCAGACAAGAGTCAGTCATCTCTGTGATTTATCTGCTCAATACACTACATTTACATGTTGAGGTACTGTAGCTGCTGATGTTAACTCGCTTTTTATCTAACACAAATGTTCCTCAATTTATCAACAATACTAATGCACAAATGAAATAGATAACTTATGTTTAGTTAATACATGTATATTTATTTACATTCATCTAAAGCAGTGATGACAACAGTGAATTCTACATTACACACTCAGATGTCTGTTCATGATGTGATGTGCTCATATGCAATTCTTTTAGAACATTTTCCTGCCACATATTAAATAGACATTTAATAATCGTCTTTAAAGATATATATGGTTTATGTAAATCCACTCTGGTGATGTACGTGTGCTACGGGAGCTCCCCTGTTCGCTTTACATAATAAAACGTGTTTTTACCGTAAAATCACAAATAAACTGTATTGTTTAGCGTTTACACATTAAGCAATTCAACAGTTTGCTCAACAGTAACTCAACAAACGCGATTTGAACACAAGGAACCGTGTTTTTGGTTTGTAATATGTTCGATGATGACGTATCCTCTCGCGTGGGCTTCTGGGATTGAAAAGTGTCCATAGATGAACACTTCAGAATCTGGGCTGAAGCAGAATAACATCCGGGGATTTCTCGCCCACTCTTTTATGAATACTGAGGTTTCAAACGTACTTCTTTCTTCACATACTCTTTTTTCCCTACTATATAGTAGGTAAGTATAGGCATATAAGGACGCAACTTAAGTATACGTACGTTCGAATCTCGCGAGAATTAGTGCACTCACCTACTAATTGTCGCCTACTCTTTTATGAATGCTTATGATTCAAACATACTTATTCGCTCGCCTACTGCTTTTTGCCTACTATATAGTATGGAAGTATGCGATTTCGAACGCACCCCATGTGTGCTAGTCTTTAATAAGCAGTCTGGAAACAATTAATTAGTCGACACCTGCACATTTTGGAGTTGTACTTTGATCTCCTGACAACCACAATCATCTGAGCATATAAGGAAGTGTATGAGTATATCACTTCCCTAAGTGTAAACATACATATCTTGGGAGTATTGTGTAATATGAACATTTGGCACCTAAGGCCATTGCTGTAGGCCTACTGTAATTATAATAGGGCTAGCAGTAATAACTCATATTTATGCATTTCTAAGATGCTAACAGTCTAAACAACTTACTGTGCATTAAATGCGTATTTATTTATGTATTTGTTTATTTAATATATATTTTATGGGAACTGAATTCACAACAGGAAAGCAATAATAGATACTAGCTAAAATATAATTATTCAATAGTACTTATAGAAAGAACAAAACTTAAAAAAAAAAAGTTGCATTGGTCATTTGGAACGTTTTTAAAATAATTTGAGTGGCATGTAAGATTTTTTTAGTCGTATTTTTAAGTTAATTTCATGTGTTGAAATGTATAAACTGCAAAATAGTCAATTCCATTCCATTTTGTACACTAGAGGGCAGTAGTTTTGCATGGTTTCCATAGTGGCTAATCAATTAAGCTTCAAATATATTGAGAAACATTGAGTTGTTTTGTTTCCAGATTCAAACTCCAGTAAAAAATTAAAAATAAAATAATTGCTTAATGTGGCAATAAAAAACAACAATATTGATCAAAATGATGAAGTTGTTCAAGAGATTGTGCTCTTAAACAAATAAAAAAAAATAAATGCACACACTCACAGTCACTTTCTGGCAGTAAATCAGTGGAATGGTGAGCTCCATGTGGGACTGTGGTTTCCTTGCTTGTGGAAAATGCTGCCTGTCTGTGACAGTGCCAGAAATGAGCAGTTTCTAAATAAATCAGTGATATAATCAGTTTAAACAGAGATAAATATTTTTAATCAGACTTGTAGTCCTGGGACAGTTCAGGCCACGTGCACAGTTATACATGCTTCTTTCCTGAAGAGGCCTGATGAGGTTTTAATGCAAGTATTACATGACACTTAGCTCCCAGAAAAGTGTTTCTAAGCAGCATATCTTTCACATGTACTATCCATATATAACTATAGTGAAAATATAAACAATATATATATATATATATATATATATATATATATTTTTTTTTTTTTTTTTTTTAAGTTAATGATGTCCTTGCATTTATTGAGAAATTAACAGCTTTCAGTAAGTGTTAATAGTTTTTTTTTTTTTTTCTGTTATTATACAGAAAAAAAAGTTGAACTGGAAAAATAAATAAATATATAAATAATTAAAAAAAAAAAAAGCTCAAATCAGTAGGCTTACATTTTTGTGTCGTTGTGTGCAGGTAAAAAGTGTTAACACTACTACTACTACCACTACTACTAATGATAAAGAACTGTACAGTGTATATAAGATTTAATGAATTGATGTATACATGGAGAATATAATTTATTTGGTTAATTATATCTGGCTTATTTGGTTAGAGATCTCTGATCTCTATCAGTGGTTTGTCAGCCAAATCAGCACTTCATTATAGGTGCAGATATCTCTGAGTGGCAGTGTCAGAGCAGGAATGCAGAGAGATAGCTTTCATCAGCTATTGCCTACTTAACATGCCTGCCATGAAGACAGATCACCCACCAATGTGGCTTGGGTCCCTGGGACACACCAACACTGATAAAAACACACCAAAATATTCCATCAAAACAAACTGCAGACTCACCTCCTATCACATTAGCAGCAACATGGATATGTAAGTGAAGTGAATTACAGGTGTTGTTGATGGGTGGGTGGAAAACAAAGTCTGATTATGCTGGAGAATGTAATAATAAATTATGTAAAATGTTGGGGATTATGTTATATTATATTATATTATATTATATTATATTATATTATATATAAATAAATAAAAGTACCTTTTTTAATAGGTTGTACATCTTTGTATTTATATGGACAGAATTGCATCTGTACCATCTGTTGAGCTAGACCACTTTGCTTAGTTGTGGGAATGTGCATATAATAATGACAAACCTTGCCCTAAAAGCAGCATAAAATATTAAGACATATTGATATTGAGAATTCAATCTTTAATTCTCAATATCCATATAGAGATAGATCAATAAAATTATTGATAAAATAAACTCAAAAAACAAACAAATAAAAAATAAACATCCAAAGCATATGTATAAGTGATAAATCTAAAAATAAAAAGACCAGCAACACTAAAGTTTAGCTGTATAGGGACAAAGAATCTGAGAAACTGATTACGTTTGGCTGAACTGAGCCAAGTTCTATCGCTGTTTTATACGCATAGTTTTCTTAACATATACCAACCCTCTAACCCACTGGATTCTTGTGACCCTAAGCTCACTCCAGCCTCATACACATCAGAAAACCCTGCTGTTTGTATGCTAAAAATAACATATCTCTTCATCATTCTAACTTTCTAATTATAGTCTCCTGCTGGAATGTGTTTGTATTTGTCTCTATGTGCGTAAAAGCAACAATGTAGATGTAAATTCTGAGGAAATTGCAAATAAAATGTTTACCCGGTCCCCTAGGCCTCCAGACTACAGACTGGCCAGACAGGGTTAGTTTGTGTAGCTGTGTGTGTGTGTGTGTGTATGTGTGTGTGTGTGTGTGTGTGCGTGTTGGGAGATTTAATCAGATGTATGATGGCCTGAATGATGCCTACACACAGTCACTGGTATATCTTCCAACAAAGCAGTAACAAACACATACACATAATTACATCCATTTATTTTTTGCATAGATTTCATAGCTTCCATTTTTGTAAGTATCGACATATAATATCAGAAATATACAGCAGGTAGAGTCAACCAAGCAATTTCACTTTTTTTGAAGTAAATATAGGACTGTTATGCTGAATAGTTGCCATTGCGTTGACACATAAATCTTGCAACACACCATTAAATAATAATATACGCCATAAAGTTCACATTCATTAAAGCTAAACAACTTTCTGTGAATCCTTTGACAGTCGCACATTCTGCTTATAAATAATTAGAGTGATATTTTATTGGCCATTAGCGTAATTGTTTTTGTGAAATGTATGAATTCCTTGACTGAAGTGTTAGCCAGTGGTTCACTCTCACGTGATTATTTTGCATTATGAAGCACTTAAAACTAATTCAGCCCTACAATAAAAACATAGAATGTTTCTAAATGAAGAAAAAAAAAAAAACATCAGGGTCTGCATTTAAAACAGAAACATAAAATTCATTCAGCTTTCATATAATTAAACACACACACACACACACACACACGCACACACACACGCACTGCTCTGAAACAGACATATGTTAATATCAATTATTCATTGAACTCTTTAGAAAGGAAATTTGTTGAGTGTGCTTGTAAAATGTGAAGTATGTTCACAAATATATATTTATCTATATACTGTACAGTTTGAGGTACAGCCCCAATTCCAGAAAAGTTGGGACATTTTGTGAAATGCCATAAAATCAAGAATATGATATTTGTTCATTCTCTTTAACCTTTATTTAATTTATTAAAGTACAACAAAAAAAATTCCAATGTTTTCACTGGCCAACTTAATTTTGATTTTGATGGCTACAACACACTCCAAAAAAGTTGGGACAGAGGCATGTTTACCACTGTGTCAAATCACTTTTCCTTTTAATTACACATTTTAATCACGTGGGAATTAAGGATGCTATTTTTTTAAGTTTTGCAAGCAAAATTTTTGCCCAGTCACACTTTATACAAGACTGCAGCTGCTCAACAGTCCATAGTCATTTTTGTCTCATACTCCTTTTCATGATAGACCATACATTTCAATAGGAGACAGATCTGCTGGCCAGACAGTCACATCCACATGTGTCTTCGAAACCACGCTGTTGTTGCACATGCAGAATGAGACCTAACATTGTCTTGATCTAATAACCATGGAATTCCCATGAAAGATGTCATCTTGATGGCAGTGTATGTCTATGTACAATCCCAATATATGCCTCCACGTCAATGGTACCTTCACACATATGCAAGTCACCCATGCCGTTTGCACTGATGCACCCCCATAACATGACAAATGTTTGCTTTTGCACCCGTCACAGATTGAAGTCTGGATGGTCTCTTTCATCTTTGGGACTGACAATTTGATGTCCGTTTTCCCCAAAAACAAGCTGAAATGTGAACTCATCTTACCACAGCACACATTTTCACTGTCTTTTGGACAATCTAAGATGAACTCTGTCCCAGAGAACTCGCTGGCGTCTTTGCCTAGAATTGATGTGTAGATTTCTCCTTGTGTAACAGAGATTCACATTGCAATTCTTGATGCAGCTGCAGACTGTGTTAAACAGTTTTCCATAGTACTCCTGAGCCATAGTTTCACACAGCAGCATGACGGGTTCTCTTGCAATGCCATCTAAGGGTTCAAAGGTGACGCATTCAGCTGAGGTTTCCTGCCTTGGCCTACACATACTGAGATTTCTCTGGATTCGCTGAATCTTTTCACAAAATTATGTATGGTAGTTGGAGAAAGACCTAAATTCTTTGCAATTTTGCATTGAGAAAAGTGATTTTTGATTTGTCTGACAATTCTCTCATGAAATTTGTCACAAAGTGGTGAGACATGATCCAGGTTTGCTGGCAAAGACAGGATGCTCCGTATAAACTCAATCATGATACCCTGACCTATTACCAACTCACCTGCTTATTATGGACTGTTTCAAAACAGTTTAACTTGGACATTCTGTAACCTTTTCACTTTTATTATGCCTCTGTCCCAACTTTTGTAGAGTGTGTTGCAGCCATCAAAATTAAAAATTGTTTATATTTACAAAACACATTTAAGTTGGTCAGTGAAAACATTGGACATCTTTTAATTGTACCTTTGTCAATTAAATGAAGGTTAAAGTCAGTTAACAAACCACATATTCTTGATTTTCTTGCATTTTACAAAACATCCCAACTTTTCTGGAATTGGGGATGTACAGTCCTTTTACAAACGTACACTTAAAGTCTTTGATAAGAAATCGGTACATTATCATCATTGTCCACTACTGAAGAAAATATAATTTTTTAAGTTGGGAAAACATGATTAAGTATGCAAATGCATGCTTGATGTATAAAATTATTTATGGTTTATCTTTTCCCCCTCTTGGTCAGTTAGTTCGTATTAGAACAACTGATTATTGCTCTACAAGAGGCACATTAAGAGGAGACCGTATCATACCGCTTAGACAAAGTAATTTTAGTCAGTCTGCTTTTTCTGTCAAAGCTGCACGAGAATGGAATACTATTCCGACAACTATAAGAGATGTAGACACATATGCTTTATTTAGGGTTCAACTGAAGAATTGGTTAATTAGTACTCAGATTTGTCAACACTAGAATCTTATATCTGCTAGCTATCCTATTATTGTTTGTATTTGTTTGCATTGTTTTTAATTGATCCTATTGTTTTCAATAGACTACTGTATGATTTGTATTGTGTAATTATTAAATTTTCTAGTATATATTTTTAATTAAATTTTCTTTAGAATGACTTGTAACATCTTGTCCAGGGACTACGGATGAAAAATAGCCTTTGGCTAATTCTGGTACATTTACAGGAATGTTTTATTAATGTACAATGTCCCTGTCAAGTTGCAACTAAATAAATAAATAAAAATAAATAAATGTATTATATATAGAGGATAGATTACTGCCCCACTCCTTTAACTTTTAATCTTTTTCATAGATGGCAAAAAAATCTCACTGAATAAATGGCTATGCACTTCTTAATTTTGTCATTTTATCTGAATATCAACATTTGTGAGATTTGGTCAGTAAAAAGAGTTTTGAGAATAATTTTGTCTCTCTGGAATATAGTGATCTGTGACATTATGTTTTTTTTATGTCTATTTGCACATTGTGGTTTTATTTATTTATTTATTTTTATTTATTTTTATTTTATTTTATTGTAATACAGGATAATTATTCAGTAATTCCATGAGTTACATATATATTTCAGACATCTATTCATTCAAAGCTGCAGGCAAATCATTTGATCTGAACTGTTGCTATTATGACATATCTTCATTTAAAATAAAGACAGTTAAATCTAAATACTGTATATCCATACCCCAGTAGTGGGGAATGGCCTATTTGAATCATTTTACATTTTGTGCTATATGAAAACTAAATTAGCAAATATTTTATTTTCCTCAGGGCAAAAAGTTCTTCCTAAAAACAATTGTCTTCATTGAAACTATTTTAAAGGAAATAAAATCATGTCTATTTCTGTAAATATGTGGTCCAGTCCATGTAATTGTGGTTTTCAGTTGAAAGATTAAGCTGCCAAGGGACAAGGCATTTATTTGGTGTTGGCATGAATCTTAGTAAATGCCAATAGTAATTTCAGGGGAATGGAAAAATGCTGAGAAATGATGGGCTTATGCCAGCACATTAATACCAAACAGACCATCTAAATAAAGGCACAGGAAGCAAGGGGATGACCTGATCCTAGAACTCCATAAAGCAAGGCCTGCTTTGTCGGAGTAACAGAATCTCAGAGAGACTGCAGATTTTTTTTGTGCACAAAACAGATGGATAGATATCAGAAAAGAAAACAAGGGGCAGATAAAGCTAATGCAAAAGGTGGATGTGGTGAAAGAGAAAAGGAAATAAACATTCTACAGAAACGGAAATAAATCTGATGATGGTTTAAGGGAAATTATTGGCTTAACAGAGTCTTAACAGAGGGGAGTCTTCACTGAACTACCACCTTCCAACTGGTCTGTGGTCTTTTGTACTCCCAATGAACAGTCAGATAACAAACCACATAAGAGTGGTCCTCATTACTCCTAATAAATGCATTACACCACTACAATATTTCAGATCTCAAATAACCTCTGGAGTCACCAAAGACATCCTGTCCTGGTGTGCGTCATTATATTAAGTGCACTGGGCTCTCAGTGACGGTGGAAGAAAAGTTGATTGTTGATACAGTTGATTGCACAATACAACAGAGTGACTGCAAATGGTAATATGAACTGTGCTGCAGTGGAACAGATTGTTTTCCAAAGTTCTTTTGTTAAAATAAAAATGTGGACACAGTGATTCTTTTTTTTTTTTTTTTTTTTTTTTTTTTTTTGAGTGCACTAGTCTAACTGATTTAGAGTGAAACATAATAACAGTTAGAACACAAAGGACTTGGAAAAGAACTTAAATGAAAACTTCAAAATTCATGCTTTAGGGCAGTGCTTCCCAAACCTGTCCTGGAGGACCCCTAGCCCTGCACATTTTGTATGTCTCCCTTATCTAACACACCTGATTCAACTCATCAGCTCGTTAGTAGAGACTGCAAGACATGAATTGGGTGTGTCTGATTAGGGAGACATACAAAATGTGCAGGGCTAGGGGTCCTCCAGGACAGGTTTGGGAAGCACTGCTTTAGGGGATCGCTCCTGTAACAAATGATATTGAAACATATTTAATCTCACATAGGCCTAAAACATGTTTTAAAGGACTGTGACCATAGTTTGCTGCATAGAGAGTAGTGCATGGTGTCAAATTGCCCTATAGTTTCACTACCGTGTTAAACATGTGACATGTCACTCACCTTACAGGTTTGTGCTGTGTTGACTTTCTGCTGTTAAATGGTAATATGGGGAAACAACAGGGTCTGGAATAGCACAAGCAATCCTTTCCAACATGTGAAAACACAAAGAAAGTGTTACAGGACTTATAGCCTGATCAAGCTTGTTATTTCTACATTGACTGCAAACATAATGTTTTATTTGTCCCACAGCTGCAATTATAAAATTTTCCACATTTTCAGTATTAAAATAAACAATATTCTGAAACTTAGACATAGCCTACTTCATGCAATGTTATTTATCTCCCATCTGGCTATGGGAAAAGCTGGTCTGAAATTCTAATTATTAATTGCAAATATAAATGAAATAATAATAATAATAATAATAATAATAATAATAATAATAATAATAATAATAAAAAATAAAAAAATCCTGTTTTTCAGATTTTTAGTTTTAGGTGTGATGGATATTAATCTGGTAAATTCAGCCAGGAGTGAGACATTAAGGGTAAAGCAAGACAAACAAGTTTCATGATCAGTTGCCCTTTAAATATCAGAAGGCAATGCAAGTCGACAATGATTAATACTTGCCCCAAGGGTCTTGTTTTCAAATGTTTTCATTTGTCTGTCATCATCAATGTGGACATAGTGTAGACCTTTATAAAAAATGAAATTATGTGAATTATATGGGTTGGGGTTAAAACCTTAACCCATAATTAAGTTTTTCAAACAACACTTAAAAACCACACAAAAGTTAAATTGTTGCACATGATGAACAAAAGTCACCTGAAGAGGTTGCTATAGCAACAGTATGCTATTTGAGCGCTTGTAGATATAATAAATAAAACCAATCATGAAAAAAGAAGAAGAAAAAAAAAACTTTAATAGTTTGTTTAAAACTTACAGAAGACATTTGACGGTTATAGCCAACTGTTGTAGAGGAGCCAATAGAACATTTTGCGCGATACGAATATCAAGGGTTGTTCACAGGGGCGGTTCTAGGATTTCATCTTTCATCTTAGCCCTTAGAGAGACCATTAGATACAACGATACAAATTACCTAAATAAACACTATGCTTATGAAAACTGTATTACAATTACCTATTAAAGTTACAGAAGTTGAGTGATTCTCAAGTTTTTCTTTTATTGTTTGATTAACATTATTACCATTACCAAAAAGTAGTATACTTCAAGTTTATTTTATTAAGTATACTTAAGTAAAGTTCAAGTATATTTGTAAGTATAATTTATGTAGTAAGTATGCAAATATCAGTATACTAGTAGTATAAGTATACTACTGTAAGTGTACTATTTAAATACTCCTTGGGACTAAATTGGCCCACTTTCTAGTAAAAGTATACTTTTAAGTATACTTTAAGTATAATAGTAGTAAAGTTTGAGAATACAACTAGTTTACATCTGTGTTTTTAGTTTGTACTGCAACTATACTAAAAGTGAACTTAAAGGTATACTGATAGTTTACTAATTAAATAGTTGTAGTATTTTAGTACACTTTGAAGTATAGTCTCAGTAAACTACTAGTATAGTAGTTTTATACTGCACGTATACTCTTAAGTTTTCTTTAAGTGAACTTTACATCATACTTTAAGTATACTTCTATGTCCCTATTTAGGTATTAATTTGTATATATTTTGTTATATGAATATCTGAACATACAAAACATCAAAAGAAAGAACAGGGTATCTGCTTGTAAACAAAAACATTTTATTATAGCTTCATGCATTCTTATAAGCACTTGAATGTGGGTAAGTTTCATAAATAAAAAGTAAAATAAACAACATTTTGAACAAAAAGCTGAAAAAAGACTATGAATTGGATTCAGAATGATAATCCAAACATAGATGGAGTCGATCAACACCCCAAACCTTGACAGTCATTATTATCTCTTCATGGGTCGACATTTTATTCCATAACGTTACACAGTTTTGATGCTGTTTTATGTCTGATTATCATGTTAGAATACATGTGGAAGCATCTGTTGTCTCGGTTTCTTCTTCACGTGTGTTTTTTTTTTTTTTTTTTTTTGGAAATTCTGTACAGAAGACGTGTAATAGCGTCCCCTACTGTATAACAATGAAAACATGGATTCTCGGAGCACAAGTATAGCTCAAATATATTTAGACTTTTTCTAAGTATAAGTCAAGTATACTTAAATGCCATTTTAAGTATATTTCTGAGAAGTACATAAAGCCCATTTCTGAGAAGTACATAAAAAGTAGACTGGAAGTATACTGTCCTATTTTTAGTTTAAAAGAAGTATACTAATAGCACACTTGAATAAACTTATTTTTCGTAAGGGTAGCCTAATATAAGAAATGCATGGATCCGTTATACTGACACACATCCAATATTTTCTTAACCGTTTATATTTATTTAAGAGAACCAACTGCGTTTACCTGAATACTCGTCAAGACAGCCATTGTGACATAATATTTTGTGTATTTGCTTATTTGCTCGAGAAGACGTGAAAGTGAATGACCCGATCTCATGAAAGTGTTTCAATGGCACGATTTTCTGTTTCTGTTTGGTGTGCTATTTATATGTAGAAACTGACTTTGGCGTGCACATGAGACGCAATGGTTAGGTTTAGGGGTGTGGGGAAGGTGCATATCATAAGCACACCAAATAGAAACAGAAAATCGAACCATTGAAACGTACTTTCATGAGACCAGGCTGTCGTGCGGTCCGTGCAGTGCCTCTCAGTGCGCGCGCTTCATTCAAATATGCGCGCCCACATTAACGTTCTATCACAACGCGTGAGTACCACATCGAGATCGATAAACGAGCGAGAATGATAAACTTTCTTGAGGAAGCAGCACTGATGGCCTGATCGCTCAGAGAACTGATTATAGGGTGGACGACGACAAATAGGGGAGCTGAAGCCCACCTAAAAAGGGTCTAGAACCGCCCCTGGTTGTTCACCGAAAATTAGTGTCGGAACCCCTTAAAGTGTTAGTATAACTCTCGCAGTAAGGAAAACCCTACAGATTCTAGAAAAAAAAAATGCAAATGTGCCTGAAATTGAAGTATCTAAGTGGAGCGTACAGTTACGCGCTGATACTTTACTGGTGAGAGATCAGCGCACAGTTGCGCGCTCGACTCCGCGCTGGCATTGCTGCCAGCCTCAGTCACTCCTAAACACCGCCTTTCGTGGGAGGCAACGTTAGACACCAGCTGAACTTAAGTACTTCGCTGTTGTCTTATATCATTCGTTTCGCTGAATTAATCTTAAGGCGTTTTCCAGGTGTTTTCTTATGCGCATCAATAATGACTGTGTGACACAAGGACACCTCGTTATCGCGACGTTAACATGTAGCTAAAGGAACTGACAGCACTGAGTGATTTGTTATTGATATCCTGGGAACCCAGAATACTCTTAAAAGTCATCGATCTGGAAGGAGGGTATCTTTCTCACGAATTGATGGATGTTTAATCGGTTGGTGATGCCCATTTATATCATCGATCGCAAATTTCCAGAGACACCTGGTGAGTCTGTTACGCATGCGGCACATGGCTTAGAAACATAGTGTGCTTGACCAATATATTTAATTTAAGCACTGGTTGAGTAATGCTAAAAGTTGTTATTTTCTGGTTTTATTTAATATTTGCTGATTTGTTGATATTATATATTAAGTTACACACTGCTCTGAAAGTATGGGCTACATACTTAATGCGTTTCAGTAGCCTATTTATCTGCCTTTAAATAGCATCTCAGATAAATTAAAATAAAAAAAGTAAATCTAAAATTAGATGCATAATTAACTTAATTCAGAACTACTGATGTCCATGTTCCTTGGTAATTTAAGGACTGTGGCATTTATGTTAATGCTTGTCACAAAATATTTTACCGTACATCTGTAACTAAGTGTTTTTTTTCCTTCTTGCAAATATTCACATATTTGTTTGTTACAAATAAAAGTAGTTCAAAAATGTATAACTGCTGTTTATACAGTACAAACTAGACTTTTAGTGTAACACATAGGATGTATAACCTATAGGAAACTACTGTCAATCAAAACAGCAAATGAAATTGGAAACAAAAAAAATAAAATAAATAAATAAATAATATATATATATATATATATATATATATATATATATATATATATATATATATATATATATTGTCGCATTTTGTGCAGTCTTTAGAAGAATATTGGAAGTGTTACAGATCTTCATCTGATCACCCATGATATTTCTAGTTTTACATAAATATTAAATACACATAGAAATAAGATGGTTATGGTCATGTATGATGGTGATTTAGTACATGCAACTAATTTCTAATTCTATACAATGGTGGTTTTACAATTTGCCACATGCTACAACACTCTCCGGTCTTGATCGGTTCTCTACAGCTGAATTATCATGGGCTGAAATGTAAATTTAAATGCATCAGTCATGTTTTGCATATTTGGAAACCTTATATGACATGGATGTGTTATCTGCTCAGGTTGTCCCAGATACATGTTCTAAAGTGACATACTTTGTGTGAGGACATAGAGATGGAGAAAAGTACATAACAGGACCTGTAAGCTACAACAGTGGTGACACCTCCTCACTGAACACACGATAAGCCATGTGGTCATGGGCGTTTTATCTCAGATCAGCACAACATGCTCAACCAATCTACTGTTGCTGATAGACTTTTATGAACAGTTTTTTTCCAAAACATCAAAGAATGTAAAGAAATCAGACATTTAAGTCTCTGGCCTGTTGTGTCTTTTACATCTATGAACATGTCAAACCTCCATGACTGACACATCTGCATTAATATTATCTGTCACAAGATTGAGATTGTTATTCATCTTAAATTTTGAGATATGTGAAATGAACTCTGAATGCAACAGGGTCATTACTCATTACTTATTCACCAACATGTTCCTGTTGCTGAGTGACATTGCTCTCATGTTCTCTTTCAGTCGGTCACTCTCGACACGTCGGTAATGACCGGCTTTGGGATCTCACTTAGAGAGACCAATCCACTTTGAGTGTAAACTAAACGAGCCAATGCACATTGCGATGATTGCATCCAGCTGCCGCTGATGACAGCGCGAGCATAAATAGGCAGCAGGTGCAACGCATACTCAGCTTTTTGCTCCAGCGATCACATCGTTTTGCTCCTGGGACGACCAGATGTCAATCGCTGCATCGGAGGGTGAGCCGGAGCTTTCTGGAGAGGAAGATTCAGCTGTGCTGCCGCTCTCCGGGCAGCAGCAATGCATGAGTCTGATCCGGAAATGACGGCTATGTTTTCCCAGGCCGCCGAGGGGGTAGGGCTCGAGTGGAGACCTCCACCGTGTCCCGAGCCCTCGAGGTTGGACAACTGGTTTCTCGGGGTAGCATGCGTTGGTTCTCAACGCCCTGCCCTGGTGCCTTTCTTCCCGGAGGTGCATGGGGAGCTTACCAGGTCATGGACGGCACCTTTTACTGACAGAAACTGACCTGCTAGCTCCTTTTCCCTCACCACCCTCGGCAGTGGTGCAGCTTGGGGGTATACGGGGGTCCCCCTGGTGGAGCGGTCAGTTGCGATGCAGTTGTATCCCAATACCGCCTTCACCCGGCAGGGCAAACCGTGCCTCCCCTCCCAGGCCTGTAGGTACTCGTCTGGTCTGTCCAGCGATGCTTATGCGGCCTGTAGAGAAGCTACCTCCGCTATACACGCTACGGCGTTACTGCAGGTTCTTCAGGCTATAGCACTGAGGGACCTGCAAGAGGGTGGTCACGATCCGGAAGTTCTGAAAGAGCTCTGAACTGCAACTGACCTCGCGCTCTGAGCGACGAGGGTCACCGTGAGTTCTCTGGGTTGTGCGATGTCCACACTTGTGGTCCAGGAGCGCAACCTCTGGCTGTGTCTGGTCGACATGAGGGACGCCGGCAAAGTTCAGTTCCTCAAGGTCCCTGTGTCCCAGACCGGCCTTGTCGGCGACACGGTCGAGAACATTGTCCAGCAGTTCTCGGCTGCACAGGAGCAGACTGAGATGATCCAACAAGTCCTGCCCCGGTGGGCATCTGCTGCCACCACCCGTCCGCTGGCCGCAGCGCCCAGCCTGCTCGTCGCCGAGGGTGGCCCCCTGCATACGCCCCCGTGCTGTATCCGCAGCAGCCTCCAGTCAAGCAGTCCCGTGGAGCTGGGCATAGGCAGGCTGCCCTGCCCGTCCAGGCCGCCGTCAAACCTGGTGGTGAGCGGAAGAGCAAGAGGCCCTGGGATGGGGCAACCCAGAGGGAGAGGGAACTGCTCTTCGGGAGATGGTGAATGCGCCTCTCCCTCCCCTGGAGGAGGGCCGGGTGGAGAATTTTTTGTTTCCAAAAATCTCGACAAAAGAGCAGTTTTCTCTGTCTCTGGGTCCCAAGAGGGCATGGAGAGTTGTGGACGGACCAACACTGGACCACACTCAGCCTCCTCTCTCGCCAGTAGGCAGCAGCGGGCGGTTCTAGAGCGTCATCAAAGGCCCTACTCACGCATCCTCTGCCAAACCATGGAACCAGGTAAGCGTTGCACCACACACTCAGACCCCTCTTCGGTCCGCCTACGGACCGGGTCCCTGCATTCCACTTCGCTGCCCCACCGCGGGTACGTCGGTGGTCCCGCTGGTCCAGCTTGTACGGTGTCTGGGTGCCTGGCTACCCAAACCTTCTCGATGGCTCCTGCGGACCATCACACTTGGCTATGCGACTCAGTTCGCCCGGCGTTCCCCCAAGTTCATCAGCATCTGCTTCACATCAGTGAAGGCGGTCAATGCTCCTGTCTTACGTGCGGAGCTCGCAGTCCTACTGGCGAAGTGCGTTGCACCTGCTGCCTATTTATGCTCACGCTGTCATCAGCGGCAGCTGGATGCAATCATCTCATGCCAATGTGCATTGGCTCGTGTAGTTTACACTCGAAGTGGATTGGTCTCTCTAAGCAAGATCCCAAAGTCGGTCATTACCGACGTGACGTCTCAGTTCCCTCCTTCAGGGAGCGAGGGTTACATACGTAACCAAGACATTCCTCTTAAAATGAAACCTGAAGTCCTCATCATTTCATTATAGTTTATAAAGCCCTAAAAAACAAGATATCATAGTTCTGCTAAGGTGTTTTAGAGCTGATGCAGAGTACAACAGACAAATTGACAGGTGTTAAAAGAGGCCTGGCAAACTCATTCCAGCTTTGGACATCTTGTTGCTGATGTTGTAGTCAACTAAACATAAAAAAAGATGTAGTTGTAATATATATATATATACACTTTTGGATACTGTAAGTATTTAATAAGTAGGTTTTGTGTTTAAAGAAAATGTATTCCTAAGCGTTTTAACTGTATGTAAGTGTTATACAATTAATCAGATATTTTATAAAAATCTCAAATGAAGCAGTATACATTAATATTGTATCTATTATGCATTGTTTTTGTACATTTTAAATCTATGTTAACAAACAACACAAAAGTTAAAGCCATTTTTACTCTTTTTTTTTGTGTTAAACTACCAACTAAATATTCAGAGACAACATCATGTTGATTTCACTAAAAAATAGAAACACTGTGTGACATTTAAAAAAAAAAAGATACTGGACACCAAATGGTGTGTGTATGTAGCTAAATGACCACTTTTAGCAGTGAAACACCAACAATTTCTTTAACCTTTACACAAATTATGATACAGGGCAGATTATTCTATGAAGCCTTCTTTTCACATGGTTCCTTGCACTATGTTACTATGTTATAAACTTCTTTTTTCATATAGCTAGCTCCATATGGCTTTTCTGACATATACTAAACTTGCTAGGTAGTTCACCTGTTACAGCAATAAAAGAACACAAACACTTGTAAAGACAAGCTAAAATGGCATGCTTGTTTCAGCAAATGCATTTTCATCTCACGTCTGCTTTTGTTAACACAATTGGTTAGGTTTAGGGTAGGGTTTAGTGTATGTGGTATGTTATTTTCAAACCCAAGAGAGCATCAACCTTTTAGTGCCACTCACTGGACATTTCATTTCCGAACTGCCAGCAACCAACGTAATAAAGGCACATTTTTCCAGTGAGCCTGGGTTTAAAATTCAAAATGTTCTAACCCCTCACTATCTGACATGTGTTTTCCTCATATGCCTTCAGATGTGAGTTTCTGCTTATCAGTTGACATCACTTTTTTTTTAGTACTACCTCATTTTGTGTGCTCTTGAAAGATATGGATGTTGCCAAATTAACATGAATCTTCATATTTTCTGTTCTTCTTTTTTTTCAGTTTGCTCAATCTAATTCTGATTAAATTTACTTGTGATAAAAAAGTTGAGGTTAAGACTGGTGGTTTGGGTTAGTTGCAATAAAAATACAATATGTGACACATTCCTTAAATGCATTTCATAGGACTCACACCTCACTCCATGAAATGACCATTTTGTACCATTCCTTAACATTTATCTCATTTAATAGTGTTCATGAGAGGTGAGGAAAGGTTTGAAAATGTAGCATAAACAAACATGGAAAGAAATTAAGACCATGGCAGATGCAGAAATCTGATGTCCCAGCTGGCATTGTTTGAAGTGCACTGTGAGACTTGTAAATCGAATATAACTGCGTACACCTTGTCATGTATTCCTGTCAAATTTCAGCCAGAGTGCAAAACCACAGAAAAGAGCTTCTGGAGATGTATTTTTATTTTTATTTTTTTCACAAGAACAAAAAAGTCTGTGGAGGCTGCTATTGTTTCTATAAAGTATTTAAAGCCTATAGCATAAACATTGAGGCTGAGTTTAACAACATCAAAAGTTCAGAAGCCTGATCAAAGTCATTTAAGAGGGAAGTGTAAACAGTGTGGTTTAGTTACAGAACAGATGCATTCTCTATGAGCTGTACAAACACAACAGTTTCCGAGAGCTGTTATGGATACATTTTGATGAAGAAGTCATCCGGAGGGTATGAGGATGTGTCTATCTTAACAGACATGCTTAGAGGATTCACTATTGCTGTGCCAGAAGCGAAGCAGACGGCAAATATTATAGCCAAGTCTGTGGTTCACCATGGAAGTGCCAACAAAAAAATCAAACAGAAGCTCTTACAGTAAAATCTACACTGAAGCACTAAATTTGCATTATTTAAAAAACTGTGTTGATCTGAGAGGTACTGTTTTAAATTGGTTCCAGATCTTCTTAATGAACCGAAAATTCTCTGTACGTACAGGACAATATATAGTACATCTTTCAGTGCTCCTCTGACTTGTGGTGTCCCATAGGGTTCCATTCTCGCCCCAACTTTATTCATGATCTATATGCTGCCGCTGGGTTCTATTTTTAAGAAATATGGTATTTCCTTTCACTTATATGCCGATGATACACAGTTGTATCTTTCTTTTAAACCTGGTGATAAAAATGCATTAGCAAAGTTGTGTGCATGTATTCAAGAACTTAAATTATGGCTTATGAGTAATTTCTTGACACTTATTGAAGGTAAAACCGAAGTGATTTTGTTTGGACCTAGTGATGCTCAGTCTTTTAATTCTTATAATCTTGATCTTGGTTATTTTGCCCAGTGGATTACTCCTTGTGTAAAGAACCTGGGTGTCTTATTTGATTTCAGTCTAAAGTTTGATAAACAGTGTGGTTAGGTCATGCTTTTTTCGTCTTTGATGTTTGGCTAAAGTTAAAACTCTCCTTTCAGTACAGGCATTCGAAAAAGTAATTCATGCATTTGTTACATCTAGATTAGACTATTGCAATTCGCTGTACTATGGGATAAATCAGTCCTCCATGGAGCAACTGCAGTTGGTTCAAAATGCAGCGGCCAGGCTATTGACTGGCACATGCAAATTCCAGCACAACTCCCATTCTGACCACATTACAGTGGCTACCTGTTAAACTTAGAGTGGAATACAATTTTAACATTGGTTTTTAAAGCACTTCATAATCTTGCACCAACCTATCTCACTGAGTTGTTGCAAACACACAAATCAGTGAGGCCGCTCAGATCCAGATTTTTAGGAATTTTATCAATCCCTAGGTCCAAACTAAAACACTGTGGCGATCGAGCTTTTGCAGTTGTAGGTCCAACACTTTGGAACAATCTTCCGGTTGCCATCCGAACAACCTCTTCACTACTTATTTTAAAGTTATGATGCTTAAATCTCACCTTCTTGATTGATTTGCAGCAAGTCAATGAAGTGCTTTTTGTGTTTATCTATTGGGATTACTATTTTTAATCATTAATTCATCATTCATTTTTGCTGCTTTGTTGTTTACAATGAGATGTAGAGCACTTTGGTCAACTTCAAGTTGTTTAAATGTGCTATATGGGTGAACCTCACAGTTACACTCCGAACTAGAATCTTTGAAGCAACTGTGAGGCAACTTTCTCTTAAGTATTTGATTGCTAATTAGATTCTAATGTCTCTGTCATCCTTAGGGTAATTGTCACTGTGAAATATCTATGGAATTTGATCTAATTTACTAATTACTAAGATGCTGTGATCTTTATTTCTGAAAAACATGGAAAAATCACTCACTTTAGCTGATGATGGCTGATAATTACTAGTGGCTTATTATAATTAGAAGAAACCCTTAAATCATCTGTTTCCTGTCAAAACATAAGCTTGGTTTGTAATTGTTTTATTGGACAGTGATGAAGATCTTATTGTTCCACAACTGTTAAAGTACCTACTTTTGTTCTTTTTGACTCCATTGTAAACAACAATAATCAAAGACCCCATGACTTTTCCTGATGTTTCTGATTTACTAGATAAAGATTAAGATTCTTCCTGGGAAATATTTTAGAACTTGGCATAACTAGAAAAATGTATAGGGTAAGATGCTTCCCGGGGCAAGATGACACCCTCCTATTTAAGTATGTATGTATTTCATCTGCATATCAACATTTGTGAGATTTAGCCAGTTGAAACAGTTTTGAGGTTAGTTTATTTTATTTTGTGTCTCTGGTCCATTTTTTATTTTGAAGTAAAAAGATAAAATTGCTGACCTATGAGGAAAGAAGGTGGAAAAACACGCAACAGCGAAATTAACACAAGTCAAGGAAATGAACAAACCAAAGGCAAGATATGAATAATATTGAGGGTTAAAACAAGGCACAGTTGGGACTAATCAGTTAACTCTGGAAACAAACTCTGGGTAACTATGGAAACAATCTAGAAACAGGAACAAAGGAAACAGGGACTGAACACAGGAACAACGAATTACAAACTAATCCATGAAAATGAAAACAGAACTGAACCAGATTGTTACAAGTTATTATTCAATATTCCATGAATGTGATGTACATTTTAGACATCCTCACTTTTCATTACAACCTATAGGTTAACTGAGTGTAATCATGCATTTTGCATTAATAGTGCTGCAAAAATGTTGGCTGTTAAATATGTAAATATTCATGTACCTGTATGTAAGTCATAGAATACATTTACCTTTCAGAAATATCTGTTTCACTGGGATTCTGGGACCCCTTTAAATAATTTATATTTTGTGCTATAACAACTAAAGTAGCAAATGTTTATATTTATTATTATTATTATTATTATTATTATTATTATTATTATTATTTATTTATTTTATTGCAAGACAAAAAAAAAACATGAAACAGCACTGCATTGACATACAATAACAAAGGAGAAAGAAAAAACTAAACAAAAACAAAAGCAAACCAATGACAATCAATCAGTAAGAAAAATATCGTCATAAGCCTTAGTAAACTTGTTATTCTTATTGTTATCGATGTGTTTAAGAGGTTTAACAAGCAAAATCTCTGCAAGAAAGACATCAAATTTAAGTAACGTATTGAGAAATTTGATTTTATGAATAAAAAATTTACAATGCAAAACAAAAAAATTAACAACAAGATCGATAGCATGGTCAATGCCAGAAAAATACAGAAATATATCTTTCAGTGAGAATTTTAAATCACATTTTATAAAATATGATAAATAACAACTTAAGTTCTCCCAAAAAGATTTAACCTGATTGCAATAATAGAATAAATGTAGTAAAGTTTCTTCCTCAACTTTGCAGAATACACATAAGTTAGAAAGATCAAAAAAAGAAGCAATTTGAGAGTTCGTTGGATAAACATTATGCAAAATCTTAAAATGTACCTCTGATTTTATTAGAAATGCAGAATTTTTCAGGGAGTAACCATACCCTCTTCCAATGAATATTGTCAAAAAAATTGGTCCAGAAAAATTTACATCTAAGGGATGTATATACTGAATAATGTAACATTCGCTTTATATATCTACTGTTACATTTCTTATTAAGAAAACAAACTCCATCCAGCAAAAGTTTGGGCATAATTGTTTTCTTCTCATTATAGCATATGTGTGTTTTAAATAAATGCACATAACTTGGAGACAAACTTTTGATGACAGAACTGAAAGATCTAGCTGGCAGAGGAAAACTATACAAAGTCATAAATTCTTACTCCAGTATAGTACCATCATCTTTAAACAAATCCAAAACAAAGACAATACCTCTGTCATACCACTTGTCAATAAAAAGAGACTTTCCACGAATTAAAATACTTGAATTATTCCAAAGAATTTCTTTGTGGGGAGAAAAGTTGTGCACATAACACAATTTCCAAGCAAATAAAGCTTGTTGGTGAAAATTAGAGAGAGAAATCAGCAATTTAGAAGGGGTGAAATTGCATTTTAAAAGAAAATCTAGACCACCTAATCTACGAAATATAGTACTGAGGATATAGTACCAAATTAAATCATTACTACAGAGACATTTTTTTAACCAACTAATTCTAAATGAACTAACTAATTCTTTGAAATCCAAAACTTCCAATCCACCTTCAGAACGCCTGTTAGACAAAACAGATTTCCTAATTTTATGGGATTTATTCTTCCAAATAAAATTCAGTAACATTTTATTTATATCATCAGCAATTTTGTCACTAACAGATAAAGATAGAGCAGGGTAAACACAACGGGACAATCCCTCCACTTTAGAAATTAGAACTCTACCATAGATGGATAGATCTCGTTGACGCCAAGAATTAAAGATCATTCTAGTTTTCTTTAATTTAAGAGAAAAATTTATATGTTGACGAGTCAATCTATCTTTAGTAAGGAAAATCCCCAGGTACCTGACACAGTCTTTAACTGGTATATGATGTATAGATGCTTGTTGGGTATCATAGAGACAAAATAGTTCACACTTTGATAAATTTAAATACAAGCCTGAGGCTTCAGAAAAAGACTGAATAATATGAATACTTAAGGGAATTTGACTTTGATCTTTAAGAAATAAAGTAGTATCGTCAGCAAGTTGAGATATTTTAAATTCTTTACCAAATACAGAAATACCTTTCAAAGTGGAATTTTGTAAAATATTAAGTGATAACAATTCAACAGCCAAAGGAAAAAGAAACGGGGAAATGGGGCAACCTTGACGCACTCCTCTATCACAATTAAAACGTTTAGTAGTTTGCAAGCTAACCAAAACTGAAGAGTTAATATCATTATAAAGCATTCTCACCATGTTAATAAATTTATTTACGAAACCAAAAACACTAAGAGATTTAAACAAAAATTGGTGCTCTAATGAATCAAATGCTTTATAAAAATCCAAGAACATTATAATAGAATCTGAATCAATATTCTCTGAATAATCAATGAGATCAAGTACAAGTCTTATATTGGAACTAATGTGTCTATTCTTCATAAACCCATTTTGTGTTTCGCCAATTATACTATTAAGTCCAGATTTTAAACGAGCTGCAAATATATAAAGCAAGTAATTTATAATCAACATTTAACAATGATATTGGTCTCCAGTTTTCAATTAAAAGTGGATCTTTATCTGATTTAGGGATCAAAGAAATTAGTCCCTGCTTCATTGTGGGCGTCATCTCTCCTTTGTGAATACATTCTCTAAACAAACAATATAAAGGCTGCTTTAAGAAGTCCCAAAAATGTAAATAAAATTCAACAGACAGGCCATCAGTACCTGGAGATTTTCCCTTTTTCATAGATTTCAAATGCCTCTTCCATTTCAGGAATAGAGACGCCAGAATCACATAGTAATTTAAAATCCTCATTAATACCTGAAACTTTATCACAGACATTCAAAAGAAAATAAACACATTTTTCTTGAGAAAACTGAGAAGTATACAATTCTTTGTAAAAGTTGTGTACAAAAGTTGAGATCATTCCTGGATCTGTACATAAATCACCATTAATCTTTAGGGCAGAGAGAGATGTTTTTTTACAATTTCTTTTCTCTAGAGCAAAAAAGTAATTAGTGTTTCTTTCACCCTTCTCAATCCATTTTGCTCTAGAACGTATGAAAGCCCCTTTAACAAGCTCTGTGTACATATTTTCCATTTTCATTTGACAGACACTATATTCTACCTCATCTTCTTTACTGGGATTATTCTTCTGCATTAACACATCTAACCTGTGAATAAGTTCAAATTCTTTATTATTTTTTTCTCTTTTAATTTGTTTACTCCTGTTAACAAGTCTCTAACTTTAAATTTGAAGAACTCCCAACTAGAGCAAGGGTCATGTTCAATTTTACTAAACATAGTTTTAGCTAAATGAGTAACATAATCATTGAAAGGAGCATCTTCCAACAAACAGTTATTAAATTTCCAGTAACCTCTTGTACTGCTTGACTTTCTATATTGTTTAAGGTCCAAATGAATTAACATATGATCAGTAAATGGGGCAAACTGATGATTAACAGAAATTACATCTTTCAAAATAGAATGAGAAATAAGAAAAAGATCGATTCTAGCCTTAAGGGATCCAGATTTGTTGGACCAAGTAACGCCACTACAACCACTGTTAAAGAAACGCCAAGCATCTACAACCGAAAGATTTTCACACAACCATAAAATAATGTTATCATATGCATTAGAAGTAGTTCTTGAAGGAAATCTATCTTGTACTTCGTCTGGAGTTTCATTAAAATCTCCAGCTATAATCAAATAAGCATTAATAAAGCGACTTTGTATACTAATAAGCTTTGCTCCCAATTCTTTGAACATAGATACATTGGCGTTCCGTGAGTTGTGCCCGTAAACATTACATAAAATGAATACCACATTTTCAGTTTTACATACTAAAATGATCCATCTACCCTCATCAGATAAAAAAAAAAAATTCTAAAATGTCCCCCCTAAATTTATGCATCAAAATTAAAGTACCAGCAGAACGGTTAGATCCGTGACTCACAAAAATTGGAATCTGATTCACATGAATGACTTTCTTGAACAAAAATAAAATCTGCGTTACTACGTTTACAATACAAAAATAAGGCTTTCGTTTTCGTATGATCTCTTAAACCTCTAACATTAAGAGAGGCTAAAGTAAAAGAAGAAAACTCAAAAGAATGCATAGCAGACTAATAAATAATAATAAATAATAATAATAAAATGCAGTGCAACAAACAAATCACAGCTGAACGGCTGGTAAACGCAAAAGTCCTTTGGCTAAGAAGTTGACTTGAACTTCCTTGAACAGGGTAGAAGGTGATCAATCAGTAATGTCTTCTACATGACACCAAAAGAACACTAAAGTGCATTAACGAAATTGAGGGAATTTAGCAAACAGTTTCCTTAAATCTTAAAACGTTCAGTCTAAAGTTTATTAGGCCTTGATTTTCTGACCATCAACGAAAGCAAAAGGCCCTGAAAAGGATGCCTTCTTACCCTCCTCTCTTGCCTTTTTAACAACTGGCCATAACTTTGCACGCGCAGCAGGATCTGCAGGGATCAATGCCTCTGAAATACGTAGGCGAGATTCTTTCAAGTATGCGTTGTCCTTCGCAGCCCTCCAAACGATGTCTCGGAGTGATCGCATAGAGAATCTTATGATGATGCTTCGATGACCGCCATCCTGGGTCTGTTTCACGACACGGTGCATTACGTCAAGTGCGTTGCTGAGCTTGCCATGGATGTCTGGTGCCACATGTTCAAGAATATTCAAAACAATCGAATGCAGATTCTCATTCTTGGTTTTAGGAACTCCGTGCACCTTTAAACACCAACGCCGACTGTACCGCTCAAGCTGCTTAATCCGTGATCGCACATCCTTGTCTGAAGATTGGAGCGCTGTAATGTCTCTTGCAATTCTGCACATCTTTTCAGAGTGCTCATTAACATCAGAAACAAGCTTCTGCACTACCAAAGACAGGTTGTCAACGGCTTTCGTTGTAGCATCAGTTGAGTTCTCGATGGAGATGAGTTTTTGGAAAGTAGCATCTTGTTTAGAGGACAATTCTTGAATGGCGTTCAAAATGTCAGCAAAATCCCCGCTTTCAGTCTTCTTTTTAGTTTTTTTAGAAGGAGGACTTTTTGCAGGAGACGCTGGAAAGGGTGTCGCCAAACAAAGTTTCATATCACGATTCGCATCAGCCGATGCAGGAGGGTCAGCTAGCACTTCAAACCTATTGCTCAGGCCAACTTCAGAAACTAGCTGAACTTCGGCGCCGACTTCGACATCCATAACTTTAGACAAACCGCGTCTCTTTCTTCCCATTTAAGAAAAATCAAAGCAAAACAATGCAGAAACTTTTCAGAGAAGACAGCAAAAAAAAAGTATAAAGACTTAAAGTTAACCGATTAATCACATTACTACCACCACCGCCAGAACTAAAAATCACACGTCTATCCTCCACGACGCCATCTTGGCCCCCCCTGTTTATATTTATTTCCATTAACAAAACAGGGGCTTATGCATCATCATCCTGCATGTGCTTAAATCTAAATATGTTACAATTTAAAAGTAAATGCACATTGTTTTTAAGGAGGGCATTGTCAGCATCTTACCCTATTCATTATAAAAATGCCCATGGAGTTATGAGATTTTATTAATTTTCATGATTTTTCTAGATAGAGAACTTTTAAAATGAGGCCTCCTCATATTCCGTATGTCATCATTTACTCACTGTCATGTTGTTCCAATACTTTCCTCTGTGTAACACAAAAGAAGATACATTGAAGAAGGTTTTTATTCATTGTGCATTTTGTTTTGGACTCCATTGTGATTTTCAGTGTATGAAAAACAAACAAACAATACATTTTTCAAAATATTTTCAAATAAATAAGTACATAATTAAGTAAGTAAATAATTAAATAAATACATACATACATACATACATAAACAGTCTCTCCCTGAAACTCATGCCATTGGTGGAGTAAGTTTTGCTGTAATGTGCTGGTTCACTTCAGGGACATCAATGAATTTACTTTTAACATACATCCTTCCTCCAAACCACTTCTCTTTCAGTGTGGTGGGGATCCTGATGCCTATCTCAATGTCTGGGTCCACAGGGAAGGGGCAGGATGGTATTTGGCATTTGGTATTTGGGAAGTCGTGGCCTAATGGTTAGAGAGTTGGGCTAGTAACCTGAAGGTTGCCGGTTCGATTCTCACACCGGCAGGAATTGAAGGTGGGGATTGTGAATGAACAGCACTCTCTCTGCCTTCGATACCATGACTGAGGTGCCCTTGAGCAAGGCATCGAACCCCCAATTGCTCCCCGGGCGCTGGAGCAATAGCTGCCCACTGCTCCGGGTGTGTGTTCACGGTGTGTGTGTGCGTGTGTTCACTATTCACTGCTGTGTGTGTGCACTTGGATGGGTTAAATGCAGAGCACCAATTTCGAGTATGGGTCACCATACTTGACAATACGTCACGACTTTTTTCACTTTTTTTTTTTAACATAGAATTACAAATATATCCTTTACACAGGGTGGTTAACTGCCATAACTTCCTGGAGTAAAACCATGAGTAATTTTCTTAAAGCGTCTATTTAGCATAAATTTGGTTTGTGAACACACCAGGATGACTGTGCTGGAAGAGATTAGGTTGAAAGGTTTTCCTGTTCCTTAGTCCTTCAGGGAGATGCAGTACCCCCACTAAGGCGGGTTGGTTCCCTGCCGATCCACATACGTCAGACGACATCCGATCCGGGGGTCCTGGGACTCTCCGTGCATGTCAGGATTATGCCTGGTGTGGCGAGTGACGCATCTGTCACTATCTCTTGCACACTCCCTCCCCTTTTACAATAATCTAATTCAAATCCCTGCCTGAGTGTCCTAGATGGATTTGGAAAGTCAAAGCTGATGAAGATGCCCTTGGTTCTGATTTGCTCCAGACCTGTCGCAGTCACGAGTAGATAAATAAGGAGAAACAGTTCTGCCCTGAGCTCTGATCATGTCCACAGTGGGGAGTCAGAGGACATGCATAAGCTGTTACATAGCCACTTAGGGTAATATCACAGACCAGGGCTGGGAGAGATACACAGCTTTGTTCATCGCTGTAGATGTACCTTATCTAAATAGAATTTAGTAAAGATATTGCCCATGAGATAAACTCTATATCTGGTTAAGATTTTTTTAGAATGTAAATGAAGGAATTTTAGTATCTTCCTCAAGATATAGAGAATGTATGTTGACATAATTAGAAGTCACATTTCAGGTATTAATTTCACAGCAGTTGCAGAACAGATGAAGGATAGACATAAAAAGAGGGGTAAAACAAAATGAGCTGTCTGTTATCTTCTGTTTATGTATTTCTTTCAAGTGAAAGAAATAGATTAGTCAAAAATCAGAGGTTCCCAACTGATTTCCGTTTCAATTTCAACCTCTTTATTAGCATGACTTTTTGTTACAGTGTTGTCAAAGAACAAAGCTTTAGAAAATAATAAAAAAGCATAATAAAATAGAACAATATGCTGAAACTCTATCTTACATATGGTACAAAGGTTTTGCTGCTGGCATCATACTCACTGTGCTTCACTGATTATTATATTCCACCATATACAGTGTATATATAGTATATTATACACTACTGTTTAAAATTTTGGGCTTAGTAAGATTCTTTTTTTTTTTCTTTTATTCAGCAAGGATGCATTAATTTGATGTGTGACAGTGACAGTAAGTATGTTCATAATGTTAGAAAAAATTTCTACTTCAAATAAATGCTGTTGTTTTGAACTTTCAATTTATCAAAGAATCCTGAAAATTTGTATCACGGTTTTCACAAAAATATTAAGCAATACAACTGCTTTCAGAATTGTTTAGAATAACAAAAGTTCCTTGAGCAATAAATTGTCATATTGCTGATAACCGAGAATGTGGAATTGTGTCTGTCAGAGTGTTAAATCTGCCGTAGTCATTTACTGGGCTTCAGAAATCAAAAAAAAAAAACAAAAGGAAAAAATATTCATTCTGTTATATTTAGCTACACTGATTATAATTTTAAAGTTCAAAAAAATACCACAATTTAGTTTAACTACAGATCTCTGACACAATCTCATAAACTCTGCAGTTTTATGAGAACCCCCTGTTGGAAAACCCTACTCTATGTAACCAAAAAATGATGAACCTAGTATTTAAAAAAAAAAAAAAAAAAAAAGAACTTTCTCTGAATCAGCTATAAAGGCTGGATCTCTACATGAAAACACGTAAAATTGCCATTTAGTGGGAAGCCCCTGAGTGGTTCTGTAGCCAGTAAAGCCTCTCAATTATCCAGCTCAGAGTACATCACTCTTTGGCCTATTATCAGCACATGTGGAGGAAACTACAGTCTGACAGCATATACTAAGCATTCTAAGGCACGGACATGTTCTGTACATTTAAAGGTGAAGTGCAAAATTTAGCTTTACCGATATACAAAATGCTTCACATCTACCTTTTACACTGATTTCTAAGCTTAGTTACTAGGTTATATTTTATACATGACCACTTATAAACAAGTATTTAGACTCTTAAAGGGATATAGTTCACCAAAATTTTTTTTGTCATATACTGTAGTTTCCCCACTCTCATGTCACTCCACACCTGTAGGATTTTCTTTCTACAATGAATATTTCTTTCTTCAAGATATTTGAAATTTTGAATAATGTTTGAACTTGTTATTGACCATACAATAAGTCAGTGGGGTTCAACAATGAATAAATAAATATATAAAATAAAATAAATAATAATATTGCATAATATATAATGCATAATGCATCTTCATGGAATGGTAGGTTTACAGAAGTTAATACACTTGAAAATCTTTTAAAACAACTTTTATACTACTGCAGCTGCAGTAGTTTATACATAGGTATTCATACATAACATTTAAAAGGTACAAAAACATTTATTTTTATTTTTATTTTTTTTGAAAATTTAGATTATTGCTTATGATCGTTTTATGGTGTGCCTGTGGTGTAATTTGGTAATTTTTTATTCACAGCAAACTGCTGTGTCCCATGGCAAACAAAATAAATATTACATGAATAATGGTAAACGATTACAGAAATTTTATTCATTTTAAGATTTCAAAGTGTAGTGTTGTTTATAATTATGTAATTCTTTGAAACAAGCTGGCTCCAGAAGCCACCCAGAACTGAATTCAATGTTAGAATTTCAAATTGAGTAAATTAACCAACCGCTTTTAATTAAATGCAACTTTAAAAATAATCTCATTGATTATAAATACAATAGAATCAATCCCAATTAAGTACATGAATTAAATATTCACTGATTAAATAAGATTTGTTGTGCATCTGTAAACAAAAGAGATTTATGTTTTAGATGCTGTCAATACTTTAGTATTGTATGTTTTTGTGTCTATGCAAATGTATAAATGTATGTGTGGTAGAACCACATTTAATGTAAAATACATATGAATACGTTTGAGATCATGTTGGCTGCAGGGATTTTAGGAGAAGATTCTGAATTGTCAGGTCATGTTATTTAGCCATGATAGGGTTGTCTGCACATGCAAATGCTTACACATGAAAGAAGAGCCATTTCATCAGAGTATGTGTTAAGTGTGATCAAGTGTGTGATTAAAAGTGTGCCTGTCTCCATTTTTTTTGGGAGTGCACCTCTCTCTCACCTTTTTAGACTCAGCTCTCACAAGACCTATCATATTTGTTGGGTACTGAGATATGTTTGACTCCACATGTTTTTTTCATGAATGACTTTTGGGACTTCACCTTGTCCGTCCAACAAAGATGTCTACTGTTAGCTGCTCTCACAGCAGCAAAAAAAAAAAATGCTAGTCAACCGTTGGAATCCTCCTCACAATGCACAGACGAACCTGGACTGTGTATTTGTTGGACATCATCTCGATGGAACTCTCAACTTCTCGTATACATGGATCTAATGTGAAAACTGTAAATTTATGGCATTCAGCTTTTAATATTGTGTCATCTTTTCTAAAATCTTTGAAATTTTTTTTTTATTATTTATTTATTAATATTAATTAATTATTTATTATTATTATTATTATTATTATTATTATTATTATTATTATTATTATTATTATTATTATTTTATTTATTTATTCATTTTATTTTATTATTATTATTATTTTTTAAAATTTATTTATTATTTTCTTTTAAGTCTACCAGGCGGTGGGATGGGTTGGGGTGGGTTCTAAATTTGCACAGTTGCTTTTTGCTTTTTACTACTGTTCCCAGAAGAAAATTTAATAAAAAGTTGTTAACAAAAAAGTGTGCCTGTCTCTAGCTTACAGTTTTACAAGTTATTTATTATTTTAAGTATATTAAGTATTTAAATATAATTAACTGCAGTGCAGTTATAAAACCAGCCTCTGTCTAAAATAGTAACACTCACATGTTTTCCTCTAAAAGTCCACAAGTCTGGCTGGATCTAACCCATGCAGATGTTGTGATGTGACTGAGATAAGAGCCACTGCCCCCTGGAAGAACAATTTAGCCAGAGTATTTTGTAAAATTATCCCTGACATTTGGGGGGTCATGCTTGTCATGTGACACACAGCAGCCACGAAAGCACTGTATAACTGATATAGGCTTATGTTTTATCTTTTTCCTTTTTATTCAAAATATTTCTTAACACGTTTGGAAATATTTTGAATAAAAAGGAAAAAGATAAAACATAAGCCTATATCAGTTATACAGCTATATCAGGAAATATCCCGATTCTCAAATATGTGTAAGTAAATGCGTTTTACACCTTCATAGATTGTTATTTGATCAATAAATGGTGATGGGCAAAGTAGACTAATAGTATAGTCTATTAACTACACATAAAAACCTGACTTTTTACTTAAGTACCAGATATGCCATACAGGGGCGCCGCTAGCAATTTTGGGCCCTATGAAAGAATATGAGGTTGGGCCCCCTACCGCACCAAACATACCCAATATTGCCCAAAGTATTGGGGCACCCCCTTTTAATGAACAGGTTTGACTACTTTAGTAATTTCCATGCTTGCACATCTTAATGTTTAAGCATATAATGATATTCTAGGGAATTGTGTGCTTCTAATTTTATACCAATAGTTTGGACAGGACCCTTTTCTATTCTAACACAACAATGTCTCTGTGTGTATAAGGCAAGGTTAAAATAAATAAATAAAAAAAATAAAATAAAATAAAAAAGATTGATTCAGTCAGTGTGGAAGAGCTTGACTGGTCTGCAGAAAGCCAAGTCCTAATCCCAGATGAACACCTCTGGTGTGACTTCAAATATATACCTTGAGCCAAAAACTCATCACCAAACACCAATGACTTGTACATACACTATATGGAGAAAAGTATTGGGACACCTCCTTCTTTAAAACAGAAAAAGGCACTTCCAACTGTGGCAACCAAGATGGAAACATAATTCATGTATTTAAAAACTGTATTTCCATCTTTGCTGCCACAGTTTTGGAAGTGTCTAAAATGATTGTACGCATACGTACAAGTCACTGGTGTTTGGCATTGTCGTGTTAGAATAGAAAAGGGTCCTGTCCAAACTACTGGTATAAAATTAAAAGCACACAATTCCCTAGAATATCGTTATATGCTTAAACATTAAGATTTGTACTCATGGAAATTACTAAAGTAGTCAAACCTGTTCATTAGAAGGGGGTGACCCAATACTTTGGCAATATAGTGTACAAAGCCAACCTAGCTATTCAAAATCTTTGTCTGCAATTTAATAATATTGACCTATTACTTTTTTATTGTTTTTGACTAGGGGTGCACAATAAATATCGGACGATAATTAATGCACATCTTGTCAGTAAAGCCGGTTCTCTAATCAGTGGTAAATTCCCACACGTGCGTGATTTCACATTGAGCAGCATTTACTACACAGAGCCGTTGTTCACTGACAAGCTGCGCAAAACCCACGCTGATAATGAACATGGATTTGCGCAGCTTGTCAGTGAACAACGGCTCTGCTTAGAAATGCTTCACTGGGGCAAACAAAAAAAAAAAAAATCCTAAAATAATAAATAGGATACCCCATAACACCAGAATTTCCAGCAGTATCCAACATTTCTCAATCATGATCTTACTCAGCTAAATGTGACTATTAGCTTAACAGCTGTATTTCTTGTTTGCTAGCTGTGCACATACAGCACACAATGTTAAAAATGTTCTACATTATGAACCTTAAAGTGGAAATGAAGCAGTCGGTCAAGTTTACATTATTTGTGAAAATAACTTCCACTTTAATAAAAAAAAAAAATACATATATATATATATATATATATATATATAACATGATTAATGTAACCATTTTAAAGAAAAAAGGTTGTTTTGTTATAGCTTTTGGAGCAAGGGCGCCGCCATCTTGCAGTACTACAGTGTGTGACGTCACAGGGTTGGTTCGCTCCGATGGCCAGTTAAGTAATATAAGCATTTCTTTACATTTTGAACGCACGCTTGTTTTGAAATGCAGGAAGATGACCTTGAAAGCACCGTTGAGTCCATAATAAGTGCAATTGCCTATGCATTTGTGCCGATACGGCGATGGGACTGAGCAGTAATACTGTTAGGGGTTGAAGAAGTCGTGAACCTGCTGGTTTGGGGTAAAGTGCGGATCGGAAACAATACTTGTTTACGTGGATACTCCTCAAGACTGTCATTCCGACGTGCTTTTGTGTGCATTTGCTAATGAAGGTGCGAATGAAAGCTCAATTTGGTACTCACGTGCTGTCCGAGCCGAGCTGTGGCTTTTTGTGTGTGCGGTGCCGCCGGCGCGAACAGAAATGATCTATCACAACGCGAGTACCGCATTTAAATCTCTTTCAGAAAAGGTCTATCACAGCGTATAAGTACCGCAATGAAATCTATTTCGTGCTGTCTTATGCTTGAATGGCTTAAAACACTTTAATATTTAAACTGACAAGGCTTAAAACACCGAGAATGATAAACTTTGAGGAAGCAGCACTGTCCCGATCTTCAGATAGGTGATTAGTTAAACACTACGTCCTGTTAACAGCAGGAAAGCTAATTGTATTCGCAGGTGAACATAAAATATGGTGCATACAACTGGTGAACCAGTCAATGTAATGTGAATGTCTGAATGGTCTGACATTACAATAAAATGCGACATGAATGATATTGTATGAAGTGTTGTTTGTTTACTTCAAGTTTCGCCTGGCATTATGAAAACAATGTTTGATAATTTAGATAATTTCGCCGGACATGCAGAAATAAGCCGTAATTTTGTTTTATTTATAACTCTTTGGTAGATACATTTATAATTTCTATTACATTACTACTACTGTTACTACTAATAAAACAGATCTCCGGGGGCCCCAAAAGTGTGTGGGCCCTTAGAATCATCCTAACTTTTTCCCCCTTAGTGGCGCCCCTGATGCCATAAAATATTTTTAATACGACTGACTTTGTATTTAATGTGAATTTAATAACAATATTGTAAGTTACTAATTATAACACTTTCATTTTACAGAGAGCAAAGAACATTTACATTATTAAAGAACATTTTCATTCAGTCTAGCCAGAGTTCAAGCACTCTCAAAAACTCCCATTACAATCATTGAAGCTGTTTACACTGAGAAATTAATATCTTAAAGTCCGTGTAAAGTCAATATTAAATGTGTATTCTGAGTTTGTCACACCACAGAAAAATGTGTTATTAACCACCCAAATTTACGGCAAGTAAAGGGGAAGGGAAGTGGTGTGTGGCCAAGTATGGTGACCCATACTCGGAATTTGTGCTCTGCATTTAACCCATCCAAGTGCATACACACAGTAGTGCACATACACCTGGAGCAGTGGGCAGCCAATACTGCGGCGCCCGGGGAGCAGTTGGGGGTTTGGTGCCTTGCTCAAGGGTCTCACCTCAGTCGTGGTATTCCCTGCCGGACCCGAGACTCGAACCCACGACCTTCGGGTTACAAGCCTGACTCTCTATCCATTAGGCCACGACTGCCCCACAAATAAAATAAGGTATCAAAATCGTGAAAAAATAAGCCGTATTCTCTGCTCTCAAACGCTGGGGGCGTGTCCGCTGGCGGCGCTGAAACCACACCCACTCGCGGGAAAGCTGCCGTCTCTCTCAACTGTCCTCCTCTAGCAACAGCTTAATTTAAATAAGGAGACCGAGCTCAGTTGTTTTGTAAATTATCGCAACCACGTATTAACGTGACGAAGGCATAGCTAGATAGCAAACTGTAGGCTGTAGTAACTAACGGTAATAACAGTAACTCGTGATTGAGTGGACGAACCACTGATGCTTATGCATTCTAGTTATTAGGTGTGTTCAACTTGAAGCAGCACTGCGCAGAACGATCAGTGTTTGACATCAAAGTACCGCGAGAGCAATTCGAAAGCATAAGGAGCGTCTGCTCTCTATAGCTCTCACTGTACTTTGATGTCACACAACGATCAGTCTGTGTAGTCAGTGCTGCGTCAAGTCGAACACAGCTCTTATAGTGTTGCGGGAGGGGCCATGCTCGGTGGCTCCATTGCGTCATCGAGTCCCGATTTAGCCCCGCCCAAAAAATCCTGATCACGAAAATGGTGAAAAACTGTTTAACGGTATAACTCCACCATTAAGTACTATATAGTTCACAGTCTTTGTAATATGTTTCAGAAATGCATTTCTAACATTTATAATGTGTTTACAAACAATTCTCAGAATTGACTTTACACGGACTTTAACTTACATTATTACGCACATCTGCACTTTGTTGTTTCTGATGAGAGAATCCACCTGATAATTCAGTTGGCGAGCAAGTGAACAAAACTGGCATTTCAGCGATGACTCATCTGAACGTCTCTGATTGGCCATTGCATTCATAAGCTCAGCAGAATCGTGTGTGATTGGTTATAATGCAACGCTGTACAAACACTTCTGTCTTTGGCTCAGCGCAGCCAGCAACGCAGATTTGAATTTAGCAGCTGATGCTAAACGATCTAATTACACCGGTGTGATTGTATCAAATATAAAAAATATTATTCGGCTATTTTTTTTGTCTTTGGAAGCTGCATTCAAAATCCACTTGGTTCAGAAATCTGAGGGGGCACGTGCCCCCTCACTTTGAATGGGCATGACGCCTCTGATTCCACTGAATCTGAATCTCTTCAACTCTTTTTAGGTGAGTTTCTACAGGCTGCCCCAGAGGGACAGCAGACCATGGCCGACAACAACACTCAGAAAAAAAAGCCCCGCTGGACGTCACTGGAGATCGGTCTTCTGACAATTGTATCTCTGCTGTTTGTCATTATTGTGGCCCTCATCATCCTCTTCATCACACAGAGTGGCAAAGGTGAGTGCATGAGATTCTTTGTGTCATTGTGTGACAGAAATACTGGAAGTTCCTCTTTGGCCAAACTGTATTCTTTTTGGTAACACCTTGGTCCCTTTTGAACATTCTGTTGACTATAAATAACACTGCATCTATATGTCAACTAACTCTCATTAGAGTATTAGTAGACTGTTTACTATAAGTAACTTTGCAAATACTGTACGTCAACTTTTAACCCTAACCCTACCAATCTACTAATACTCTACTAACACTCTAATGAGAGTTAGTAGACATGTAGGTTCAGCAATACATAGTCAACAGAATGTGTAAAAGGGACCATCCAAATAAAGTGTAACCTTCTTTCCTATTAAATATGGTTGGACATTATCTTGCTGGACTCATTTTACACAAGAAAATACTGTCAAGTTAGTACACATTATCATACAAGTCTTAACAAGTCTAAGTCATACAAGAGTTTCTATTCATGATGGAAGAGATGGACAATATAGTGGAAATATATAGCTTATTTCTTAACTTATTTCTTCTTCTTTTTTTTTTTTTTTTTTTTTTTTTTTTAACCAAACGTTTCATAATATGTAATTTCAAGTAGATTTCAAATGTTTAATGGTCCATAAAAAACAATAATAATAAAAAAAAAAAACAGCAAACACAAATATTTTTATATTGATTGTATTTTTGTAGTATAGAATTAAAAATATATTAAATTAATAAATACAATTAAATGTCAAAACACACAAATGTCAAAAAATTGATGCAAGAATTAAAAACAAAAACTTTTTTTTTTTTGTCAAAACACAAGGAGGAATGATATTTAAATGTACCAAAATCATGCAGAGAAATAATCAGCAATATTTACCTCCACACAAAGCATACACAGGGAGTAATAACATTTATAACACTAATTATTAATCACAGATATTATTTTCCCAAAGCAAACATTCATACAATGTAAAACAAAAGTGTGTTATAAAGATGATACACTGAAAAACCGTGTGTTGGATTTAAATTATTTAATCATGTACATAAGTTCCACATGAACCAGTTAACTAACATAATTTGTAAATTCAACGTGTGTGTGTGTGTGTGTATACAGCCTATTTTCTGTTATGTATAACAACAACAACAAAAAAAGTAGAATAAATAAATAAAATTTACATCTGATTTCCCTGGGAAGGTAAACAAATAAAATAACATACAATATTGCATGTACACCACATAAAACATCACAATACATATATCCAAAAATGTGAAATTAATAAAAACAGTATATGAAAAACACGGAACTTACAAAACAGTCATTAGTGGGTACAGATTTGTTCAGATAGTAGCCAGTGCTTAAGATTAGTTTTAAAACTGTGAAACTGTCAATTCTTCGGATGTTTGTAGGTAAGGAATTCCATAACCTCACTACTCTAAAACGCTGTTTGACCAAAGGCGGTTTTTCTATACTGCGGTACTAAAACGAAAATACTATTTATTTATTTATTTATTTATTTATTTATTCATTCATTCATTCATTCATTCATTCATTCATTCATTCTATGGAGAGTATTATTTCATTTTATTCAGATGAATGAAACGGGTTTAAAATGGAAATCATGATTTTCCATTAGAACAATACAAAAATTAACTGTAAATAAATGAGACAGATGTTTCACTTTTTTCAGTATACAGTACATTATAAAAATTTGAATTTTCACAAATTTTGCTAATTTTATATTGCCAACAAAATCATAGTGAATAGGCTTGTATTGTAAATATTCAATACATTGCCATGCCTCACTAATAATGTTTTATTTTAACCAGACAACTGTTGGTTTAGATTCTGTGGTTATTTTCCCAGGGCATTACTGAACATACTGCACATACTGGTGTTCCCCAAAATAATATCTACCCCATAATATGGTTGGTTACCTATATAAACCCCTTTCATTTGTTAGGCCTCTGAGCAGCAGGTGGAGCTTATAGGGACTCACTGCAGCTTGCCTTTCACACCCTGATCATCTGCCATTAATGTGATGGATAAATGTTTAAACAGCAAAGGCAGATAGAATGCTGAAATACATAGATGATCTCCACGTGCTCTTCCTCTCAGCCACGGGGATCTGGATAGGAGGGCAGGGTGGTAGGGACTAAGGTCAGAGAGTGGATGTCTATTGAATCTTAGTTCAGTGAGAGATTCTCATAAATAATACTGTATGTCTATGGACAGATATAAAATATACAGAGAGAATTTCTGTGGAGATGTAACTGAACCCACCACAGACAAAGAATTTTTAAATAAATGTTTGATTTATTATTAAATAAATTATTAATAGTGTTAATTTGCTCCTGACTTCTGATCCCTTGTGCTTCTTTTTCCTTTGTAGATGGAGTCTGCATAACAGCTGACTGCACACAGTCAGGTAAAGATATTTTACTACATACTGCAAAGAATTAATCATGTGTTGTCTGAGAGTCAACTGATAATCTTTCTTGCACATATATTAAAGATTTTTTTACATTACATTTTTTTTTTCATTGTCATAAAGTTCATACATAAAAACATATTCTCTTGCATTGTAGCATCCCGTCTCATTGAGAACATGGACCCCACAGTGAACCCCTGTGACAACTTCTACCAGTATGCCTGTGGTGGCTGGCTAAAGAAGAACATTATACCTGAGACCAGTTCACGTTACAGTACCTTTGACATTCTCAGAGATGAACTGGAGGTGGTACTCAAAGGTAGAAAGACACCACTATGGGCTGTAGGGCAAGTTATCAGCAACTGAAAAGATGTATGCATGTAATCCAAAGGCAATAAGACCAATTAAAAGAAAAACGGCATCCCCGCCAGGCCATGTCTCCCACTAAGAAAAAGTTCATGACACAATATTGTAATGTGTCTTTGTTGTTAGTGAGCTGCTTGCTGTATCCTACCTACATAGGCAGTTGTCTACTAATGTAGCAGACTAACCAATTTAGAATGCTTTACATAGATAAATGCTTTACATAAAACTTTGTGTATCATACCAATAGTGCTCTTCATGTGAAGTGCACGGGGACTCAACTCACAACTGATTTCCATAGAGTTTGACAACTGATTTCCATAGAGTTTGACGTTACTTTAATAATCACAAAAATGCAGAGCCCCAGACATGATATACGGGGGAAAAAAGATATTGTGTCCACAAATTAGGAATTAATTCACATGGCTTATTAATTCGTGGCTGTGGCTTTTTAATTTGTATTTCCCCTGTTTTAGGTAAATTGTTACCACATTGTACTAATTTGTTCCCTCATTTATATAAATCATAGCCATGTTGTAATTTATTCTTTTGTTTTCATTTATTTAAATTATGGCCACAATTCATCTAAAACGGGGGAAAAAATGAATAAATTGAGCAAATTAATTAAGTTGTGGGAACAAAATCCTAATTTGTCACTACAATATTTAGTTTTCTCTGTACAAAAAACAGCACTCACAAATATTTTTAATATTGATTCCAGTCTATTTATACAGTATCATATAGAATAAATTAATATATAAAATAAATGAAATTCAAATAAATTACACTATATTTCAGACATCAGTTTAGTTAGAACCGCTTGACCACAAAAGCAGCAACTAAAAACAGGTAAAATCCATTCAATCTTCATTTTAGTTATGTCTGATGTGAGCTATATTAAGCTCAGTGAGACTCTGCCTGAGGCTCTGACGCTGAAATTTAAAGCTGTGCCTCTTGTTCCTTTTAACACAGTAGTGGAACCTGTCAGACAAATACAATTTCATTTGTAAATGCTGACAGCACCATAGTGTGTCTTGAGGGATGGAGAGAGCATTGATGTTATACTGCCGGGTTGTACAGGATGTGGTCTGATGATGTGGGAATGGCACTGGGGTGATCGGAGGCCTCAATTTGAGGGCCCTCAGCACCTGGAGACGAGACCTCAGCTGTCTGACCAGGAACGAGGAGCTTATTAAACTTAGCATGGGCAACGATTTACAGAAACAACTTCAGAGCAGCCCCTTGAAGTCAAGAGATGTTTTAGAGGGGGCGTAGATGAGGAAGCATGTGTGCTAATGATCATGCTCCAGGAGGTGGAGGGAGGAAGGCTTGACCTGATAAACTCAGGTTTGGCTGGAGAGGTTAGGAGCTGCAGGGGGCTGTGCACAGACAGATGCTTGTGGATGCTGTGTGGAGTTAAATGTTATTGAATCTGAGAGGGAGCTCAAGAGTCAGGGGTCAAATGCTACCAGAGTTATAACTTAACCTTGACGGTAGTGCTTGTCAAAACATTGCTCGCTCAGGGTTTTTTTTTTTTTTTTTTTACAATCCCTTTCTCTGTGCCACCTTTTAACTCTTAAATGCATACCTCGGGTCTTTAGCTACCTGGGACATCATTCTCTACCATCTCCCTCCTTCATTTTTTAAAGTTAGACATAAACTTTCTTAGTATTCCTCAATCTGTTCATTACAAACAATATAACATGAAAAAAATAGTCAAATATAAAATAATGCCTGTTTTCTGATATTTTTTTTTTTTTGGAAAAAGCGTATAGGGTCGCTAGGGACCCGAGGTATGTAAATGTGTAAGTATTTTTTTCTGCGCAATATTTACATATCTGATGACTCAATATGCGCAATGCATCTTTTTTCCTCAAGGTGGCACTGTCTGATACACAATGACGTGATGTTTCACTCATAATTACCGCAGGCAAAAAAACAAACGAATATCATCAGCAAAAATTGAACTGTCACTGCCATTTGATGCTGGATGTGGCGAATAAGCTGCCAGTGATCAAAATATTGAAAATGAAGTCATTGAAAACGACAGTTTTGAGAATATGGTTGAGATCGTGAATATGAGCCAGATGCTGAATGTAGCCTACTCTGGAAGTGCGCTCTGACGATGACAGAGATGGTAAAATCATCTGCTCAAATTGAACCCTTTTAAGTTTCAAAAGGTAACGGAATGTGCTTTGTTTTATTCTTCTGTAATTGTTCTTAAAATATCAAGAGTTTTATTTTTTTATTTATTTATTTTTTTGCTATTGCAGCAGTTAGAGATCCATCTGTGCTGGATATATAGGTCCGGGTCGCTAAAGACTCGAATATGTGATAATGATTGCCGAAACATTCTTGCATTTAAGGGTTAAAAAATAATGCTCTGTTACAATAAGCCTTTTCTTTATGAGCTTTTAATTCAGAGTGGTAATGAGTTCTTGATTTACAGCAAAAATCAACAAGGACGTGCTTCATTTTTTAATTTATTATCGCCTTGATGAGAATTTCTATGACTTTTCTCACCTTATTTAACGTTTAATTAATTGAAAATCATTGCTAATCAATGAGCAAACACTGAGGATGAAATAAAAATAATCATCAAGGAGTACTGAGGATTGTGACTGCCCCAGAGAAATCCCCTCATTAGCATTTTTCAGTGTGCTGAGCTTTTGAGGGATGAAAGGAAATGCTGATTGGAAAATAAGTCTATTTAGAGATTTGATTAGACTTTTATGCAAATGCAGTGTTGATGAAATTAGTGTTCAGGGCCTATGCTTCGGTTTCCCAACCTCACTTTTGTATTTCAGCTGTTGGGACCTTGAGAGATGGGTTTAATTTGTGGAGTAAATGCTTATGAAAACTCATGCATCATTATACATGGGACCATAGCCTCTACGGGACACATTTCACTCAAATATTCACATTAGCGTTCAGCGATAATGTTTTTTAGTAGTTCATTATCAAATGATTACATTTGGTCTTCGCCAGTTGTAAATATGTTGTCACATACATGATTATACAACTTCTATTTGCATAAAAGCAGAATGAGCTTCACCCAGCTTTCACTTTTCCTGCAGACTTTGATTACTTCTATTTAATATGACTTTTATTTATTGATCCTCATGCTTGGCACCGAAAAGCAAGCCTATATCAAACCTGCCACTAAGAACATACACAAAAGAGTATTTTGAATTAAATTCTACTCCATTTTACTCTACACAATCTATTAGCAGTTTATCCAATCAGTTTTTGGCATAAATAACCAGGGTCTTCCATCTTCAGCACCAAGCTTCATATACTTGTGGCATTAACTGTTGCCTTATTACAGTAAATGTGGCTGTTTGCCCTGGATGCAGTTTAAATTACTTATCTGGCCAGGGGGTATTTTCTGTTCCTGGTTGAGAAGCATGTGCTTTGCTCAGGTGTGAGGAGTTGCAAAACATCTAAATAATCTTCAGTAGCCTATGTGAGTCAGCAGAACCACTGGAAATAGTTACGGTGTAATCCAAAAGACTTATAAAGACTATAAAAGCTGATAAAAAGAGAGAAGCAGGTAGGAAATACAAAGAGTGAAAGAGATTGCAGACAGTTTTTCTTTTCTTTTTTTTTTTTCTTTTTTTTTTAAATAGGAAGATAAAGGAAGAGGAAATGGAAAGAAAAAGATGAAACATGCATGAAAAGAAAACAGGCATTTACATCGTTCTTTTTTCCTTTTTCTGCAGGCAATGCACTTAGCATTAATTCATTCCTGTAAGCAGGGATATTTTGCCATCACGGAAAATGGAAGATAAATACACTAAATTATGGATCTTAATGTCTAAATGTTAATATGTCTCTAGCAGACTTAGCCCTCTTTGATAGGCTGAGAGAAGCATAATCCAGTTCAAGCTGACAGAAAATGGGTTATAAATACGAGAAGCTTTCTGAATAGGGCCAGCAGAATACTCATACATATACATGCAGGAGATGCTTGAGGGAAGGGCTGTTTCCTGCCGGGACAGAGTGGGCTTTGTTGGGAGATGTGGGTCAGATAAGGCTACTGATCTCAATATCAAAAAGTAACTTTCAGTGGAGCTGTATACAAGCTTTTGTGATTATTCCATTAAGAGAGAGAGAGAGAGAGAGGGGGGGGGGGGGGGTTGGGAAAGTAGTTTGACTTTGATATAGATACATCTGTTTTCATTTATTTCCACTTCAATGGGTGTTTTTGGACATTCAGTGCTCTTTTAGGATTTTTATTGTTATTTTTTTTTAATTCATAATTTGTGTTCCACAAATTATGGCTTACAAAATCAAAGAATAAAAACATTTTATGCCTGGTTAAAATACTGTTTAATTTAAGGCTTTAAACTTGTGGGCTAACTAATGACCAATCCTATTTTTTCCTAAGACTAAATCCGTGGTGTATTTAGTCAGTAGTCTGGAAAATTTACTAAATAGTTTTGGTATTTCCACATTAACAATAAAAAAAAAAAAAGAGAGAGAGAGAGAATTCCACAAGATAGGGAATTACACAAATTTGGGGTTTGTTTGTGCAATTACCAAAGTTGCCTCTAAATATTAAATATTATCCCTATAATTCATCATAATTTCACCATCCAGCTAGGAACGTCAACCATAACTCCTTCAAAAACAACCAGAAACCTTGGAGTTGTGATTGATGATCAGCTTAATTGCTCAGACCACATTGCTAAAACTGCCCAGTCCTGCAGATTTGCTTTATACAACATTAGGAAGATCAGGCCCTTTCATTCGGAACATACTACACAACTCCTTGTTCAAGCTCTAATTCTGTCCAGGCTGGACTATTGCAATGCTCTCTTGGCAGGTCTTCCATCCAGTTCTATCAGACCTCTACAATTAATCCAGAATGCGGCAGCCAGATTAATCTTTAATGAGCCAAAAAGAATGCACATCACACCTCTGTTCATCAATTTTTTATTAAAAAAACAAAAAACACGACCCTCTAACACTTGCACTTTTTATTCGTTTTCTAACTGCTTGATTTCTTAAAAAAAGCCTCTAACACTAGCTTTCTCTATTCTCTTTCTATCCTATCTACTTGTTCTCTTTTTCTTTTTATTTAAAAAAGAGCCTCTAACATTTTTGTTTGAACCAGTTGTCATAGAAATTGCATATTATCGATCTTTTGTTGGTTTTGATTGCTTCTATTGTCCTCATTTGTAAGTCACTTTGGATAAAAGCATCTGCTAAATGACTAAATGTAAATGTAAAATTGAATCAGCTGCTAAAACAAAGTACAGTAGATGGCACATGCAAATAAACAGCGCTATCAGTGGGCACAATATAGACACAATATCTATATAGGCTGATCAATGATACAAGTGTTTCAAGACTTTCTGAAACAAGCATTTTGTCTGTAGATTAGCTCTACATATAATGTAAGAGAGAAAAAAAAAAAGTAAACTGCACATGTCAGATGGGTGGAGAAAAAGAGTGACTGTGATGAAGTGACAGAGTTGGAAGCTGTAGGGGTTTGTGCTACAAGGCCACCAGGCGGTCTCTAATCCAATCACTCACACATGATCTGTGCCCTTTCACAGGAAACGCTGGGACCCAAGCACTAATTAAAACACAATCTGAACACAAGTACTGCAAACAGGATATGAGAGATTTAAAGCAACAGCTGGGCCACTTACTGAAGGAGAAGTAGACAGGAGCAAACTAGACACAAAAGCTTGATGTATGAGGCTTTCATTTGGGAGGATGTTTAGCCACTCTATATGATGGTGATGCAAAACCGACATTTTAAATCCATCTCCAAGACTGTCTGTTATACTCTCCAACAAATGCAATGATACTTTATATTATTTACTATAGGAGTGCTGGAAAGAGAAGAGAGTGGAAGCAGTAGCTCACTGACCAAAGCCAAAGTCCTCTACAGGTCCTGCACTAATGAGAGTGAGTATCGACTGATTGAAGACTTCGGGCAATATAGCTCATGTTTAATATTATATCTTCATAAATTTTCAGAAAGATGCTGTTACGACCCTGTCCATGGAAGATGTCTTTATCAAATCATTTTGCAGTTCTTCAAATGAGCTGCCAAACATGAGACTCATGAGAGATTCTCAACAAACAAATTCAATTTCAACAACTTATTCCAGTATTCACTGGATGCTTAAATAACCCTGCATTACTTCAATATTTTCCTGACAGGCCTCATTGAACAGAGAGGTGGGACGCCTCTGCTTACAGTGCTGCCAGATGTCTTTGAGTGGCCTATAGCAACAGATGATTGGGACACCAACTACGGTAGGAGAAGATTTCTCAGTAGGTTTTTATGCATGTGCCCAATTACCTCATAGGTATGTTGTATCCCAATTTCTCCTCTCTCATCTCCTCTACAGGAATGAATTGGAGAGCGGAAGATGCCATAGCCAAACTGAATGAGAAATATGGAAAGCAGGTCCTAATTAGCTTTTTTATTGGTACAGATGACAGAGACTCCAACGCGCACATCATTCATGTAGGTGTGCGCAATAACAGACTACCTCTTTTCTCTTTCGAATACAAACACAAATGCATGTTCGCTTTAGTTAAAAACACTTCTCCACAGAAAAAAGGGCCTTTCAAGGCGCAAAATCACATAATTGCTTTAAACAAACAGTATCCTTGTTTATTGGTCTGTGAGGTTTTTAACTGGAGTAACTGATACAGTTTTATTGGGGTGGCACTACATGTGCATGCATTGGGTTTTCTATTAAGAATGAAAGGCTGATTGTCTCTTGGTTTTATTCTCTGTGCCAGTTTGACCAGCCAAGTCTTGGCCTCTCCTCAAGAGACTACTATGTGTGCACCGGACCGTATGAGGAGGTAAGAATAGCCTGTTAAACAGGAACAGGTGAATTTTGTCAAACTTATCCTCGTGCTTTTATCTCCCTGTCTCTTTTTTTCCCCTTCACCTCTCTTCTCCCTGCTAAAAAGATGAGCTTAGACCATAATGAATTTTCATGCTGATTCAGTCTAGTCTAACCAGTGGACAAGTAGGGTCTCTAGCTGTCTGTCTTTCTCTTCAACAACTTATGATTATGTAACTTTTTGCAGGAAAGCAGAGAATGAGAGGAAAGAAGGAATTAGCTTAAATAATTTCTCACAGAGTGCACAAATACTTCCTAAATGACTGGGAAGCCAGGATCTGGCTGCTGTCGTAAATGAATGAAGAAAATATGCATGCTAACAGGAATTTTGCACTCATGTGTTTTCAATGTGTGTTTTTCTCAGGCCTGTGTAACATATGAGAACTTCATGACTGACTTGGCAAAGCTTATCCGAACTGACCGGGGTCTGGAGGTCAATGACACTAATATCAGGCAAGAGGTTGCCCGGGTGATGATGATGGAAAAGGAAATTGCTAATGTAAGCATGGAACACTTCTAAAAATAACAAACAACAACCACTCTGATAAAATCTACTGGTGTCTTATCAGACGTGAGACACTGCAGTAATCAACACCTTTCAGTCTATTGGAAAGGTTAATAGTAACTGCAGCATTTGAATATTAATAGACTCTATACAAATATATATTAATTAAGTGCTTTAAAACAACATTTTACTTTTACACATACTGTAAAACCACATATGCCAATGTGCGTGTGTTCTTAATGTATTTGTAAACATTTTAAGGGACAGTAAATATTAATGCAATTAATGTTCAATACAGGTTGGTTTAAAGCATTTAATTAATGACATTTTCCATGACCTAATCTAAAGTGACTATTTGTATGGTCTATTAATGTGTTGACTACAGTTCATAAACTATGAATTAACTACGTATAAACGAATAGTTTGTTAATGATTTGTACGAGTACTTTTTGTTATATATATATATATATATATATATATATATATATATATATATATATATATATATATATATATATACACACAGTGGGTACGGAAAGTATTCAGACCCCCTTAAATTTTTCACTCTTTGTTATATTGCAGCCATTTGCTAAAATCATTTAAGTTCATTTTTTTTCCTCATTAATGTTCACACAGCACCCCATATTGACAGAAAAACACAGAATTGTTGACATTTTTGCAGATTTATTAAAAAAGAAAAACTGAAATATCACCTGGTCCTAAGTATTCAGACACTTTGCTGTGACACTCATATATTTAACTCAGGTGCTGTCCATTTCTTCTGATCATCCTTGAGATGGTTCTACACCTTCATTTGAGTCCAGCTGTGTTTGATTATACTGATTGGACTTGATTAGGAAAGCTACACACCTGTCTATATAAGACCTTACAGCTCACAGTGCATGTCAGAGCAAATGAGAATCATGAGGTCAAAGGAACTGCCTGAAGAGCTCAGAGACAGAATTGTGGCAAGGCACAGATCTGGCCAAGGTTACAAAAAAATTTCTGCTGCACTTAAGGTTCCTAAGAGCACAGTGGCCTCCATAATCCTTAAATGGAAGATGTTTGGGACGACCAGAACCCTTCCTAGAGCTGGCTGTCCGGCCAAACTGAGCTATCGGTGGAGAAGAGCCTTGGTGAGAGAGGTAAAGAAGAACCCAAAGATCACTGTGGCTGAGCTCCAGAGATGCAGTCGGGAGATGGGAGAAAGTTGTAGAAAGTCAACTATCACTGCAGCCCTCCACCAGTCGGGGCTTTATGGCAGAGTGGCCCGACGGAAGCCTCTCCTCAGTGCAAGACACATGAAAGCCCGCATGAAGGACTCCAAGATGGTGAGAAATAAGATTCTCTGGTCTGATGAGACCAAGATAGAACTTTTTGGCCTTAATTCTAAGCGGTATGTGTGGAGAAAACCAGGCACTGCTCATCACCTGTCCAGTACAGTCCCAATAGTGAACCATGGTGGTGGCAGCATCATGCTGTGGGGGTGTTTTTCAGCTGCAGAGACAGGACGACTGGTTGCAATCGAGGGAAAGATGAATGCGGCCAAGTACAGGGATATCCTGGACGAAAACCTTCTCCAGAGTGCTCAGGACCTCAGACTGGGCCGAAGGTTTACCTTCCAACAAGACAATGACCCTAAGCACACAGCTAAAATAACGGACCAACAAGACAATGACCCTAAGCACACAGATAAAATAATGAAGGAGTGGCTTCACAACAACTCCGTGACTGTTCTTGAATGGCCCAGCCAGAGCCCTGACTTAAACCCAATTGAGCATCTCTGGAGAGACCTAAAAATGGCTGTCCACCAACGTTTACCATCCAACCTGACAGAACTGGAGAGGATCTGCAAGGAGGAATGGCAGAGGATCCCCAAATCCAGGTGTGAAAAACTTGTTGCATCTTTCCCAAAAAGACTCATGGCTGTATTAGATCAAAAGGGTGCTTCTACTAAATTCTGAGCAAAGGGTCTGAATACTTAGGACCATGTGATATTTCAGTTTTTCTTTTTTAATAAATCTGCAAAAATGTCAACAATTCTGTGTTTTTCTGTCAATATGGGGTGCTGTGTGTACATTAATGAGGAAAACTTAAGAACTTAAATGATTTTAGCAAATGGCTGCAATATAACAAAGAGTGAAAAATTTAAGGGGGTCTGAATACTTTCCGTACCCACTGTGTGTATATATATATATATATATATATATATATATATATATATATATATATATATATATATATTTTCTCATCTCTTTTAACTGGCTAAGAAATCAAATAAACTGCTGGACAATAATTTGTATTCTGTAATATTTTCCTTTATTTATTTATTTATTTTAATTTTATTTTTTTTTCTAGATTTTCCTAATGGCAATTTTATGATTTGTTTACATACTACACTTTTTTTTCCAATTTTTTCTTTTTAAATCACAGAATAAAGCAGAAAATGTATTGTATAGTTTCTATAGGATACTGTAATAAATGTTATGTCAGTTAGCACTGCATTATTCAGATACTTTACTTATTTCCTGCAGATCACTTGAAAAACACACATAAACCATATATTGTGGCACAAGGATAGCTGAATGCCTTTGTCCATATTAGGATTTCCTGGCACGTCATCAATTATTAATTCTATGAGTCCTTTTCGACTTTCTGAGCAAGAGCGCCCTCCGGCTTTGAGTATAAATGAAACATAGGCTACACTGCATGAGAGTGTTTAGCGCTCCATAATGTTCACATCTGCCCATTTTGGATATGAATAAAACATCAGGTCATGCACAGACTATCTTTTCTCTTTGAATTTAAATCTAGATTTATTCACACTGGCCCCTGAAAACCTTTTTGTGAACACACTTGCCTGAAAAAGTGCAGGGGACGAATTTGCATTTTGTTATATATTTATACATATACAAGCATATTTATATTAATATTTTACTACATGGCTTAAGGTATGTGGATATCCCTTTCTGAATAAGTGGGTTTAATGTTTAATGTATTCCTTTTTAGCTAAATCTGCAAAATACTTGGGAGCTACTTGAAACTATAATAATAACAACTATATATAATACATTCATTCGCCAAGAAACAGTGTTTCTTTGTTTAACCCATATAATGTGTTTGTGCTCCATATAATGAAACTGTTTGCTAGAGTGGCTGGCTGGCTGCACAGCTTAACTTTGGTAAATATCTCTGCCATGTTTTCCCCAATGTTCCTGGTGATGTTTTTACCTTTTATGATAGTGAGGTCATTCCTATTTAGTTTACACAGTATGGATTACAGGCCTGGCAATTTGTGTTGGAGCTCGAGTCAGACCCACATCACTTTTGAGACCTTTCTCTTGACAATAAATGCTCATACTCAGTAAAAATCTGCATTTGTGCAATTGGGGTTTGGTTTAGAGGACTGTGCACACAGCAAAGTTATGTTCTAAATTTTCTCTAGAGACAATTTCAAACAGTTCAAAAAGAATACTTACAGTATTAGGGGATTGGGCTGCTGTGTGTATAAAGTGAAGAGACAATATAACTGGACAAAAAGCTGTTAAATCTTCTTCTCACAAACTATGAAATGCTGTCACTCTTTTTGCAATTTCATGCTCTCCTTGTCTTCACAGGCAACAGACACACCAGAGGACAGAAACAACCCGGTTCTGCTTTACAACAAGATGCCTCTGGAGATCCTGAACAACAACTTCACTCTGGAGTTTGATTCCAGGGTAACTCTGTGCAATGCTTTATGATACACTTCTGTATCTAACATTTTTACTCTAATATGTACACTGTAAAAAATAAATCCATAAAATAACAGAAAAAGTACTGGCAGCTCATTACACACATTATCCATTAATTTTATGGACATTTCTGTTAACTCTAAAACACAATGCAATGAAGTGTAAAATTCAAAATACTGGTAAAACACCTGTAAAAAATAAATACAGAAAAATTCCTTCAAATTATACAGTATGTTGTGCCCTATTTTGACAGATTTTTTTTTTTTTCAAGAGTATAGCGTATAAATCAATCTTTAGTTAACAGTATTATTATTTTATCCTCATAAAAACTGCAATGAAATGATGGGTTTTCATTTAGTTCTGCACTGCTCCTATTCAGGTGTTCAACTGGACACTCTTCACTAATAAGATCATGGACACAGTTGGCATTCCCATTACAGACAGTGAGGAGGTTATTGTGTATGCGCCAAACTATTTTAAGAGGCTCAACCCTGTCCTTGCCAAGTACACAAAGAGGTAGTTTCACATGCAATCTTCTGTGTAGTGCTTTAGAATGTGTTATTAATGTTGCTATAGAACACTACCATACTTCTCATATTATTTTTCTAGTGTACTATATGCATATGGTGCTTGCATTTTCTGTATGAATGAAATGCCCTTAGCTTGAAAAAAATGAGTCAGAAATAATTTTAAAGTCGGCATGAAATGGAAATTCTGATTTTTTATTTTCTTTTTATACACATAATTTAATTTAGTTCATTCAAAGCAAATCTTTGTAGTTGGGTTATTAGAGTTAAGTTTGTGTAGGTCAAATTAATTAAATGTATATGTTTCACTCTACTATATATATATATATATATATATATATATATATATATATATATATATATATATATATGAGACCAAATCTTTTTATTATTTTTCTGAAGTTTAATTAATTTTCTTATGTTTAATCAACCAGTTGCTCATCATTATACAAAATGTATATAATGAACAAAAAAGAAAAGACTGTTGTCATTACTTACATTAGAATAGCTATTACTAACTGAGTGCCCATAGCCTAAGCACAGGCGACACTCTTCTGCATAATGGTAACCACAAAATTAAAAAAAATAAATAAAAATATAATAAAATAAAAAAGAAAAGACTCAAGAAAGTCCTTTACTGAAAAATATAAAATAGCACTTAATCTTTAAATGTTCTCTTCTAATGCAGTCCCTTGCAAAACATGCCGAGAACTAGAGATCCACTGCCCATTTCATGATTCATGCAGTTTTGTGGCAGGTCGCTTGAAGGGAGGTTTTGAAACTTTGTGAGGGGGAGGGGACATTAATATTTTTGATAAAGGATTGAGAGTAACACATGAAAAAAAAAAAGTGCACAGATAGTTAAAATGTGTACAAATTAAAAATGCTAACAAACTGCTAACAAACATATCATGTTTAACAGATCATTACAAAACTTTGATCAAAATCATTAATGTGCTGGTTTATTATCAATGTTGGAAACAGCTACTTATGTTTTTCAGGATTATTTGATGAATAAAAAGTTAAAAAGATCAGAATTTATTCAAAATAGAAATCTTTTCCCAGCAGGCACCAGACGTCTATGTAACGTCAGGTTGACGTTGGACATGACGTCGGACAGACGTTGCATTTTGGTTGAAAATGAAAATCGGGTTGACGTCAGTATTTGACATCAATTTGACGTTGACTTAATGTTGGATTTTGGTTGCACAACCTAAAAACAACAAAATCTCAACGTCAGCTGACGTCGGTATTGGACATAAATTTAACATTGACATTAGACGTTGAATTTTACGTTGAATTTTGGTCACCCGACGTCGCAACCAAAATTTAACCAAATATCAACGTCTTATGACGTTGTGTGCCTGTTTTGTGCCTGCTGGGTTGTAACAACATAGGCTAAGTCTTTACTATCACTTTTTTATCAATTCGACATATCCTTGCTGAATATATATATATATATATATATATATATATAAAGAGGGGGAAAAGTACTGACCCCAAACTTCTGAACTTATTGTTACAAAAGATTTCTACTTTTAACATGTGAGCAACTTGTAGATGATTTTCTTATAGTGGAATGATGTATTTACAATAATGTGGAGATATTTTTTAATCCCTCTCCAGACACATAGGAATCCACAACCTTTTTTTTTTTTTTTTCTTCTGAAGACCTTGCAGAACACTTCAGATTGTGGCATAATGACACCACGCAACTCAATAGCAAAGGGAACACCAGACAATGTGTATGACATATGAGAGGTTTAAATAAGACAGATTCCATCTGCACTCCCTAAGCAGGTTTTAATCATTTTTAATCTATTTTTGTTTTCTTTTTTTTTTTTTACTTACTGAGTCTACTTACTTTTTCCATGTGACTGATATGTTTTTAAGCTGAGTTTAAATTTGTGAAAAATTTGAATAATCAATTTAATGTGCCATTTGTTAGAGTGTATCAATTTCATTAATATACAATATGCAAAATGCAGTTTCAAAAAGGGTGAAATGTTTTGATTGTCAAAATATGTCAAAAAGCCATTTGCATGGGATGTAGGCTACTTATTTTTTTCACATGACTGTACATACAATATAAATCATCCTGTGATTGTATGTGCAGGGACATTCAAAACTACATGGTGTGGCGTTTCATTATGAATCTGGTGGTTGGTTTAAGCAGGACATACAAGGAGACCAGGAAAGCATTCAGAAAGGTAAAGAGTAAAGAAAATATTCAAACTGTGAATTAACAGGCATAATTTTAAACACATTTAAAATCTTGCCACCTACCCTCTTAGGCTATCTATGGGACCACCTCTGAACCAGCAGTTTGGAGACAGTGTGCCATCTATGTGAACAACAACATGGAGAATGCTGTGGGGAGACTGTATGTGGAGGAAGCCTTTGCAGGAGATAGCAAAGACATGGTGAGCTGTATGTGTACAGTATATGCCTGTATGGGTCCTATAATGGCTCTTGAAAATGTGCTTGTGTGTTTTTGTACATATTCTGAGTCCTGTGTGGGATGATTTGAATTGGATCCATTTTCTCTTATGCATGTAAGAACAGCTGAGCAGTGCACCAGTACCACCTGTCATAAAATATACTATCTAACACTCCATTAATCACTGGACTCTCCTGGCCTCAAGCCTACCACATGTACATGGCAGCACAGGGTGTTTCTTCAAATATGGCCTGTGGGAACAAGAAAAAAAAAAAAAAAAAAAAAAATCACACTGACTAATTTCATTTTTCTACTAACATTGTTGAACAGCAGACATACAGGTGCATCTCAATAAACTAGAATGTCGTGGAAAAGTTAATTTATTTCAGTAATTCAACTCAAATTGTGAAACTTGTGTATTAAATTAATTCAGTGCACACAGACTGAAGTAGTTTAAGTCTTTGGTTCTTTTAATTGTGATGATTTTGGCTCACATTTAACAAAAACCCACCAATTCACTATCTCAAGAAATTAGAATATGGTGACATGCCAATCAGCTAATCAACTCAAAACACCTGCAAAGGTTTCGTGAGCCTTCAAAATGGTCTCTCAGTTTGGTTCACTAGGCTACACAATCATGGGGAAGACTGCTGATCTGACAGTTGTCCAGAAGACAATCATTGACACCCTTGACAAGGAGGGTAAGCCACAAACATTCATTGCCAAAGAAGCTGGCTGTTCACAGAGTGCTGTATCCAAGCATGTTAACAGGAAGTTGAGTGGAAGGAAAAAGTGTGGAAGAAAAAGACGCACAACCAACCGAGAGAACCGCAGCCTTATGAGGATTGTCAAGCAAAATCGATTCAAGAATTTGGGTGAACTTCACAAGGAATGGACTGAGGCTGGGGTCAAGGCATCAAGAGCCACCACACACAGACGTGTCAAGGAATTTGGCTACAGTTGTCGTATTCCTCTTGTTAAGCCACTCCTGAACCACAGACAACATCAGAGGCGTCTTACCTGGGCTAAGGAGAAGAACTGGACTGTTGCCCAGTGGTCCAAAGTCCTCTTTTCAGATGAGAGCAAGTTTTGTATTTCATTTGGAAACCAAGGTCCTAGAGTCTGGAGGAAGGGTGGAGAAGCTCATAGCCCAAGTTTCTTGAAGTCCAGTGTTAAGTTTCCACAGTCTTTGATGATTTGGGGTGCAATGCCATCTGCTGGTGTTGGTCCATTGTGTTTTTTGAAAACCAAAGTCACTGCACCCATTTACCAAGAAATTTTGGAGCACTTCATGCTTCCTTCTGCTGACCAGCTTTTTAAAGATGCTGATTTCATTTTCCAGCAGGATTTGGCACCTGCCCACACTGCCAAAAGCACCAAAAGTTGGTTAAATGACCATGGTGTTGGTGTGCTTGACTGGCCAGCAAACTCACCAGACCTGAACCCCATAGAGAATCTACGGGGTATTGTCAAGAGGAAAATGAGAAAAAAGAGACCAAAAAAATGCAGATGAGCTGAAGGCCACTGTCAAAGTAACTTGTGCTTCCATACCACCTCAGCAGTGCCACAAACTGATCACCTCCATGCCACGCCAAATTGAGGCAGTAATTAAAGCAAAAGGAGCCCCTACCAAGTATTGAGTACATATACAGTAAATGAACATACTTTCCAGAAGGCCAACAATTCACTAAAATTCTTTTTTTTTTTTTTTATTATTGGTCTTATGAAGTATTCTAATTTGTTGAGATAGTGAATTGGTGAGTTTTTGTTAAATGTGAGCCAAAATCATCACAATTAAAAGAACCAAAGACTTAAACTACTTCAGTCTGTGTGCACTGAATTTATTTAATACACAAGTTTCACAATTTGAGTTGAATTACTGAAATAAATGAACTTTTCCATGACATTCTAATTTACTGAGATGCACCTGTACATGCATACTTTATTGTGACACCCTGACATAAACAATTCCATCACATCTCAGCCAGTATATGTTTTATGTGTGTTTAACAGTTTCTGTGGAAATGACATTTCAAACACTTCAGGATAAATGGCATACTGCTTTGCTATTATATTTGTAACCTAACTACACATTTGTAATCCAAATAATAGTAAATATTTACTATTACAATTTGACTTGAAATTATAATAAATATAAATATTCTGCTCACAATTGATATTTACCCTTTTTCACCTCATATTTTGACTCATATTTCACATATATTTCATCTCATTTGCTCTGAAGTGACTTCTCCTTGGTAAACAAGTACACTATCTTTTGATAAAATGTACAGCTATGGGTCATCCTAGTTTTTGAAAATTTGATAAATCATTTTCAAAAAAACAAAAAAAGTGTTTATATATTATATATATCAGCTTCACACACACACACACACACACACACACACACACACACACACACACAGAAGTATAGGGAAGTGTAAAACTTTGTATATTAACAGCATTTGAAAATGCATTACGGAACTAAAGTAAAATGTTTCTAATAATAAAAGTTTGGAAAGAAAAAAAAACAGTAGTGCCTGTAGCTGAAAAAAAAAACACTAATTGTAGAATTATCTTCATTTACTGAAAGAAATCTTCAGGAAGATTACTTTTTCTTTATATTTGAATTGATAATTTAATGTAATAGCCTCATTTACAATCATTTCATGTACAGGATGTGCGGTGTACATTGGTGAATATTAGCTTGCTTGATGGCTTTTTTTGGCACGTCAGCAGCATTTGGGTTTACGACTATACTTCCCTGCAAAAACACATGCATAACAGCAAGTGTTAGCATTGTGGGTGCTTGTCCATGAACAGTTGACCCCTACAAGGCCCACCCATAAATCATTCCTCACATAAATGTCGTGCCAGTGAGTTTGAGGTCACCAGGATAATGTTACAGATATGCACACCAAGTCATATGTCAATACTTAGCCTTATCCAGCACTGTCTATCTATCTGAGAACAACATTCAGTGAACTACCAGTGGTCTCTGCCAGTTTTATAAATGAGAGAACAAGATATCTTGTAAGTTCCTGTTAAAACAAATCCATCATGCAGAGTGTGAAAATGCGTTACAGACAGTTGATTCTTTTTGCAATTTTCCATAACTTTATCATTGTCAAACATAAACAGAATAGATACCGTTTTGGTATTTATGCACAGGTCATTGATTTTAAATGTACATTGGTGAATGAATCAAAACCAAAGTCAATCAAGAATCAAAGAATCAAAAATAAAGGACACACAGCCGTTCATAATTTTTTTTTAGAAAGGTTAGGATACTTTTGCTTTTTCCCCCTGATGGATAAGACTTTCTACTAATGTTTGTTGTGGATCTTGGCCTGCATACTAGCTACATGTCTAAACCACATTAAAACTTGTTTTTGTACAAAATTCCTCGAAAGCCTACATGTTGTAACAGTCTCCCTAAGAACTACCTAGTGAGGCAAGCTACGAGATAAATTTGAAAGAGGGACCCACTGACCAAACTTGCATTGGAATATAAAGTACAAATACAACATAAACAATTAAAACAGATATGCTTGATCTTTTCTTTCCTTAATGTTTGAGAAAAACAACACAAGTATATATTTACATGAACAAAACCCAGAAAATGTTGCAATCGCAAAAACATAACACCCAAAAAGTCACATGAATGCAATATTGTCACTTATTTGGCAATGAAATTGTAAAAGAAAAACCTTAGCTGTCTATTGTCTGTGTTGTCCATAGAAAAATCCCAATGTTTTGCAGTTTAGAGTTGTACCATTTGCAGAGATGAATACTAGTTGAAGAAATGTCCAGGGAGTGATGTGATGCAGTGAAACAGGTAATCCAAATCCAAACATTACAGTGATGAAGTCAAGCCTGGATACCACTGACCTCCGATTGTTGAACACTCATGTTCCAGTTATAACATCAGCATTGACCTCATGATTAAGTTTGAAAGCAAAGTTTCTCAATCTGGACTCTGAGCAGTTTGGGTGAACCAGGAGAGAAAAACCATGCTTCCACTTCACCAAACAATACTTGTTTGGCATTACACCAAAGAAACATAGTAACCGAACTCTGGGTGGTTACAATGTTTAATGTAAACATGAAAAAGTAATTTAATTCATTTGAAAAATTATCATTGTATCACAGACATCTTCTAGTAGCTCATTTATATTAGACTTGCTGAATAAGTATGAGCACAACCTACTAACAATTCCCAACCAGAATGTGTAAGAAATTCCTGTAGAGAAATGGTGTCTGATTATGTCCTTCTCTGTAATTTTCTCAGATGGATGAGATGATCATTAACATCAGAGATGTATTTGTGAGTAATCTGGATGATCTAGCCTGGATGGATGCTGAAACTAAGAAAGCTGCAGAGGAGAAGGTGAGGCATATTTTTAATTCTGTGTTTCAAGTTTAAGGTTAATGATACTGCACAATCACTGCTGATCAAAAGATGCTAGGACATGACAAAAAGTATCTTTCATTCCATAGAAATCTTGATCTTGACTAAAGAAATAAAGAGTTTGCTTATATTTGACTTTTTGCTGTACCAAAGACACACATTAAAAATGCTATTTCTTTACTCTTCTTCACTACAGGCACGAGCAATCAGAGAAAGAATTGGTTTCTCCGAAAATATCATGAACAGCACATACCTGGACCAGGAATACCAAGATGTGAGTGCCTACAAGATGAAGGAAGGGTGAACTGAGGAGTCAGGCGGAGTTCAAAAAGATCAAGTTAATTTAAATAATTGAAAACTAATCTGTTGTGCAAATCTTCCATTTTCCTATTAGTTAAGCTACAGTGCAGAAGAATACTTTGAGAACATTCTAAAGAACTTGGAGTTTGGTCAGAAGAAACGCCTAAAGAAACTGAGAATCAAAGTGAACAAAGAAGAGTAAGAACTCATAAGATATATGAATGTATAACTAGGTTCTAAAATAATGTTTCCATTTTCCCAGTTGAGTAACTGTCATAAAACCATTACGAATAAAGAGCTCTGATTAAATATTAAAGTGATATGCATCTTTAATCCAAGGTGGATCACGGGAGCTGCTGTGGTCAATGCATTCTACTCATCTAGCAGAAACCAAATAGGTATTTGAATCGCATTTACACAATGCAGCAGTAAAGTAAAAAATAAATAAATAAATAAATAACATCTGCTTCGTCTGACCAATGAAGAATTCATTTGAATTATCTGTTTTCTCTTAGTATTTCCTGCAGGTATTCTTCAGCCACCTTTCTTTGGTAAAGGTCAGCCCTGGTCTCTGAACTATGGCGGCATTGGGATGGTCATTGGGCATGAGATCACTCACGGCTTTGATGACAATGGTATCAGACTCCAAACAGATCTCCCTTACATATTTTGTCATGTGACAGTGTTGCCAGGTTAATTTTTCCACATTTCTTTCCTTGTTCAGGGCGTAATTTTGATAAAGATGGTGACCTCAAAGACTGGTGGACTCCAGCTTCAACTCAGAAATTCCATGAGCTTTCCAAATGCATTGTGGACCAGTATGGAAGCTACTCTTGGGATTTGGCGAATGGACAAAATGTATTCAATAACTGTCTAATATGAACATGACCATTTTTAAAATTTAATTTCCTTTACATTGTCTTTATATATATATATATATATATATATATATATTATAAATATGATAGTTATGTAGTACATAATGCCCAGTCAAATAACGCTTACCATCTTAAACCATTTAGCAAACATTGTTTAACAGAATAATAGTTCTGTGTACCCTACAGTGCTAGATTATTTAATATATGTGACTTTCGTGTCATTAGTTCGTCATAGCTATCTGTGAGTTTCTGATAGTGATTTGGACCTTATAAAACCCACAAATAGTTTTCCCGGAACTAGAATAAGCTGTGATTTTCTAGAGATGTAGAAAGACATCTAAATTACTGTCTTATTTTCCATCCCCTTCTTTTTTCTCTCTCTCTCTTCTGTCCTTTGTATGAACAGTTAAATGGAAATAATACCCTTGGGGAGAACATTGCTGACAACGGGGGCATTCGCCAGTCTTATCAAGTAAAGAGAGCCTTCACTGCAGCTCCTTTGACATCCCTTTTTACTGCTAGAAGAATTGGTTTAGTTTAATATACTTTCTCACTTCCAAAAGGGGCCAAAATTTCAATAATTTTGAAATGCGATCATAATTCAAGTCTGTGCAGTCAAAAGGAGTTAGAGCAGAGAGGGCAGCTTTGTTCTGCCATGGATGGATTTCTGTCAGAGTGTGATGACAGAGGCAATCGGCTTAATAGTTTGGATTCTTAGAAGAGCCAAAGGGGGAGAAAATTGCTTATGTACTACAGTTCAGTGTGTTTAATACTAGGCCTCACTGAACCATCAAATATAGTCAACAGTATATAATATATAATCACAAATCTGTCACTTATTAACTTCTGAAAGCCTTCAGAAGGTATTTGTCCGTGAGATAAAACTTCATGTCTGACGTTAATTATTATTTTGAAATTTTCAGAGACAAGAGTTTGTTTTCAGTCAAACTTCTTCCCAAGATTCATCAGAATCACTGTGCATACTTTTTCAGGCCTACCAGAACTATGTGAAAAAACATGGAAAAGAAGCTCCTCTGCCTGGAATTGACCTCAGTCAAGAGCAACTCTTTTTCCTTAACTTTGCACAGGTGAAACACTTAATTATAAATGAGAACCTGCAGGAAAATTCCAGGTTCAGTATAAGTTAAGATCAATTGACAGCACTTGTGGTATAATGTGGATTACCACAACATTATTTTAACGCTTACATTTTACAACTTAATTGTCATGACAACATATAGAGGCCAGATTTACTAACAGCTTGCATCACCGCAAACCCTCTTAAACACTCACACTAGTTTGTTCTTTTTTCTGCTTTTATATATATATATATATATATATATATATATATATATATATATTAGTGCTGTCAAATGATTAATCGCGATTAGTCGCATCCAAAATAAATGTTTTTGTTTGCATAATATATGTGTGTGTTCTGTGTAGATTTATTATGTATATATAAATACACACACATACAGTATGCATGTATTTACGTCTATATTTATATTCATCTAATTTATATTATAAATAAATATATTTAATATGTAAACACAACATTTTTTTCTGAAATATATACATGCATGTGTGTGTATTTATATATACATAATAAATATACACAGTACACACACATATATTATGTAAACAAAAACTTTTATTTTGGATGCAATTAATCCCGATTAATTGTTTGACAGCACTAATATATATATATATATGTATATAATGTATAAACATTATGCCACAAATGCAATACAACTAAGCTTACCTTCTATTGAACTTCTCCATATGATCAGTAAGTTTTTTTTTGTTGTTGTTTGTTTGTTTTTTACAAGGTTTGGTGTGGAGCACATAGACCAGAGCATGCTGTAAACTCCATCAAAACTGATGTCCACAGTCCAGGGAAGTTTAGGTATGTTAACCTTCTTTCGCTGACAATGTACTTCTGTTTTATGCCTTCAGACTGTCTCAGTCAGAATGTGTTGGTAATCACTACTTTGCCATTTCTCTTTGTACAGAGTTCTTGGGTCATTACAGAACTTTCCAGAGTTCGCCAAAGCCTTCCAGTGCCAGAAAAACACCAACATGGTGCCTGAGAAGATTTGCAGAGTGTGGTGATTACTTGAGGAACAGAAGAGGAGGGTTATATTGAGGGCCTGTGGTCTGTATACCCTCTCACCTCTCTGCTGACTCTTAGACCACTATGGCAGATGCTGATAAATGTTCTCATCAATGTAAGCTATGGCCACTATGCTCAGCTTCACCACTGCACTTGAGCCATATACAGAGAGGGACAGCTGTCTCAGTACACTCCTACAAGCATCAGCCAATTTATTTGATTACAGTTCGTGAGATCATTACTCAATTCATGGCTCTTACTGTTTTATACACTATGTAAAGAAAGTCTGAAGTATAAAGTAAATAAATAAATGAAACCAAATCTAAAGTAAACGTTATGTAGAGATGCTGTCAAAAATGATTACATAATGTTCATCAAGTAAAACTGTGAATTAGAGATATCAGTAGCATTATATATATATATAACACAATACTAGTATACCTTCACTGCTTATACTGGCCAACTTGATTAGCTTCAGTAAGTAACTATGAAGCTACCCAAACATGCCAAGAATATTATGTATAGTATCATGGGGGTTAATAAATATTTAAGGGAATTCCAAGGAAATTGTTATATTTTTGGCATATATATATATATATATATATATATATATATATATATATATATATATATATATATATATATATATATATATATATATATATATATTCATTAATCTGAATAGCAAATTATCTAATTTGTACACAACACATTGTAATTTAAAATATGTAGATTCTTTTGTAATTTGTGTCATTTATATCATTAGAAGATTTGCTTATTATCATAAAAGTGGGACAGTATACATTTTCTGTAAATCAGACACTGAATGTTTGATTTGAAAATCCCAAACATGGCAAGACGGATAGATGTATTAAAATGCAAAGGTGTCTGCTTACATTATTTGGTGTGTGCTTGTTTGTTTTTTCTTCTTTCATTGTGCTGGCCTTGATATTTGTATGAATGGGTGTGCATGTGACAAATAATGCCGTTCTGTCAAGCGTAATTGAATTAAAACCTTAAAATGTTTTTAATTCTGTTGTTTTCAACATTTGTCAATGTTTTCATATGATGTGGAGAACTAAATGAATCATACTGAGACCAATTCATGCCAAAGATTTCTACACATATCCTTACTCTTTGCTTTTTTTTTAAGGAAAAAAACAAAAAACAAAAAAACAACAACAACAAATTCTATATATCTTATATAATTGTTTCTGAAATGCTGGTCCCAGCATGTCTATTACATCTTCATTAGCAATGACACAAACTGCCAAATTATTTTTTTTTATTTTGAACATTTTTGAAAATGTAGAAGCTTATATTTGTGATATTGTTAGTTATCAGGTATAGTAACTGTATTTTACATTAGAAGTGCAAAATTATTAATTTTCGTAGGCATTGGGATACTGGAAGTTTAAAAACAAGAAGCTCAAATGAATTTTGCCTGAAAGCTCCTCTGTGCTGTGTCAACAAAAACATCAAAATGCTGCTGTTTTTTTCTTTACATTTTTGTTCTATCCTGTTCATTTGATCCCAGGGGCCTTTCTTCTCAGAATTGTTTGCTATCTTACGGCTTTGCACACTGTTTTCCCCTCTCTGATAAAATACTGTTCACCAAAATCCATCTCAACTATTCACAGACAAATATACCTCAGATGCCTGTATTTAGATACTTTGTAATAAGCATATTCAAAAGAGAATTTTGTTTTATTAATAAATTAATGTAAAAAAAAAGGAAAAAAAATCTTTGTTGTGCATTTTGTTTTCTCAAGGTCTCTTGCTTCTTTGATGAAGTGTGTTGAATGAGGAACAAAAACAGGACTCAAAAACCTCTGTGGCATTTTCTTTGGCAGGCAAACAAGCCCTGGAAGACTGTAATGAAGAATATCAACAGCCCAGTGAAAAGAAACACTGTTGCTGTAGTTTTTAAAAAAAAAAAAATTATTTCATATGTAATGCCTTTACACTGCACTGAGACAGATTTGGTTGGGGTATTCACTCCCATATGGGATCTTGCAAGAGTAGGAGTGTACAGCCCTTTGCAGTACATGCTCACAAATCTTCTGACCCTTGTAAAGCTTCACCATAGGGATTTTCTGCTCTTCACTTCATCAGGTCCTGTCCATCGTCTTTACTGCCTCTTGCAGATGAGTTAAATATACCTCACGCTGCCACCCACCTGATTAAAAACAGATTTGTTGGCTGACTGGTGACAGGTTACAGTGAGGGCTGAAATTTGAACTGCAGGTCTACCATACCCCCTTCACTCCCTGCTGCATTTCACTCTTCAACTTGTAGTGTTTTTAATGTTTGATATTGACACACAATGTATTAATTTATTTTTATTATAAGGACTTTCCATTGATTTTCATTGTTTTCAGAGCCAGTGACATTTTCTATTACCCTAAACTGAACCCTCACACAAATCTTTCTGCCTTCAGATTTTAATTAAAACACATTTGGTTTATTAAGCATGGGGAAAATTGACTGTTTCTGGTAATGCCGACAAAACCTGACCACACACATACTGCATAAAATCACAATCAAACGCTAACAAATAAGATTTTTTTTTTAAAATTTATTTTAATTTAATATTTTATTTTATTTCATTATTGTTGTTGCTTACTTTGAGCTCAAATTTGTTCAGTTTCCAGTCTTGAAACAGAATAAGTTTCTGTCTTGTTTTGATGTTTTTTCAATTTGGTACCGTTGAATAGTTTAGTACAGTATTTGTAATTTTACGATATTGTGATTGCATGGGGATCAACATGACCACCTAATATTCTAAAACATGTCCAATTATTATTATTATTTTTTTAATGAGATTATATAGAATTAAACAAATGCCTACACACTGCCTCTTTTTGGCCTGCACCATGAGAGTTTGCATGTGAATGTGCAGGCCTACTATCATCTCTTCACTGACTCCACCACAGAAAATAATTTAACGACCATAAGTTCTTCTTATTGAGAAAACTATATGATTCTAACTATTATTTCAATCTTAATACTGGGGAGTTTCTTTCCCTTTTATGAGATTATTTGGCTCCAAAATAGAGTCTTATGGTTTGATGCCAAGAAAAGCTGATGAGTACAACACTTTCCTGCATGCACAGATATTACAGGTTTCTCTTGCTTCTTCGCCCCTTCACTGTAGTTACAAGTCATTAATAGGTTTAAGCTCACATAAATTTGCTATACAGTGTCATTTCATTACTATTAAGAGAGGCAAAAGGAAGTTGTATTGTCATGTCACCAAGTATGTTAGATGAACGTGTGGTCAAAATATTGCACTGTGTAGTTGAACAGAGCAAGGTGAGATTTAAAATAATAATGTTCACCTTTTTTTTTTTTTTTTTTTTTTTTCTCAGTGTGTCTGAATTCATGTGAGATAATACTGTGAAAACAAACTACTTTGGTGAGATTTTGAAGTGTGCATCCAACTGAGACTTTGAGGCCATGGGAGAGAATGTGTGAATGGCAATGACGAAACACAACTGACAGGTAACATGATAATGACAACATGAACAACATGACTTTATATATTATGTTGTTTTGTATTGTATTGTATTGTATTATATTTTATATTATATTATATTATAAAACTGGGACAGACCGATTTTTGGTGTCCTGTCCCCAACTGGAGCTGTCCCCAGAAATGTCCCCATTTTACAGAAAGTTCAAAACAGCCCGCTCACTGCAACCAACTCGCTGCCTAAAAGCCAGACTGTCTGCTGGTTACCAAAGCAATCATGTAGTGGTCAGTTTTACCAACAGAGGGGGCTGCAAACTCCACATTGACTCCACGCTCGCTGCTACTTTTGCCAATAAGAATTTAACCTGAATGAGAGCAGAGCGCTATTATCAATTATCAATAGAGACACCGTGATTGGTTTCAGGGTAAATTAAAGTAATAGCACTTTACTTATAACTTAATTGTTTTTTATTTTATTTTTGTGACTTCTGTGATTTTTTTCCCTCTCTCTCTCTCTCTCTCTCTCTCTCTCTCTCTCTCTCTCTCTTTCTCAAGTCATAATTTTGTTCATTTTGTGCGGTCTGGGGTACAAGGAAACTTCTCACTCTATTAAGTGATGTTAAAGCCAGTGACAGAAACATTTGAGGCAGAAAATTCTGAGAAGCTGTTTCCACCTCACAGGAATATTGAAAGATGCCAGGAAGGGACTCTTGTTTGGCAGATAGGTCTCAGCCGTCTGGCACCACGTAAAAATAAGACATCAATTGGCACATGCCTTGCAGCAATGGCTGCCACATACACTTTAAATGTTACAGTGGCCAGCCCTACCGAAAGCTGCTTATGGAGAAACTTCAACACTGGACCAATCAGGCAGTGGACTAGATTTTAATAACACTCTTCACACCACAATGCAAAAAGTCACCACTTTTCAGAATCAGAATTAGCTTTATTCGCCAGGTGTGCACAAACACACAAGGAATTTGTTGTGGTTTTTTAAGGTGCTCCTGGTACATACAAACATGGATACATACATACATACATACACATCTGCCATGAGAACAAAAAAACATTTAAATAGTAAGACTTAACAATAAATAATAATAATGTGTATGAATCTGGAACAGTAGATTTATGTACAGATTTGTGCATTATTTACTCTATATACAGCTGTATAAATAAAGAAATATGCATATGTATTTCAAGTCAAGTCAAGTTGAGCTTTATTGTCATTCTGCTACGTGTGGACATATAGTGAACGAAATGTTGTGTCTCGCAGGACCACGGTGCTACATACTAGTTAAACATAAGATAAACATACAACAATGCAAGTATAGGAAAAACAATAGAGCTATACAACAGTTAACCATCTGACTATACATATACTATAAATACTATAACTGCTATACCTAGTTGACTACACATACACAAACTGAGACTGTACAAGAACTTTACATAAATACTGTACATGAAATTGTGCAAAAGAGATATTTGTACATGAAATTGTGAAAAATATATATATTTTGTACATTAAATTGTGCAGAAGAGAGATTTTGTGGGAAGCAGTGCATAGTGCAAGACGATTTTGTAGAGCAATGCATATGCATTATTTACATTATTTACATAATACTTGAGAAAGAGGCAATAATTAAAAATGTAGAATGAATTACAGAAATGAATTACAGAACAGAGGTAATGATTCATGTATTAGCTGTTTAAGCTGGAGATGGCATGGGGGAAGAAACTGTTTGTATGCCTAGATGTTCTAGTGCACAAAGATCTGTACCATCTGCCTGAGGGAAGAAGTGCAAACAGGTTGTGTCCGGGGTGAGAAGGGTCTTTGATGATGTTACATGCCCGTTTCTTCACTCTGTAGTTGTACAAGTCCTGAAGGCTGGGCAGGTGCACACCAATGATCTTTTCTGCTGTCCTAACAGTCCGTTGCAGTTTTCTTAAATCTGATTTGCTGGCTGACCAAAACCAGACAGTAATAGAAGAGCACAGAACCGACTCAATAATAGCTGAGTAAAACTGTGTCATCTGTGCCTGTGGCAGGCTGAATTTTTTCAGCTGATGAAGGAAGTACAACCTCTGCTGGGCCTTTTTCACAATGGAGTCAATGTGAATGTCCCACTTCAGGTCCTGAGAGATGGTTGTGCCCAGGAGCTTGAATGACTCCACTGCAGCCACAGTGCTGTCCATGATGGTGAGAAAGGGGAGAGCAGGGGGGTTTCTCCTGAAGTCCACGATCATCTCCACAGTTTTGAGCGTGTTCAGCTCCAGGTTGTTGTGACTGCACCAGACAGCCAGTTGCTCAACCTCTTGTCTGTAAGCAGACTCGTCTCCATCCTGGATGAGACCAATGACTGTGGTGTCGTCTGCAAACTTCAGGAGCTTGACAGAGGGGTCTTTAGAGGTGCAGTCATTTGTGTAGAGGGAGAAGAGCAGTGGGGAGAGAACGCAGCCCTGAGGAGCTCCAGTGCTGATGGTGCAGGTGTTGGATGTGAGTTTGCCCAGCCTCACTAGCTGTTGTCTGTCTGTCAGAAAGCTGGTGATCCACTGACAGAAGAGGTGGGTACAGAGAGCTGTGTCAGTTTATTCTGAAGGGTGTCCGGGATGATGGTGTTGAAAGCGGAGCTGAAGTCCACAAACAAGATCCTTGCATAAGACCCTACAATCTCTTAGTATGTACTACATCTCTTTATGTACTTCTCAGAAATATACTTAAAATGACTTTTAAGTATACTTGACTTATACTTTGAAAAAGTCTAAATATATTTAAGCTATACTTGTGCTGCAAGAATCCATGTTTTCATTGTTATATGGTAGGGGGCGATATTACACATCTTCTGTACAGAATTTCCAAAACACAAGCAAAGAAAAAACCGAAACAACAGATGCTTCCTCACTAAATCTAACACCATCATCAGACATAAAACAGCATCAAAACTTTGTAACGTTATGGAATAAAATATCAACCCATGAAGAGATATTGACTGGGGAGTTATTCGACTCCATATACATTTTGATTATCATTCTGAATCCAATTCATAGTCTTTTTTTTCAGCTTTTTTGTTCAAAAGGTTGTTTATTTCTTTATTTTTTATTTATGAAACTTAACCATATTCAAGCATTTATAAAAAAGAATGCATGAAGCTAGAATAAAATGTTTTTGTTTACAAGCAGATACCTCTTTCTTTTGATGCTTTGTATGTTCAGATATTCATATAACAAAATATATACAAGTTAATACCTAAATAGGGACATAGTAGTATACATAAAGTATGATGTAAAGTTCACTTAAAGAAAACTTATGAGTATACTTGCAGTATAAAACTACTAAACAAATAGTTTACTGAGACTATACATCAAAGTGAACTAAAAATGGTACAAGTATTTAATTATTTAGTTTAACGAGTAAACTATCAGTATACCTATAAGATCACTTTTAGTATAGTTGCAGTACAAACTAAAATTATAGATGTAAACTAGTTGTGTACTCAAAGTTTACAATTGTTAGTCAATTTAGTCCCAAGTAGAGGGTGACACGGGAGTGGATTTTCAAACCTCTCCCATACCACTCCCACAAAAAATAAAAAAATCTCGTCCCGTCCCAATCCCACGAAAAAACTGGGGGAAAATCCCGTCCCGTTCCAATCCCGGAAGAACGACTCCCATTCCCTCCCATTCCCTCCTGTTTTTTTTTTTTTTGTCCGGAATCTGTCAGTTACAGTAAAAATACAGTACAGATCACAGCGTGCCCACCTTAGTTGAATAAAAATCCAAAATGTAGTTCCTCTTCAGGAACTTGAGCTGCGTCGAAACGCTCTGGGAATGCCTCCAGTATGACCGCGCTCTGAACACGTGTGAAATCTGTCCAATGGATGGGCGAGACGTCACGGGCAGGTGACGTCAGAGACCAGGACGCTTAAAAGCTCGTGCGGTGGAACCGGCGTCAGCTTTTTGTCATTCAGCGACCGCTACTCTGTGTGTGTCTGTCGATCTCTGTTGTGAGTCTTATTTACTGTTGTTTGTCCACAGTCACAAGCACGAATAAAGCTCCATGATGGCTAAAAGTGCTGGCAAAACAAAGCACTTGGGCAAGAGCAGATCACATTACAAGCTGTGTGTTCCTCCCTGCAATCGTTATATCACTGCTGGGGATACACACAGCCTGTGTGTGGTCTGCTTGGGAGCGAGTCACGCAGAGTCGGCTCTCGAGGGAGCCGACTGCTCGCACTGCGAGCTTCTTTCACTGCGTGCACTTCGCTCCCAGAAGGCTCTCTTTTGCGAGGGAGCCTTTGCCAGCGTTCCCCACGGTGCCGGTCCCGCGTCCACCGAGGCGGAACGGCGGCTGCACTCGTGGGGTTCGCAGGTGGATCTGGCGGAGGGAATGGAGACGGGCGAGTCCCTATCTTCTTCCTCACCCACCAGATCCAGCGGCCGCTTGCTGGGATCGGAAGCCCATTCGGCGGTTTCTTCCCCCCGGCGGCGGGGCTCAACGCTTCACCTGTCTTCCTCCGAGGAGGTGGATGTGGTGAGCGTTGACGAGGTTTTGCACCCTCAATCGCCCCAATATGAGGAGCTAGTGGAGGTGGTTACTCGTGCCGTGGCCAAGTTGAATATCGATTGGCCCGCCGAGAAAAAGGCTGAACCGCAGAGAAGCAAATTAGAATGCTTCCTGCGAACTAAGCTGCCACCTCCACATCGGAGCCTACCATTCTTCCCCGATCTCCACACCGAGGTGTCGAGATCGTGGGCTAGACCCTTTTCTTACTGCCTCTTCATCCCCGCCTCCTCTTACTACGGTAATGTGGGGGGATTGAATGAGCGTGGGTATAGAGCGATGCCCCGGGTGGAACAGACGCTTGCGAGCTATCTGTCTCCCGGCGCGGCATTGTCTCTAAAGGCTCCGACCTTGCCCTCCAAGCCGTTAGGCACAACATCAGCGCTGGTGGGCAAGGGGTACGTGGCTGCAGGTCAGGCTGGTGCGTGTCTGCACACCATGGCGGTGTTACAGGTGTACCAAGCCGACCTGCTAAAAGAGCTGGATGAGGGAGAGGAGCTCAGATCTGATGACATCACTGAGCTCCGTAGAACCGCTGAATTGTCTCTCCGCGCTACCAAAGAGACCGCCCATGCCATCGGCAGGGCTATGGCAGCGCTGGTGGCGGCGGAGAGACATCTCTGGTTGACACTATCTGACATGAAAGAGAAAGATAGGGTCTTCCTCATGGATGCCCCGCTTGCGCCTTCTGGCCTGTTTGGCGATGCCGTCAATTCTGTCGTTGACAGGTACCAGGAGGCCCGTAAACAAGCGGCGGCATTCCAGCGGTTCCTCCCTCGCCGATCTCTAGCTCAGGGGGCTGCTGGGCGGGAGCAGCCCTCGCCGTGTACCAGCTCCTCATATAGAGAGGCTCAGAGAGAGAGCGTCGCCACTCGCACTCCCCCGCATCGGGACCGAGGTGGCAAACGCTCTGGGTCGGGGGCTTCTAAGGCTAAGCCGGATCTGCAGACCGTTCTTCAGTCTAAGAAGCCCTTGACCAAGAAGCCCTGACGGGTGTGGCCCAGGGCTTATGAGGGCAGGCCCCTCTGGGGAAGAGTGGGTTACACCGCATTACACAGTGTCCGTCTCTCCTCAGTGCCCTCAGGAGATCAGTCTGCTAAACCTGCCAGAGTTCCAGGGCGCAGCGGTCTCCAGCGAGCGCTTCTCTCAGTTTTTTTCCGCCCGGAAACGTAGCGGAGCTGAGAAGCTCGCCACCCCTTCGGGGGTCTCTAGAGCAGCTGGTTCGGTCGTCCCCTGCCGGTCCTCCACTTCAGGGCACCGAGCTAGCAGCTCTGAGTACACCAGAGGCCAGTCTCAAGAGACTGGTTCCCTTAGTAGACTATTTGGCAGCGTGGGAACTACTGTCAAATGTGTCTCAATGGGTCCTGCGCACTGTAGAGTGAGGTTATCGCATTCAGTTCGGCGCTCTGCCGCCGCCCTTCAACGGGGTGATTCCCACACTGGTGGGCCCCGAGCAGGCTCTGGTCTTGGAACAAGAAGTAGACACTCTCTTGAGGAAGGAGGCCATCGAGGTGGTCCCTCCTCACGAACGAGAGTCCGGGTCCTACAGCCGGTACTTCATAGTTCCAAAGAAGGATGGAGGGTTGCATCCCATTTTAGATCTGCGTCTTTTGAACCGCTCAGTCATGCGACTGAAGTTCAAGATGCTCACACTCAGACAGGTCGTGTCTCAGATCAGGTCCAAGGACTGGTTTGTCACGATCGATCTAAAGGACGCATACTTCCATGTCTCCATCCTTCCCTCTCACAGGAAGTTCCTGAGGTTTGCTTTCAGGGGCAAAGCATACCAATACCGGGTTCTTCCTTTCGGCCTTGCACTCTCACCCCGCACTTTTACGAAGTGTGTGGATGCTGCTCTGGCTCCTCTGCGACTCCAGGGCATCCGCATACTGAACTATATCGACGATTGGTTGATTCTGGCTCTGATGGCAGCTGAGTCCAACGTGATACCTATTGGCCTGCTGTACATGAGACCCCTACAGTGGTGGCTCAAGACCAAGGGTTCTCCCCGAGAGGAAACCCGCTTCGCATGATCAAGGTCACGCGGCTATGTCTACGTGCCTTAGACATGTGGAGACAACCTTGGTTCTTGTCTCAGGGCCCAGTGTTGGGGGCTCCTTGTCGCTGCGTAACGCTAGGGAAGGATGCATCCCTCACCGGTTGGGGAGTGGTCATCAACGTGGCACATCAACTGCCTGGAGATGCTGGCCGTGTTTCGAGCGCTGAAACACTTTCTCCCAGACCTAAGAGATCGTCATGTGTTGGTGCGCACCGACAACACAGCGGTGGTCTCTTACATCAACCACCAGGGAGGTCTGCATTCGCGCCCCTTGTACAAGCTGGCGCACCAGATCCTTGTGTGGTCCCAGGACAGACTCCTCCTAGGTATCTCAATGTGGGAGCAGAAGTCCTGTCGAGACAGGGGCCAAGGCCCGGGGGATGGATGCTTCACCCCTTGGTAGTGAAGCAGATCTGGAGAGTGTTTGGCCAGGCTCAGGTGGGCCTCTTTGTGACTCAGGAGACATCGCAATGTCCCCTCTGGTTCTCTCTGACTCATCCAGCTCCACTGGGGCTGGATGCCATGGCACAGGCTTGGCCGAGGCTTCGTCTGTACGCCTTTCCCCCGATCACTCTGCTTCCGGAAGTTCTGGCGAGAGTGTGCCGGGACGGGGTCAGTCTACTTCTGGTAGCACCGTTCTGGCCGGGCCGAGTATGGTTCTCGGACCTGATTTCTCTCCTCGACGGCTCTCCATGGGAGATTCCCATCAGGAGGGATCTCCTCTCACAGGCAGGGGGCACTATCGTCCACCCTTGCCCGGAGCTGTGGGTGTGGCCGCTGAGGGGGCACAGCTCATAGCTTCCGGTCCCTCAACTGAGGTTGTTGAGACCATACTCCAATCCAGAGCTCCCTCTACGAGGAAACTGTACGCCCTGAAGTGGAAGCTTTTCACTTCATGGTGCGGCGACCGCCGGCTCAACCCAGTTAACTGCCCGATCGGTACAGTTCTGGAGTTCCTGCAGGCCCGTTTCTCCGCAGGGTTGACCCACTCCACCTTAACCCTCTGGGGTCGACAAACGCGGATACGCGTTTTGTGGCAGATTTTGCTGATAAGGCCGAAATGAGCTTGAATTACTCTGCCATTTTTGATCGTACAGATAAGAGCAAAACACCATTCGAATCTGTAAGGGGTCTACTTTTATTTGTATACACTCATTATAACAACTAAACTTTGTGCTTTTAAAGAATAAAGAAAACAAACAGGGTGCGCTCTCTGCCTTCTCCGTCTCCGTGAGCTGCTTTTAGAAACGCATCACTAAAATGAACTGTAACTCAGCAAATACTCAGCACACAGACATGGGAGTTATATCTATAGAAAGCTTGAAGTGTCTACTATGAAGTAAGTCATATCGAAAACAAACATTCTGTGATAAAATAATCCGTATGAAACCAACACGATGTTCAGTCTTTCCTGTCTAACTCATTATCTTTAATGCAATACCGCCCCCTAGCGGCTCGCTCCGTTCATATGTAAATATCCACGTGAGACACGTGCGCATGGAAACGCCCAACATAAACAAAGCGCGAGGAGATCATTCATCGCGGCTACTGTTCGCTTCTGCAAGAAGACGCGCTGAGTAAAGGCTGGATTTCCCTCAAAAGAAGAACAATATTTCATCCAGAAGAGAAGATCAATCTGATGAGTAAGTAATGTTTCTTTTTTGCATTAGTTAACGTGTTATTGTGACATAAACTTGAACACATTACTAGTTGGGTTTTTCTATGCTACGCATCTAAGAATGTTGAGACCATGTTTATTATTAATAATCTGTTCACAAATATATTTTAATAGCGTGCTAAACGATAACAATTACTTCTCAAATATAAAATATCCTTTTCTATAGTACAATGTACATCCTTTTATAGTACAAAGCATGCGTGAGTCTATGGCTGCAGAATCATATCTTAGGCAACTATAAAATCATACATGATGTTCAGGATGGCTATATGACTACAAAATCATAGTTGGGTTTTTCCAAACTATAATTCCTGACTACAATGTTTGAAATTGAGTAAGACATTTTGAATAAGATAGCAATTCATTGTATTAAAATTTCTTATAGTGCGATGATGTTTTCATGCTCTATATAAAACAAAAATAATATGAGAGTACACTGTAACATGATGAATGCTACGAATCTAAGTATGTTTAGAATATGTTTATTATTAATAGCCTACTCTGTTCAAAAATAGATTTTAATAACGTGCTAAACAATAATAATTAGTTTCTCAGATATAAAATGTTTTTGTTTTTACGATAGTACAAAGCATGCGTGAGTCTATGGCTACATATATACAGATGCTCGTGATATTAACATGGTCACAAATGTTTTTTTATTTATTTATTTATTTTTTGGTTGTTTGTATTTTATTGAATCAGATACCTGCACCACAGATGAATCCTTCTGACTTTCTCTTCAAACTGTTTTCCTCTGAGAGCGCTGTACCAACATCAGATTTTCAACTACACTGATATTCTATGGTAAAACAAGCTCCTTGACTACTGATTATGTTTTTTTCTTCTTGAATCCATGGAAAGAAGCAGAAACACTTAAATGAAACAAGTAAATATCAGGTATGATTTACTGGTTTCACTTGTTGAACAGAATCTGTTGCAGAAATGACTCAAAGTCTGTTCACATCTCTGTGGTTAGATCAGTGTGCACAATAATGTGTCTTTGACCTTCATTATGTATGTTTTGATTATACTGTGTTGTAAATAAAATACAAATAATTAAAAAAAAGAAAATTTCAATCCCCTCACACTCTGTCTTACCTGCCTCAAAGTCACAGTCACACTGATGGGCCATTAGGGGGCCATTAGGGGAGGGCCCTTTGTTTCTCAGGGGAGAATCACTTAATATTCAAGGCCATTGCGACGCCCTCGCATATAGGCTTTCGATCACAAAACATGTCTTTAAAAATTTAAATCAATATATTGTTTTCTGTGAGTGAGTAAACAAGCTGATTTTCACATAATTTTGAAGCAAAAATTCTAGGCTACAAGATCCAGTTCTCAAAAGTCTTGTAAACAGATGTTCTGTATGTGTTTTATGGCCTTATTTCAGTGACTTCAAAATTTTAGTTTTTCACTAACCACGCATAAACGTTGCTTTCTCAAAAACACAATCATGTACATAAATGCTGCTAACATATTATTATAGCCCAGTTTGTGCTGTTTACAGTGTTATTAGACTTTAGCCATTTATATTTTTATAAGTAACTGAAAAAAGCACAAATGTCAGGGCATGGCGAAACTTCTCCAGGCCCCCAAAACACCCTCAGACCCCAGAGGGTTAAAGGTCTACGTGGCAGCTTTATCGGCCTACCACGCCCCTCTCAGTGGCCAGTCAGTGGGCAGACATCCCCTAGTTACACGTTTCCTCCCCGGTGCGCTGAGGCTGAGGCCTCCAGTACGATTCCGTGTCCCTCCGTGGGACTTGGCTGTGGTGTTAGAGGCTCTCTGCAGGCCTCCAATAGAGCCTATTGAGGAGATCTCTGATCGCCATCTCACTTTGAATACTACCTTTCTTCTGGCGATATCTTCTCTAAAGAGAGTTGGGGATCTTCAGGCCCTCTCAGTGGCCCCTTCGTATCTAGACTTTGCGCCCAGTCTGGCCAAAGCCTTCCTCTACCCTCGAGCGGGGTATGTCCCTAAGGTCCCCTCCTCTACACCATGGCCTGTCGTACTCCAGGCCTTTTGTCCTCCTCCCTTTGGGGAGCCCGACCAGCAGAAGCTTAATTGTATGTGTCCGGTGCGAGCACTGGACACATATGTCCACAGAGCTGCCCTGTGGAGAAGGGCGGACCAACTGCTGGTATGCTATGGTCCCTCTAAGAGGGGTCTGCCTGCTTCTAAGCAGACCCTCAGTCGGTTGATCATGGATGCCATTTGCATTGCCTACGAGTCCTCTGATCTCCCCTGGCCTCTGGGGGTCAAGGCTCACACGACCCGGAGTGTGGCGGCTTCCAAGGCCTTCTTTGCAGGTGTTCCGATGCAGGACATCTGCAATGCTGCGGGATGGTCCACGCCCCTGACCTTCGTCAGGTTTTATGGCCTCGATATGTGGGCCACTCCAGGCTCTTCCGTTCTCTCGCCCTCGTTGTGCTCCTGAGGGATACACACGGGGCAGGGACTTGGAAGTCTGGCGGCGTGGGCACCTCGTTCCCAGAGCGTTTCGACGCAGCTCGAGTTCCTGAAGAGGAACGCCTCTAGGTTACGTATGTAACCCTAGTTCCTCGAGGGAACGAGACGCTGTGTCTCGAAGCCATAATTCCGGCATCCCTGCGAGTGTTTGCTTCATTCTTGGAAGCTGACGCCTGTTCCACCACATGTGCTTTTAAGCTTCCTGGTCTCTGACGTCACCCGCCCGTTACGTCTCGCCCATCCATTGGACAGATTTCACACGTTTTCAGAGCGCGGTCACGCTGGAGGCGTTCCCAGAGCGTTTTGACACAGCGTCTCGTTCCCTCTAGGAACTAGGGTTACATACGTAACCTAGAGGCGTTTTTTTGTTATTATTTTTTTGTTATATTATTAATATTATATTGAACTGAAAGCCAGCTTAAACAATGGACACACATTACATTTCATGTAAATCATCCATGCTAACACACGTTTCCTATTTGAACTTTTTTTATTTGAAAGTAAACATTTCAGTCTCTATAGATATAGTTTTCATAGACGGAGTTTCGAATTTTCTCGCTCAAGTTCACAGAGACCTAGACGGCAGAAAGCGCATCCTGTTTGCTTTAATTACTTTACAGAAGCGCAACTTTTCGTTGTTATTCTGAGTGCACACAAATAAACGTAGAGTCTTTACAGATTCGAAAAATGTATTAGGCCAATTTTATCTCTTTGACCAAAAATTATGGAGTATTTTAACAGCAAGTGAGCGCACCGGCGCCTGTCCTGCAGCGAGCGCTACTATTCAGCTCCACACTCCACACATACACTTCAATAGCGCACATTTCTCTAGGTTAACATCATATTCAGCGGCCATGTAAAGCTGCTACTACATACATCTTTCAGATGAAAAGCCATATTTGAGGTCAATGAATGATAAGTGAGCATTTGGATGTCCTGCCCGAGTGTATTACCACACAGACCAGCCATTAACAATCTGTCCGTCACAGATTGGGTCATTCACTTAACCGGCCACACCAAAGCAAACAGGAGGAGAGCATAAAGAGACAGGGCAACTAGAATTGAGTTCAGAATTAAAATATACAGTTTATAGTTTATTTATATAAAAGGTAAATTTGTGTATTAAGTTGGGTATCATTACTATTCCCAGTCCCGCCCACTCCCGCTGACATTAGGTGTGTTCGACTTGAAGCGGCGCCGCACAGACCGATCGGTGGATGACATAAAAGTACTGCGAGAGCGATTAGAGAGCTGATGGTTCCATATGCTTTTTAATCGCTCTTGCGCGGTACTTTGATGTCATACACTGATCATTCTGCGCAGCGCCGCTTCAAGTCGAACACACCTATTATTTCCTGTCCCGACCCAATCACGTGATTCGTAGTGATATCAGGTACGTTCGACTTCATGCAGCACTGCGCAGACCAATCGGCGGCTGACTTGAAAGTGCATGCCGGTTAGAAATTTTGTTGACTTGAACCGGCGCCGACGCCACGTGACTGTCACATGTGGCATCAAAGTACCACGAGAGCGTTTTGAGAGCAGCCGGCTCACTCAGCCGCCACAGTTTCTCCAGAGTGACTGCAGGAGCGCTGATGACGACACAGCTGTTTCACGATTGGCCAAATTCACCGCATGACAATGATCATGTGTGTTTCGGGTTTATTCTAACCTTTTCAATTCCAATAATGGCCACAAATCTGTGTTTTTAGAATAGTAAAAGCTTTTTAATTGTAGTCGCAATGTTATATTGAGTCACGTTTATCATAAAACACTGATAAAAGCATATATACCTCCACTTTATTAGTATTTAAATAGTATGATTATGTTGAACTTTATTCATGAACAGATGGCGCTGTATTAAGCAGTATAAAAAAGTGTTCCTCTTCAGGAACTCGAGCTGCGTCCGAAAAACGCTATGGGAACGCCTTCAGCGTGACTGAATACAAGTGTAATCTGTCCAAAGGATGGGCGAGACGTCACGGGCGAGGTGACGTAATGACCAGCTGGTATAAAAGCACATGCGGTGAAACCGGCATCAGCTTTCTGTCATTCAGCTAGCGCTCTGTGTCTAATCTGTGTGTCTTATTTGGTGTTGTCTGTCCTTTGAAATTAAATGTGTCAAAGAGCCAGTAAAAGGCTAAGCATGTGAAGGGCGTGAGCAGATCACAATACAAGCTGTGTGTTCCTCCCTGCAAACGCTATTTGCCTGCAGGTTTGTTTGGGAGCGAGGCACGCAGAGTCGGCTCTCGAGGCACTGCGAGTGTCTCCCGCTGCGTACGCTTCGCTCGAAAGGCCCTTTTTTCCCCAGGAGGGTTCTTTCACCAGCGTTCCCCACGGCGATGGCCCCGCTTCCGCTGAGGCGGAACGGGGGCGGTGCTCGTGGGGTTCGCAGCGGGATCTGATGGAGGGATCGGAGACGAGCGAGTCTCTATCTCCATCCTCACCCATTAGATCCGGTGACCGCTCCCCGAGATCGGAGGCCCGCCATGTGGTTACTTCTCCTCGGGCAGCGGACTCGGCACTTCTCCTGTCTTCCTCCGAGGAGGTTGACGTGGAGAGCGCCGAGTATGTTTCGCCTTCTCTTTCGCCCCAATATGAGGAGCTTGTGGAGGTGGTCACTCGTGCTGTGGCCAGATTAAACATCGATTGGCTGGCCGAGTGTCGTGTTGAACCGCAGAGAAGCAAGTTGAATGAACGCTTTCTGTGGTTTAAGACTCCACCTCCACATCGGAGCCTGCCGTTTTTTCCCCGACCTCCACACCGAGGTGTCGAGGTCGTGGGGAAAACCATTCTCTTCTCGCCTCTTCGTCCCCTCGTTCGATTACTATGGTAACACGGCGGGGACGAGTGAGCGCGGTTACAGAGCGATGCCTCGGGTGGAACAGATGCTCGCAAGCTATCTGTCCCCTGACGCTGCGTCATCTCTGAAGGCTCCGACCTTGCCCACCAAGCCACTGCGCACATCGTCAGCGCTGGTGGGCAAGGGGTACGCGGCAGCAGGTCAGGCTGGTTTGTGTCTGCACACCATGGCGGTGCTGCAGGCGTACCAGGCTGACCTGTTCAAAGACCTAGATGAGGGCAAGGGAGTCAATGCGGACGATATCAGCGAGCTCCGCAAAACCGCTGATTTGTCTCTCCGCGCCACCAAGGAGACCGCCTGTGCTATTGGGCGGTCTATGGCAGCCCTGGTGGCGGCGGAGAGGCATCTCTGGTTGACCCTGTCAGATATCAAAGACCGTGACAGGGTCTTCCTCCTGGACGCCCCGCTTTCGCCTTCTGGCCTGTTCGCTGTTAGTTCCGTCGTCGACAGGCACCAGGAGGCCAGGAAGCAGGCGGCGGCGTTCCAGCGGTTTCTCCCTCACCGCTCTCTAGCTTAGGGGGCTGCTGGGCGAGAGCAGCCCCTGCCGCGTGCTGGCTCCTCACATAGAGAGGCGCAGAAAGAGAGTGTCGCGGTCGGGGGCCTCGAAGCCTAAGCCAGATCTACGGACCGTCCTTCAGGTCTTCGGCCAAGAGGCCCTGATGCTTATGGCCCAGGGCTTATGAGGGTAGCTCCCGCTGGGGAAGAGCGGCGTTCACCGCATTACACGGTGCCCGTCTCTCCTCAGTGCCCTCAGGAGATCGTTCTGCTAACCCTGCCACGTACGGTGTTCCAGGGCGCAGCGATCTCCAGCGAGCACATATCTCAGTTCTCTCTGCCCGGAAACGTAGCGGAGCTGAGATGCTCGCTACCCCTTCGGGGATCTCTAGAGCAGCTAGTTCAGCGTGGAAACTACTGCCAAATGTGTCTCAGTGGGTCCTGCACACTGTAGAGAGAGGTTACAGAATCCAGTTCGGTTCTCCTCTGCCTCGATTCAACGGGGTGAATCCCACTCTGGTGGGTCCCGAGCAGTAATGGAACGAGAAATAATTACTCTCTTAAGAAAGGAAGCCATCGAGGTGGTCCCTCCTCACGAGAGAGAGTCCGGGTTCTACAGCCGGTACTGTATAGTTCCAAAGAAGGATGGAGGGTTGCGTCCCATTTTAGATCTGCGTCAGTTGAACCGCTCAGTCAGCAGACTGAGGTTCAAGATGCTCACGCTCAAACAGATCAGGTCCCAGGACTGGTTTGTTACAATCGATCTAAAAGATGCATACTTCCATGTCTCCATCCTTCCTACTCACAGGAAGTTCCTGAGGTTTACGTTCGGGGGCGAAGCTTACCAGTATCGGGTTCTTCCCTTCGGCCTAGCACTCTCACCCCACACTTTTACGAAGTGTGTGGATGCCGCGTTAGCTCTGTTGCGGCTACAAGGCATCCGCATACTCAATTACATCGACGATTGGTTGATTCTCGCTCATTCAGAGCAGATGGCGGCTCAACATCGAGATGTTGTTCTCGCTCACATGAAAGCGTTGGGGTTAAGACTGAACGCCAGGAAGAGTGTGCTTTCTCCATTACAGAGGACCACTTAACTTGGTGTGGTGTGGGATTCGACCACGATGCAGGCACGTATGTCGCCTGCTCGGATCGAGTCGATCCTCACGGCAGTCAGGAGAGTGAAAGAAGGCCAGTCACTCACTATCAAGCAGTTTCAGAGACTGCTGGGTCTGATGGCAGATGCGTCCAACGTGATACCTATTGGCCTGCTGTACATGAGACCCCTACAGTGGTGGCTCAAGCCCAAGGGGTTCTCCCCGAGAGGGAACCCACTTCGCATGATCAAGGTCACGCGGCGGTGCCTACGTGCCTTAGACATGTGGAGACAACCTTGGTTCTTGTCTCAGGGCCCAGTGCTGGGAGCTCCGTGTCACCGCGTATCGCTAGCGACGGACGCATCCTTCACTGGCTGGGGAGCGGTCATGAGTGGCCACCCTGCCCGCGGTCTGTGGAGTGGTCGCCATCTCACGTGGCACATCAATTGGCTGGAGATGCTGGCTGTGTTTCAGGCTCTGAAACACTTTCTCCCAGACCTAAGAGATCACCATGTGTTAGTGCGTGCCGACAACACGGCAGTGGTCTCTTACATCAACCACCAAGGAGGTCTGTGGTCGCGCCCCCTGTACAGGCTGGTGCACCAGATCCTTGTGTGGTCCCAGGGCAAACTCCTCTCGCTGAGAGCAGTGTACATCCCTGGGCATCTCAATGTGGGAGCAGACATCCTGTCGAGATGGGACCTGGCTGTGGTGTTGGATGCTCTCTGTAGGCCTCCTTTCGAGCCTATTGAGGAGATCTCTGATTGCCATCTCACTCTGAAGACTGTTTTTTTTCTGGCGATTTCTTCTCTTAAGATCAGTCGGTGGATTGTGGAGGCCATTATCATGGCCTATGAGTCCTCTGATCTCCCCTCGCCGATGGGAGTCAGAGCTCACTCCACACGAAGTGTGGCGGCCTCCAAGTCCTTTCTCGCAGGTGTCCCATTACAGGACATCTGCAACACTGCGGGATGGTCTATGCCCCTGACCTTTGTTTTGTTCCTCGAGGGAACGAGACGCTGCGTCTCGAGTCCACACTTCCGGCATCCCTGCCCGCGCTTGCTTCACTCCTAGAAGCTGATGCCAGTTTCACCGCACGTGCTTTTATACCAGCTGGTCATTACGTCACCTCGCCGTGACGTCTCGCCCATCCTTTGGACAGATTACACTTGTATTCAGAGCCGGTCACGCTGAAGGCGTTCCCATAGCGTTTTCGGACGCAGCGTCTCGTTCCCTCGAGGAACTAGGGTTACATACGTAACCTAGAGACGTTTCTGTTGCTCATGAAAACATTTATGAAACGTCTGTGTATTTGACAGATATTGCTTTTTATTCACTTCATCTGTGAAAGAGTACACAAACACCGCGTGAGCGTCACTGACGGGAGCAGAAAGTGTTCGGCTTGACAGCTCCGTTTTCAACTCCGCCGCTGAATGCAAGCGGCTACTCTCGTTGACCGCCGTCTGTAGCCGTGCTTCAAGTCGAACGCACCTTTTGTTTCCCATCCCGCGGGATTCCCGAAAAAATGTCAGCCTCTAGTCCCAAGGAGTATTGAAATAGTACACTTACAAGTATACTACTAGTACACTGATATTTGTATACTTACTACACAAAGTATACTTAAAAATATACTTGAACTTTACTTAATAAAATAAACGAAGTATACTTCTTTTTGGTAAGGGACACTAAAACACTTATCTGTGCGGACGGTCACATGGTAGCCCCTCAGGTCTGGAAGAAAGCACTTCAAGCTGAGAAATACATCCCTCATCTCTAGGCAATTTATCTGCCAAAAGAAATGACAATCTTCAGACACTTTCACACCCTGATGTGTTCCTGATGTGTTCCCCGTCTTTCGGATGAGACGTTAAACCGAGGTCCTGACTCTCTGTGGTCATTAAAAATCCCATGGCACTTCTCGTAAAAGAGTAGGGGTGTAACCCCGGTGTCCTGGCCAGATTCCCTCCACTGGCCCTTCTCAATCATGGCCTCCTAATAATCCCCATCCACTGAATTGGCTCTATCTCTCTCTCTCTCCTCTCCACATGTAGCTGATGAGCGCACTGGCGCCGTTGTCCTGTGGCTGCCGTTGCACCATCCAGGTGGATGCTGCACACTGGTGGTGGTTGAGGAGAGAACCCCCCCCCCCCCCCCCCCCCCCCAACATGATTGTAAAGTGCTTTGGGTGTACGACAATACACAATAAAGCGCTATATAAATGCATCATTCATTCATTCATTCCATAGGGGTCAGCTCCTGACACAGCATTGAAGTTCCCACCAAGGGGAGCAATTACTGTGTGCTGTTAAAATGTAAATTACTTATTAATCTCTTGTTGAGATTAGATTGAGAACAGTTCTACAAAAGCCACTGGCAGTCTATGAGGGAATTTTTAAATGAGGATGCTGTGTAAATTGATACTGATCTAGCTAATAATGGATTGTATCAGGTTTTATTTTTATATATTTGAAGCTAATTGATTAATGCTCCCGTACACAGGTGACACACCACTGATATTTTAGCATTCTAATTAATGACACATTATAATCTCTCTGATCACCAAAAGCATACTTCAAGAAATCAACAGAACAACTCACTTCACTATATACAGGCTGTTATTAACATTATAAATGTTTTTACATGAATGGAGAGCCCCATTGAATCTAACATCTACTTATCAATTCTATCCTTCACTATGTTAAATGTATGACCTAGTCTCACTTTTGTATGTCTTATTTAGCATTTTGATTAGAGGCAAATGACATTACGTCACTTGAATAATCTGATAAAGGGTAAAAAAAAAAAAAAAAAAAAAAGCCAGTTTAGAGGGTGTGAGAGGGGAGGCATAGATAAACGAATAAACAGTCTTTCAAGTATGTGTGTATTACAAAGAAAGGGGTACCACTGTAACATTTTCCACCCAGAGATGAATGGCATTCTAATAAGCATTCCGTAGTTCCAAACACACATTCCTCAGAAGAAGAGGAGTGGTTCGAAAAAAACACAGAAAACCTTTTGAAACACAGCTTATAACAGTGAACCTGTCACATGTCCTTTGCACCCAGTGCTAACCTCTCTTCACTACTGTCTGTTGTTGTCTAATGGCATGATCCCTGACCCTGACTGACTGTCATGGTGTGTGGGGACTGTGGCATGCGGTGACATTAGTTCAAGGAGTATCTGGAATGCATTGGACAGCAGTCACTGCTCATGGAGTTTTATTCTTACCAATCCGTCAAGCACTAATTTACACTGGGTATGAGTACATATATATTCTGTCTCTCTTAATGACCCCCACTGCAATACATACACAATTTAATTGTTTAAGGAACCAGTATTTAATGTGAAAGTGAAACCATTTGGCATATGTCTTTAAAGGAGAGACCAACAAATTCAAATAATTAAACTTATTAAATTGAACAAAATACATTTGCATATGCTACAGTAACCATTGTCAGACCTGTTCATAAAAAAAAAAAAAAAAAAAAAAGTTTTTGTGGGCAAACATTTTGAAATGTCTTTGCATCTGGAGATAAACGTTCTGGTCTGTGAAGAGGAGCCAGTCATTTAGCAACAAACAAACCACAAGACTGAGTGTCATAAATTAGATAAGACAACAAATTCCTCTCCTACATGGATTGCCAGTTATGAACAACAACAACAACAACAACAACAACATATACAACAGCCACCCTATTATCTTAAAGACTATCTTATATCTTATTAACTATTAACATAATATAATATAATATAATATAATATAATATAATATAATATAATATAATATAATCTCTCTCCACTGTTTAATTTCTGCTTCATGTTTACTACTCTGGTTTACTCAACTTTATTAATTTAGTAATGCTAATATTATTACCTATTTTTGTGTGACAAATTTTGCTTTGTGGTTTTTGCTTGTGAGTTATTTATAAATCTCTTTGCATTAAATGTAAATACACTAGCTGGATACACAACACAGGATGATGCAACGAATAAGGTATTGCATATAATTATAGAATTCTATAAATGTGCACTTCACTAAATTAAGGCCTGACAAACTTTTAATCTAACATTAGATGTGCAATTTTGTCAGCAACGAGATTTTTCAAAAATTTCCAAAATAAATTTGTATACCTCCATGTGGATCAAAACTCTCCAATTTTAATAGCCTCCACATTTTTATGACTTTTTTGTGTCTTTAAATTATGCAATATGAGGAAAGCAATTCATGTCTCAGGGTCAGCATATCATGTTTTAAAAAGAAAACACAGGATCAAATTGACATTAATTTGATTAATTGGCAGATGAAAAATATGATGTTACATGACACAACTAGACAATTGAGGCACTAACTAAGCACAGCTTGGGAGCTGGGCACCAACTCAGAGCCAGCTAGGATATTCAAATATCAATCTGTGTGTTGAGTTCATTGGAAAATATTCATGTCTCATAAAATAGGAACGAATGTATGTGGCTGGGATTCTCTTATGCAGAAACATGGCTGTTTCACTCAGATAAATGTCACAATAAGGAAAAAAAAAATAAAGATAGAAAAGATGATTGCAAATTCCATTCTGTTTCATATACATAAGCATGCATTAATATTAATAGAGTTCTTGATGTAACATTTGTAACCAGCCTTTCAGAACATAACTCAAAACTCAGATGTTTACAGGACAAAATGTTCAAATAACCCACTGGTCCCATGTGTCACCATAGCAACAGCATCCCTCTTAACACTCAATGTTTAGTATGTGTCTCTGGACCTCTGCACTCCCCCAAGCACTCTCATGATCACTTAAGTTCAACAGCACTCAATAAGACAGACAGAAGAAGAGAAAGAGAGCATTGTTCTTTCAGAGTGACAGGTTGCTTTTGTGTGTGTGTGTGTGTGTGTGTGTGTGTGAGACTCAATCTTGCTTACCATTGACTGTTACAAAACAGCCACATTTATGTCATCATATTGTTATAGAGGCACCTTGTCCTTTAACAGCTGAAGGATGTTATGCAACCCCACCATCTTTTTAAATGTCATTGGAAATGAATGGTCATGTGTTGTGAAGAAATTGAGAGGCAAAAGATGGAGACACGGTACATCCAGTATTAATAATATTGAACTGTAAATCACATGTGATGAAGATAGCAGTCTTTAAAATATATAATAGAAAACATTTAAATAGAACATCTATTTTATATGGCAGACCTAATATTTTAATTAATTAATTAACATTAATTTTAGAATTTCATTAAATAGTTCATCCAAAAAGGAAAGTGTGTTGAAAATTTACTCAGGCCTTTCAAGAGGTAAATTAATTTGTTTCTTCATTGGAACAGATTTTTGAGAAATTTAGCATTACATCAGCTGCTTGACAATGGATCCTCTGCATTGAATGGATGCCATCAGAATGAGAGTCCATACGGCTGACAAAAGCATCACAGGTAATCAAAATGACTCCAGTTCATCAGTTAACATCTTTTGAAGTGAAAAGATGCATGTTTGTAAGAAACAAAACCATCAAGATGTTTTAACTTCAAACCGTTGCTTCCGGCTAAAATATAAGCTCTCTATCCATAATATTGCTTTCTCCTGTGAAAAAGTTGTCATGTCTGAATCAGGAGATAAACACAGATCAAGCACCGATTACAAGCGAAAAACAGTCCAAAAAAGTTCTACACAGTTCTAAATATGTCAGTGGATTGTCATGTGAGAGGACAACAAGGATAAAGATTTTTCACTGGACAAAGCGCTATTATGGATTATTGACTCATATTTTGGCCAGAAGTGACAGTTTAACGGCAAAATGCCTATATGATGGATTTTTTTATTTTATTTTATTTTATTTTTTTTTAGAAATATGCAGTTTTTTTTTTTTTTAATTTATCAACATGTTAACTGATGGACTAGAGTCGCGTGGATTACTTGTGGATAACTGTGATGCTTTTCAGCCTTTTGAACAGCACCCATTCACTGCATCAGTTGGTGATGCTAAATTTCTCCAGATCTTTTCTAATGAAGAAATAAACTCATCCACATCTTGGATGGCCTAAGAGGGAATAGATTTTCATTTTTCCTTTAAGTCCTAATACTCTTAAGTCCTACTTAAGTGAGCCAAAGAAGCATTCTAAAGTTCAGCTAATTAGATTTAATATAAATTTAAACTTATAGTACATTTTCCTTTATTTGCAAATAATATACAGGTAAGTGCTTGGAAATCATTACATTCATGTCACACTTAAGTATACATATATTTAAAAAGTACAGTATGCTAAACCAAAGTCCCTTTAAGGCAAGTCATTTCACTCGGCAGCCATCTTCGAAATGCCTCTCGTGCATGCAAGTGCAGCTCCTATCTCTTTGAAAGGGAAAACATTAAATTCTCCAAAACTGTTTGCCAAGCTTACGATTAAATTTCATATTTGAAATCACCAATGAAATATGACAACAACTATCTCATAAATGTTGTTTCTTTTGCTCAAATAGCGTTAAAAAAACCTTATTTTTCAGGCTAGACCAGCCAGTGCGCATGCACAGTCCTAAGCGCACATCTCAGAATGCTGATTCTGGCTGCATCTGAAAACCACTCTAGAATCGTATCTTATTATCTGTTTAGCAACCATGGTAATTTTAGTTAGATGAAGTTATTATTTACAAATAAATGCTTAGTGACGGCACTTGTGTGTTCTTCAGGCTGAATAGAGCTGTACATTAGCGCTTCATTCATATTTCCATGAGGATTGGCGGATCAGTAAAAAGTTGGGATTCTATACGCAAAAGATGATATTTCATTGTATTTTAGTAATGGACAAACATGAACATAAGCGGCTGATTTTACAGAAACCCCTGTTTTAAAGGGGTCATATGATGGTGTTAAAAAGAACATTCTTATGTGTATTTGGTGTAATACAATGTGTTTACGTGGTTTAAAGTAAAAAAAAAAAAAAAAACGCATTATTTTCCACATATTTTACATTATTTTATCTCCTCTAAGCCCCGCCTTTCTGAAACGGGTCGATTTTTACAAAGCTCATCGGTGTGAAACAGCGAGGTGTGCTCTGATTGGCCACCGATCCAGTGCGTTGTGATTGGCTGAATACCTCAAGCGTGTGATGGAAGTGTTACGCCCCTCACCATAATATGATGCTGCGTCCCCACGACGACACAAAAACATTAAAAGCCATTTCAAACGAGGCATTTGTTGCATCCAGTGGGGACATAATTACTGATTATAATGACTTATACTGTCTTTTTACGCGTCGCGTTGCATTGCGCCATGTAAACATAACACTATGTCTGCATTTGTGATCGGAGAAACACAAACAACAAGCACTACTTACACCAGGGTTTGAATAGTAAGTAGCAGATTTTTTAAATAATAAAATGTAACGTTACTTACAGGCTGTGAGCCAGAAGTGCCAGACTGTCCTTGTAAGGTTGGAACTGCCCCACTTTTGAGTAAAAGTCTTTCTACATGTAACAGCCATGGTGTCCAGCAAGCCAGTAAACCTCAATCCCCTGATCTAGTGACTCTTAGCACCCGTCTCCCGCGCTTAGACCTCAGTTCGAATCTCGCTCAGAGCGGGGTGAATAGGACTGGTTACACACAACCGGCCTTGTACTAAGTGAAAGTGAAAGTGAAAGTCGTGACGTATTGTCAAGTATGGTGACCCATACTCGAAATTGGTGCTCTGCATTTAACCCATCCAAGTGCACACACACAGCAGTGAATAGTGAACAAACACGTGCACACACACACCGTGAACACACACCCGGAGCAGTGGGCAGCCATTGCTCCAGCGCCCGGGGAGCAATTGGGGGTTCGGTGCCTTGCTCAAGGGCACCTCAGTCATGGTATCGAAGGCAGAGAGAGTGCTGTTCATTCACAATCCCCACCTTCAATTCCTGCCACCGGCAACCTTCAGGTTACAAGCCCAACTCCCTAACCATTAGGCCACGACTTCCCCCTTTCACCTCTCCACGACCATGGCGCTGGCGGAAGCAACAACATAGAGCGAGAAAGTTACGCCTTCTTTCTTTGCGTATACATTTGGGCAGTGTTATGCAAATCTTCCCACATCATGACATAGAGATGTGGGGGCGTGTTAGAACGAGCCGTTTTAGGTAGGTGTGGCTGACTCTTAACTTTAATAAAGAATATCTCTTTGGATTTGAGACTTTGGTCTTTGCAACTTTACAGATCTTCTTTATGCACCAAGAGCTTGTAACACTCCAAAGAGAAAGGAAAAATTGAAATCGCATCATATGACCCCTTTAAAGCATAACAATTTTGTTGTTGTTACAACAGATCAGTTGTACGTTGCTCAATGCATCACAAACATTACTTTGTACAAAGTGCTAATAAAATGTTTTCATGGCAAACTGATGTTTCCTTGTTTACCTCGTAATAAATTATTTGGGCCTATATATTGGTCCCCCCCCTTTAAGCTTACGGGGCTTAACTGGAGGTCAGGAGCCCTCCCTGGGCAGAACGGGGAGTCAGGAGTCCTCCTTGGGCTGAACTGGGAATCAAGAGCCCTCACTGTGCTGAGCTGGGGATCAGGAGCCCTCTCTGGGCTGAACTGAGGATCAGGAGCACTCACTGGGCTTACCTCGGGAACAGGAGCCCTTCCTGGGCTTATCTCAGGAACAGGAGCCCTCATTAGGCTTGACTGGGGAACAGGAGCCCTCTTTGGGCTGAACTGGGGATTATGAGCCCTCACTGAGCTTACCTCGGGAACAGGAGCCCTTCCTGGTCTTAACTCGGAAACAGGAGCCCTCACTAGGCTTGACTGGGGAAAAGGAGCCCTCACTGGGCTTACCTCGGGAACAGGAACCCTTCCTGGGCTTACCTCAGGAACAGGTGCCCTCCGTAGGCTTAACTCGGGAACAGGAGCCCTATCTGGGCTTAACACAGGAACTAGAGCCCTCCATGGGATAAACACAGGAACTGGAGTCTTTCGTGGGTTATCCACTGGAACAGGAGCCCTCTCTGGGCTAGGCTCGGAATCTGAGGTCCCAATTGGGCCGGACATGAGACCCACAGCCCTCCCTGGGCTGAACATGGTGAAAAGGCGGTTTCAGGAACCCCTGAAAAGGCGGTTCCTGAGGGCCTTTTCAGGGTTGCACTCAGGAACCGCTTCCATTGCGGCAGCCGGAGAGGTAAGCGGCTTGGGAATGACCTCCGTGGCCATGACAAGAGAAGCAGTCCACTTCTCAGCCTTAACGGACAAGACAAGACTCAACAAGACCGACAAGATTTGTTTCGGAGGACACAACAAGACTTCTGGGGACATGACTTGACTTAGGTCAGGGGCTAGAGCCATCTCTTGACTCTGCTCAGGGGCTGGAGCCATCACTGGACTCTGGTCAGGGGCTTGAGCCATCACTGGAGCGAACATTCGAGGAGCGGGCACTGGAGGGCGCTCTGGCAGGCACTTTCGAGGAGCGGCCACTGGAGGGCGCTCTGGCAGGCGCTTTCGAGGAGCAGGCACTGGAGGGAACTCTGGCAGGCGCTTTCGAGGAGCCGGCACTGGAGGGCTTGACTTCGGGCTTGCCATAGGAACCGCTGGTGGGCTTGCCACAGGAACCGCCGATGGGCTTGCCATAGGAACTGTCGGCGGGCTTGAGGGAACCACAGACAGCGGCGGACTTGACTGAAGAGTGGCCGGCAGGCTGGGACCAGCCACAGCCGGCGGGCTTGAGCGAGCGGAGGCGGGTTTGAGTGAGCAGCTGAGGGCTGCGGGGTTGGCAGCCAAACTTGACTGAAGAGTGGCTGGCGGGTGGGGACCAGCCGCAGCCGGCGGGCTTGAGTGAGCGGCGGCGGACTTGAGGGAGCCGCAGATGGCGGCGGGCTTGGCAGCCGAATTAGACTGAAGTCTGACCAGCGGGCTGGGACCAGCCGCAGACGGCGACGGCCTTGAGCTAGCGGCGGCAGACTTGAGTGGGCCACGAATGGCGGCAAGCTTGGGAAAGCGGCGGTTTCCATGCCACGGGGAGAGGGAAAAAACCAGGAAAAACTAAAACTCTTCACAGAAACGGAAAAGAAACAAGGGAAAAGGGAGCAGCGCTTACTTTGTTTGGTCAGGTATTCTGTCACGATTCACGAGGATACACGGAAGCCAGGAACAGGGAGACGAGGAATTCTTTAATCATCCAACAGGTAAGCACAGATAACAGGCAGGAAAGATATTCACATAGGACAAGGTATGACGTTCAATACCGGACCGGAAACACAGGGCAGAACACACTATAAATACACAACGTAAACAAGATAATTAAATAAACACAGCTGGAAGAGAATTAACTAATAACGACAGGAACAGGAACAGAACCAAATAAGGGCATACAAGAGGTAGGGAAACACGTCAAGACACAAGACAATCCTGACAGTGGAAGACTTGAACATATATTTAAACAATCTCAAAGACTATTTCTTATCAAGTTTTGGATATTTTTTTGTTATAAATATGATTTGAAGTGTTTGTCATTGTATTTAAGTCATAAGTCATTGTTTGTCATTGTTTGTCAAGTCATTGTATTATGATTACAGTCAAACCTAAACATTGTGTTAGAAAAAGAACACAAGGAAATATTTTGTTATCCATTTTTTAAATTCAGAATTTGTACAAAAAATGCAATTAATTCAATTTTAACACTTTATGTAAACTATTTTTAATGAACGTCTATTTTGTGTAAAAGTCAAACAGTAAAAAAGGAAACAGCAATAATAAACAAGCTATAGTAAATGAAAAAAGAGAAACTACAATACTAATTATATACAATATTTATGTTTATACTGTTTTATATTTAAAGGGGCCTGCACTGGAAGGGCGAGCCGTGAAGGAGTCTGCCGTGGAGGGGCCTGCACTGGAAGGGCGAGTCGTGGAGGGATCTGCCGTGGAGGGACCTGCCCTGGAGGGATCTGCTCTGGAAGGGCGAGCCATGGAGGGATCTGCCGTGGAGGGGCCTGCACTGGAAGGGCAAGCCGTGGAGGGATCTGCCGTAAAGGGACCTCCCCTGGAGGGGTCTGCTCTGGAGGGACCTGCTCTGGAAGGGCAAGCCTTGGAGGGATCTGCCGTGGAGGGTCCTGCACTGGAAGGGTGAGCCGTGGAGGGATCTGTCGTGAAGGGACCTGCCCTGGAGGGACCTGCTCTGGAAGGGCAAGCCGTGGAGGAATCTGCCATGGAGGGTCCTGCACTGGAAGGGAGAGCCGTGGAGGGACCTGCTCTGGATGGGCGAGCCATGGAGGGGTCTGCCGTGGAGGGACCTTCTCTGGAAGGGCGAGCCGTGGAGGGGTCTACCCTGGAGGGACCTGGTCTGGAAGAGCGAGCCGTGGAGGATTCTGCCATGCAGGGACCTGCTGTGGAAGGACCAGCTGCTTCTTCATCTTCTTCCTGCAGTTTTCTCAAGAGAAGCAGAGAGGCTGGTGTGCGTGGGCCATATTGCCTAGGGGGACACAAGCGCTCTCCCTAACTCCTCCAGAAAAAAAACCTCCTCTTGTAGTTTGGGGCACTTTGTTTCCATGTGGGATCAATTTCCCTCCACAGCATGAACGCATTATAGGCAGACACATCAAGCATATTATAGAAGAGTGCAATTGGTCAGAGAGCAGTTTTCCTCCCACATGAATATGTTGCAACAATCTGGAATATTGCACACACACATACACAAAAAATTAGTATATCTACTGTCATCTAGTAACAGTTCAATTCACTTTATATGTTATTTAGCTTAGACAATAATAATAATAATAATAATAATAATAATAATAATAATAATAATAATAAATACAAAGTAGCAAATACCTTGTCAAGAGTGTCCACTCCACTTTTGGTTTTGTTGTAATCCAGAATCATTTGAGGCTTCCTGTCCTCTCACTCACTGATTGTTGCCTCTTTGTGGACGGTGCTCATGAGAAGCACATTTTTATTTTTTTTAGCACAGTATGACACGATGGTATGTGTCTCCGTGAAAGCAAACTTTGAGGAAAATTGAGCCCTGCCTCTTGCATTTGTCAAGGCGCTTGGAAGCTCCGGCTTGTTCCTATGCACTGTTCCAAGCATTCTTAATTGTTTTTGAAGGAGCTCTGTGCCAAGAGCATGTGATGTAAAAAAAATTGTCACATGTGACAATATGTCCTTGTAGACCATATGTCATTTCCATTACTACTCGCTTGCCCAGGTTTCTCTCAGGCTGTGCTCCTGCATGTTTGCCTGTGTATACCTGCATATTTCAGCAGTAGCTTGTTTTGGCATCACAGGTACCCCAGATCTTGATGCCATATTTTCCAGGCTTGTTTGGGATGTACTGTTTGAAGGAGCACCGCCCCCTGAATGCAACCAGGCACTCATCCACAGTCACATTGAGATCAGGATTGTACATCAGAGGCAGTCTCTCCACTCATTTTTTCCAGATGTCTCTGATGGGTGCAAGCTTGTTAGTTTGTCTTCTCACGTCTTCTTGTTTTGTCATCAAATCTGACAACCCCTGACAGTTTGTGAAACATTTTCAATGGCATGGTGGCCCGAAAAATCGCCCTCTCCATCTTACCATCCCATTAGCTCCTTGTTGCCTCATTATTTGCAAACGGCAGCAAGTATGAGAAGGCCAACAAATGCTTGCATTTCTTCCAGCACAATATCATTCCACTCATTTCTATACACTCGTCGCCCCTCTAAATTGGTCATCTCCAGCAGAATGTTTTGAATGGACTTTGTAAAAAATAATTCAAATGCTGACCTAATGTCCTCCACTCGTGTACACGCATTCCTGGTTGGTCCAGGGGTATTCCTGAGGACCTCCTCTACCCGCGCTCTCCCTTGTGTTTGTAGAGGAGGAGATGAGCACCACAGTATTTCTCCATTCCTTGATGTGTAGGTTACAGGGCCTTCCTCATCCGAATCCTCTTCTTCAGAGGTATCATCCACTGCCTCGTTTGGGGCATCATTCTCTTCTTCTTCACTTGACCTAAGCAGGTATTCAAGGGTCTCCTCAGCAGAGTACCTTTGTGCCATTGTGCAGAATGAGGGGACGGGGCTCGAAGTAACAACACTTATACTCACTCATACCCAATCAAGTTTTTGTTTTTATTTACAGATGCTGGGATTGGACTAGAGGTTACAAGGGCAGAATCTCAGCCTTTGATCTGACCGTCAACCTTTGATCTTACTCTGTGTGCCTGTGTTTGTGTGTCTGTGGGTGTATATGCAAGAGAGAGAGACAGTGTGTGTCTTTTGCACTCTGGATATGTTTTTTTTTTTTTTTTTTTCATTTTATTTCACATATTCTCAAAATTTGCTGTGTTATAGTTCATTTGTGTGTGTGTGTGTGTGTGTGTGTGTGTGTTTGTGTGTGGATGTGTGTGAGAGAGAGAGACAGTCAGAAAACATTCCACGGACTGTCAAGGGTTGTGAGATTTGATGACAAGAGAACAAGAGCTGCAAGAAATCAAAACGACAAGCTGGCACTCGTCTGAGAGATTTGGGAAAAATGGGTAGAGAGACTTCAATTTATGTACAGTCCATGGTTATGAGAGAAACCTGGGCAAGCAAGTAGTGAAACAAATGACGCATGGCCTTCAGGGACATATCACCATGTGAAATTTTTTTTTTTACTTCTTTACTTCTTGTGCTCTTCACACAGAACTCCTGCAAAAAATAAATAAATAAATAAATAAAAAATGCTCAGAACGATGTGAAGGAACAAGCCCGAGCTTCCAAATGCACAGTTCATAGGTGTGTGTATATACTATAGTATGTGTGTGTGTTTATGAATGGGTGTGTTTTAGAGTGTCACCCCTTCACTGCTGTAAGCTTTTCCTGAATTATGAATTATTGAATGGATTTCACATATTCTCAAAACTTTGCTCTGTTTACAGACACAGTGGTTCATAGGTAGGTGTGTGTGTGTGTGTGTGTGTGTGTGTGTGTGTGTGCGCGTCTGTGTTAGTGGATGTGTCTATATCACACTTTTAATGTTTTAGAGTGTCATCCCTTTACTGCTGTGTACTTTTGTTTTTTTCAGCATTGTGGCCGATTTGTAGATTGTACACACAAAAAGTCTCTGAATTTTTGTGTTTTTGTCATTTCCTCATTCATTTCCTATGGTCGGTCATTTTTGACCGAAAAGCACAAGTGTTTTTTTTTTTTTTTTTTTTTAAGACCACTTAGCCTGCTTGAATCGTCCCCTCAAATTTTTTTTTTTTTTGTGTGTGTTCACATTCCAAATGCCATAAATGTCACCAAGTTTGGTACCATTCCTGCGAAGCTGTGATTTTTAAAAATTCAAAACAGAAAATTTTTCGGTCAAAAGTGACCGAAGAGCACCAGATAAATACCAGCTGTTTTAGTAAACAAACTTTCATCATTCAAAAGATATGCTAATGTTTTTATTCCGATTATCCACTCATAAAACCCCAGCTTATGCTGATGGTCAGGGCTATTTGGTATTACTGTCTTATTTGTCACTGTGGTTGTGCTTTTAAATAAAATCAGACACACTTGTGGGTTTGCCCGATGTCTTACTGAACTACAGTGAATTATCATAATTTATGTAGGCCCTATATCCTGAGTTTGTGCACCGATCCTGATGTAAATATGAAGAAGCCTGAATGAATGAAGCGCTAATGTAAAATTATGGAGCACTGCATGACACGCAAAAAATAGCCTAGATATCCCAGATAGCAAAATTCCTGAGACCCAGATCAGGCCCACACCTGACACTTTCATCTGGCCCATATACCACGTGGAATGATGGCACTTGGGCGGTCCGCCCCGTTTGCCAGATTTGGGCCACAAGCAAGCCAAAGGAAGGCCCAATGTCAGCCATGAATAAACCAAATAAAGCAGAACTGGCCCAAATCTGGGCCACATTGATTTTAATACTGGCCCAGATCAAACACCTTGATCCGGGCCACATACTGTGAAGAATGATGGCACTTGGGCAGTCAGCTCCTGTTTGCCAAATTTGGGCCACAAGCAAGCCATAGGAAGGCCGCATGTCAGCCATGAAAATAAATCAAATAAACCAGAACTGGCCCAATCTGGGCAACATTGATTTTAATTCTGGCCCAGATCTAACACCTTGCTCCGGCCCACATACTGCATGAAATAATGGCATTTGGACAGTCTAGTCCTGTTTGCCAGATTAGGGCCTTAAGGAAGCCTTAGCAGTGCCGCATGTAAGCCAACCAAATAAACCAAAACTGGCCCTAATGTGGGCCACAGCTGATTTTCATTCTAACCCTGGTCTTCCCTACATTCCTCATGTGGCCCACATGCTGCATAGAATGGTGGCATTTTGGCAGTGGTCCACAAGCAGGCCACATTTTAGCTAATATTGAACCAATTAAACCATAAATATACATTATCTGGATCACGCTATGAGAGTGTTTACACTGTCAGTTAAATGTGACCCAATTCTGATTTTTTGCTCATATGTGACAGATCGTATCTGTTCTATGACAGTGTAAACAGGAAAAAAAAAAACAAAAAAAAACAACAAAAAAAAAAAAACGCATGCATTCGGATATTTCGAGATCGGTTTCAGGCCTCATTCATACTCTTACCAAAAAGTAGAATACTTCAAGTTTATTTTATTAAGTATACTTAAGTTCAAAGTATTTTTAAGTATACTTTATGTAGTAAGTATACAAATATCAGTGTACTTGTAGTATACTTGTAATTGCACTATTTCAATACCCCTTGGGACTAAATTGGCCCACTTTCTAGAATATAAACGTACACTTTTAAGTATACTTTAAGTACTGTATAACAGTAGTAAACTTTGAGTACTCAACTAATTTACATCAATGTTTTTAGCTTGTACTGCAACTATACTAAAAGTGAACTTAAATGTGTACTGATAGTTTAGTAAATATTTGTAGTAGCATTTTTAGTACACTTTGAAGTATAGTCTCAGTAAACTACTAGTTTAGTAGTTTTATACTGAAAGTATACTCGTAAGTTTTTTTTTTTTTTTTTTTAAAGTGAACTTTACTTCATACTTTAAGTATACTAGTATGTCCCTATTTAGGTATTAATTTGTATATATTTTGTTATATGAATATTTGAACATGCAAAACATCAAAAGAAAGAACAGGGTATCTGCTTGTGAATAAAAACATTTTATTCTAGCTTCATGCATTCTTTTTATAAACACTTGAATGTGGGTATGTTTCATAAATAAAAAATAAAGAAATAAGCAACATTTTGAACAAAAAGCTAAAAAAAGACTATGAATTGGTTTCAGAATGATAATCAAAATGTAGATGGAGTCGATCAACACCCCAAAGCTTGACCATCATTATTACCTCTTCATGGGTCGACATTTTATTCCATATCGTTACATAGTTTTGATGCTGTTTTATGTCTGATGATCCTGTTACATTACCTGTGCGTTCCAAACGGGATATATCGCCCTCCGAAGGGCACTTCGGAGTGAAAACAATCATGCCCGCCATATTGAAAGGTCGTTCCAAACCGAAGTGCTCAAAACTAGCCACTTCAAAGGGCCCTTCGGAATGAAGGATTTCGAAGGGTACAACTGATGGACACTTTGGGCTCCCATGATCCTTTGCACAGATTCTTTGTATGATGACAGCACTTCCGTATGATGACGCAGAAGGGCACTTCAAGAAATAGTTGTTTGGTCTCCTACATCCTTCAACCCTTCGAAGCTCTCACTCCGGAGGGTAAACCCCTTTGAAGGGATTAGGGCATGAGCCCTTCCGAATGGAACGCAGGGTGTATGTGGAAGCATCTGTTGTTTCGGTTTCTGCTTCGCTTGTGTTTTTTTTGGAAATTCTGTACAGAAGATGTGTACTAGCGCCCCCTACTGTATAACAATGAAAACACAGATTCTAGGAGCACAAGTATAGCTCAAATATATTTAGACTTTTTCGAAGTATGTCAGGTATACTTAAATGTCATTTTAAGTATATGTCTGAGAAGTACATAAAACACATTTCTGAGAAGTACATAAAAAGTAAACAAAGTATACTTTCCTATTTTTAGTTTAAAAGAAGTATTATAATAGCACACTTGAATAAACTTATTTTTCGTAAGGGTATGTGGAAATAAATCCGATATAAATCAGATATGTGCCAATGAGACTGTCATGTAAACAGGCAGATCGGATTTTCTGAGGCATTGCGTTCTGTACGTCATTAAAACTGCGACAATTTGGTACTTCGCTGTTTAATGATGTTATATGTGACCCGTGCTGACAAAATGAGTGTAAATGCCACGGGCTATTTTGAGCTACAGGCAAAAGAAGTGAAAAATGTAGATTTTAGTCGAATTTGAAGTTTTCACAAAAATGAGTTAATTAAGCCCTTGTCTAGCGAACCCAATGCTCCAAATAGTAATTAAACATCTAAAATGATCTTTATTTGTACATTTTCTGAGAGAATTACCTTTTCTCCGCTCGCTTCTCACAGCTGACTGTCATCCGAAGAGCGCACATAACGGGCGCGCGATAAATACACATAGGCTATACACAGAATTACAGTATTTCAGTATTCACGCAAACATAATCTGTTCGATGACCGCATTAACCATGGAAAGCTATTTGTAAAATTACAGCAGCTAGGGGTTCCCCCATACCTAGTCCAGGTTCTGCATTTTTGGTACACACACCAAACAATGCAGGTTAGATGGGGCACGATAATATCGGAGCCTTCTCTAGTGACAAACGATGTCAGACAGGGTGGAATATTATCACCCATGCTCTTTAACCTTTATATGGACGATCTTACTCAAAGACTTAAAAACTGTAAGACTGGCTGCAAGGTGGGAGAAAGACTTTTGAACCATCTACTGTATGCGGATGACCTAGTTGTAATGTCACCTTACTCTGCTGGGCTGCAACAGTTGCTTAGAGTCTGCTCCGACTATGGTGAGCAATATGATTTAAAGTTTAATACCAGAAAGAGTGTGGTTATGTTGGTGAAGGTAAAGGAGGACCATAAGGCCGTGTTCCCCTCTTTTTATCTGGCTGGATAGGAGTTATCTGTGGTGAATAGGGTCAAATATCTTGGACACATCATTAGAAGTGACCTCTGTGACGATGATGACATTCAGAGACAGTATGGTAAATTGTATGCACAAGCTAACATGCTTGCTCGTAAATTTACCATGTGTACTGATGTTAAAATAACTTTGTTTAAAGCCTATTGCACTCCACTGTATACTGCCCACTTGTGGTGCAGTTACAGTAAAGCTAAATTTAACAAGTTGCAGGTTACATACAATGATGCATTGCGACTTTTATTAAAAGTCCCTCGGTGGACAAGTGCCAGTCAGCTTTTTGTTCAGAATCATGTGCCCATAATATATGCTGTTATCAGAAATTTTGTGTATAAATTTATAAAGCGGCTTGAGGTCTCTAAAAATTAAATTATTGTGATCTTAGAGAAGAGCACTGTTAGGTATGACTCTGCACTTTGGAGGCACTGGACAAAGTGCTTATATGGACATTAGATGTAAATTATTTTCTTGATGTTTGTTGTTGTTGTTATTCATGTTGTATGCCATTCTTTCTTATATGGACCTTTTTGAGTCTGAAATAAAGATACCATCATGTTCTGTCTTAAGTAAACGCTTGGGGAACTGTTGGGGAAAAACATCAGATGTGTAATATTATATTAGATTCGTGCATCACAGTAGCCTATAGGACGTCTGTCTCAATGTTAATCTAACAATAACAGAAAAGAGGGAATCACTTGCTGCACTTCATTTAACTGCTTTTGTAGTTGTAATAATCATTTTATTTGTAATGAACACACTGAAGTGATTTTTACATTTGATTATTTGTTTTTTGTACATGAATGCTTTTGTTTAGATGTAAAATGATAAAGGAAATGCATTATTTGTTTCTTTCTAGGCTATTTGTTCTACTTTTTTTTTTTTTTTGCATCTGTTCTTATTTATAATAGCAAAGATAAAATAAAAAATAGGCATGTCGTGATTATTAATATAGATATTGTTAATAAGAAAATGACTGGAGGAAAAATGTCCCTCATTGACCTATCGACTAATCCGATTCCAACATCATTTCATCGTACTCATTTTTAAAATTTGCTCATTGTGAATCACTTTGTCAGCACAGGTCACATATTATTCTCAGAAGGAAGCACATGTGGAGGTGGTAAATGACAACAACGCATGCGCGATGTTTAAGATGGTATGGCAAGTGTAAACACATGAATCGGATATGGGTCACAATTGAAAGAACGTGTAAACAGACAGCCAAAAAAAAAAAAATCAGATATAGGCAACAAATCAGAATTGGGCATCAAGACCTGCAGTGTAAACGAGGCCTAAGCCTTAAGTGAGTTATGCATCAACAATGCTCAACATATTGTAAAAAGAAATTTAAAAATGTCCTCCCTAAACGTTCAAATAAGTTCCAGAAATGTGTCCTACTTGGTAAAATCATCACGTCCCAAGTTTTGCAAGCAGCAATTTGAACCTAAACACATCTCACTCAGACTCTACCTTGTTGCATTTGGACCAATCAGACACACATTTGTTCATCAGATTTAACAAATCAAATTAGTTATTAGATAATAATCACAGTTAATGACAAATAATCACAGACCCCTCACCCAACACACATTCTGGGTGCCGGTATGTCTGTGGATGACTCCAGGCCCCCGGTTCCATAGCAACCAGCCTGATAACACTAGTTTTATTGCTCTAAGGAATGCGGGCCGAGCAACACTCACCTCATTTTCCCTTATTAATTAATAATAATTAATTGTAATTATTTATATACAATTCCCTTTTGGAGCTAATTTGCTACAACCTACACCACATCTTTGCCTACAGAGGCCCACATGTGATTTGATACATTTGGGCCATTTTTGCTATTTTACATGTGGGCCACTTCAGGCTTAAATTCATTTTGTCTGGCCCATAAGATGGCCAGCAGTACCGTACCATTGCCTTAAGTGGCCCACGTCCGCATGCTATCTGGGTATAGTCGATTATATATATTATACAAAATAGCTAAATCTCAAACAGTGGATCATTTTTATCAGCATATCGCCCAGTTCTAAAACTGCTCAGTGTTACAGCATATGACTTTCTGTCTGCTTTGCAACAATGTGTATTTTGAAAAGCTCTATAAAATCTGACTAGGTATGACTATATCGTGGTCACGAATAAAGAATTAGTTCCCCAGAATTAATACGTGAGCAGCGCATATTACACAGCTCTGTTCTGCCTGTAGTACTCATAGATGCCGTCACCAAGCGTAGAGCATTCATAAAAATCTACATAAAAAATGTGCATGCTCATGTCTCAAGCGACTACGCCAATAAGCTCTGCTGTATTATTAACCAATGAAATTGGGGGTGGGCGGAGCGACACGACCTTAAACATCACATTCTGAAAGTGGCAGAAACAGTTTTGTATAGTTTTGTATATTTTTTCATAAAACTCTGTGCTTTATTCATGTTTGTCATATCTCTTTTAGTTTTAGTTCATGTTTTCATGTCTTTTATTTTAAAGTTTCTCATAGTCATATTTTCCTGTTTTGGCAAGTTAGTAACTGTGTTCGACTTGAAGCATCGCTGTACGACATCAAAGTACTGTGAGAGCTTTAGAGAGAAGAAGGCTTCGTATACTTATGATCTCGCGGTACTTTGATGTCATATACCTATCTGTCTGCTTAGTAGTGCTGTGCGGTTTGACCAAAAATCTGTATCTCATTTGTTTGTTTTTTTTCTTATCTTGTGGTTTCACGGTTTATCATATCCAAGAGCAATTAGTACAGAGAAGTCTAAAATCAAGAATACATTTTTTTTTTTTTTTGATGAAACTGAAAAGAACCATACGCATTCAGTTTTCTAATTGTTGATGAAATGGAGTTCCAGTCCCTTGCAGCTTTGACTGAGAATACAGACTGATTAAATTTAAATTTTCTGAGTGGAGTAATACAGTCCCCTCTTTATCCACCCCTTGTAGACTGATGAGCAGTTGTTCTAATATTCACAAACTTTTTAACAGTGAAGTCAGGCTATGTATAGTCTTAAACGCTGGGTGGCGTGTCTGTCGCTGCTTTCCGATGTTTTTTTGCCCTGGTTTCGCTTCCCTTCATGGATTAATCTCTGTGGACATTGTGCCTTTCTACCCCCGGTTCCTGTGGATTATATTTTATCTGTACCAACGACTAAACCGAACTTTTGGTGTTCCCTCGTAGTCTTTTTCCTGTCCCTCATTGACCTATCGCAAGCCTTGATCCCCTCATTTCCCCCAGTTTGTTGCGTATCGACTCGTGGGTAAGTTTCCACTTTCTCTCTGGTCTGTTACCTGTTTACTCTGTTTTGGGTTTTTAAAGGTCTGTGGCATTCTTATAATTCTTATCGTCTGCCCTTTTCCTACCCAATAGGGTGATTCTGGGTGTTTTTTGTGTGATGTTCAGGCTAACGTGTTTTCTAACATGCTCATGTAGTAGGGACAGAAAAGATGCGATGTTTATGGCTTAGCGTTCTCTCCGTGCTGGTCGGTATTTTACTGTTTTTTCAATGTGCACGCCATGTTGACTTCACTCGTTTTTTGGTTCCTCACACGTTTTTATCTACAATGGTTCTTTGCTACTCACCTGCTGAACTGGTTCAGTTGAACACATCGTCGCCTTTACCAAAAGGAATCTATAAACTCTGTCGCGGGTTGGGGATTGCCCGTCGTCGACGCTACGTTCATCGAGGCTCACGTCGCAAATTTTGTACTGCCAGTCGTCCTTGTACTTTTGCTGATGATCAAATACCAGTTGTTTGGTCTCCTGTCCACTTCTCCCGTGCCAGGCTAGACGCTGGAGTTAACTCTTGTAATCTTGTATCTCTGAAATATTCACCAATACACCCACCAACTAGACTCATGTCAGATCTTTCTCGGGGTGTGGACCGTCCTTTTAAATTTGGGCTAATAAATGTTAGATCTGTGTCCAACAAATCATTCATTTTAAATGATTTTTGCACTACTCATGATTTGGATTTTTTATTAATGACAGAAACATGGCTTAGTCTTGGTGA